>CM051237.1:488563537-488603537 GCA_027917425.1 Gastrophryne carolinensis | reverse complement strand
ACCTCATATTAGGTTGGTATGCCCATTGGGCTGCTACGCCATTGCTACCATTAAATATTTGGAGGCGGTAGTGCATGTCCGCCTGCATTGTGATTAGACATTATAATAGCATGTACCTGTTATATCGATTGGGATTACATACATGTATTTATGTGTTATAACATTATTTATTTGTTTTGATCATTCTTCATTGCCTCCATTCGCCTCCCCCTGTGTGTTCCTTTCCAGCGGCCCGCGCTCTCCGCTGCGTGTTGGGGCGTCCCGGTTGCCTTGGAGACCGCCCGGGGCTGCGGTCACGTGGTCCGCCGTGTAGCGCTTCCTCCTAGTGCCGGAGCCCAGGCCTCCTCTCATTGGCCTCAGTGCCTGTCAGGTGGGCGTGCTCTCGCTTGGTTGGTTGCGCGCACTGGCGGCTCCCGGATGCTGTGGCCTGAGTGGTTTCCAGGCGGCGGGAGCGTCGCACGTGCGGCTGGAGGACGCGGCCCCCTCGTTTGGGACACACACCGGGTGAAGGTAAGCCACGATTATGTTTGTTATATAAATTTTCTTTTGTAGTGTCTCATTTATCTATGATTAAGGACCTTCCCGCGTCCGAAACGCGTTAGCACCTGAGATTCTATACTTCCATCTGGGTTCTATTACTTGTTTTTAAGCTGTCTCTTTTTTTTGACTATATTGATGCTTTTACTCACTTTGATTAAAGTATTGCGTTTTAAGGAGTGCTGACCAATTGCTACATTTTTTCTGAATTCTTAGTGGGGTTTTGGGACTCCCCCAGGTCTTGCACCCTAAACTGGACTCGAGTGCGGCTCTGTTTCTTTGAGATTGCTTATAATAAGTAGGCTGTTATCATTACTTTCCGTGTACCCCTCACAGCAGGACATTATATGAGAGAGATGGGCACAGATGACATGACATGCCAGGGGATTGCTTCCAATAAGTAGGCTGTTATCATTGCTTTCCGTGTGCCCCTCACAGCAGGACATTATCTTCACAAAAGGTAACGATCTCTGTTTATTTCTCCCTTTTATTTTATAAGAATCTTGCCATATATTGTCTGTCTGTTATTTTTATTGTACATCTTTGTTTTACATGCACTGTCCCTTATGGGTGAATTAAATCCTTAAGTTTTATAAAGTGGTCTTCTGTGTGCTAACCCGCTAAACTTCAGGAGAGACGTTGTATGTGTGTTAAATCTTGTGCCCTGTGTGCTTGCCTATCGCTACCAGTGCCGATCTGGGGGTGACTTTATTGCTGTATAGTCGGGCCTAGGACCTTATCGTGTGATTGGGTATATTAACTGCATAAGGTGAGATCTAAGCTTAAAGATCTGTGTGTGTATGTAGTGTCTGGCTATTAGGGCCAGGTCCCAAAGGCCGTGTGTGTGTAAACGATTTTTTGCAGTACGATCGAAATCCGGTCTGGATCAAGGCATAAAACCTCCTTGATTCGTGACAATATATTTTCCTGCTGGTCTCCCTTTATTTGATTGTATAATATCGATCATCATGAACTCAATGTAGCATTATTAGCCCGCCTTGTTTTGGGTTCCCTTGTATCTATGTGTTTAGATGTTTTTTAACCTTGTATTGTGTGTTTCTTGGTCCATTGTTGAGCTTCAATAAATTTGATACATTCTTTTACTTTGTTGTGGTGAGTGCAGAACATTTTTGTGTTTTCAGTGGCCTCCCCAGAGCCCCTAACTGGTATTATGGATATTCCAGGAGATGTGGGCACCTCCCAGTCCCCCGCCGCACACCCCAAAGGCCGGCCCTGTCAGTGGACCCCCCGGCAGCTGCCCCACCTTGCCGGGTGCCATTACCGGTATCTCTTATTCTGGAAATACAGGGCTCTCCTCTTGTTCTACATGCCGGGTGCCATTCCTGGTATCTCTTACTCAGGAAGTACAGGGCTCTCCTCTTGTTCTACATGCCGGGTGCCATTCTCGGTATCTCTTATTCTGGAAGTACAGGGCTCTCCTCTTGTTCTACATGCCGGGTGCCATTACCGGTATCTCTTATTCTGGAAATACAGGGCTCTCCTCTTGTTCTACATGCCGGGTGCCATTCCTGGTATCTCTTACTCAGGAAGTACAGGGCTCTCCTCTTGTTCTACATGCCGGGTGCCATTCTCGGTATCTCTTATTCTGGAAGTACAGGACTCTCCTCTTGTTCTACATGTCGGGTGCCATTCTCGGTATCTCTTATTCTGGAAGTACAGGGCTCTGCTCTTGTTCTACATGCAGGGTGCCATTCTCGGTATCTCTTATTCTGGAAGTACAGGGCTCTGCTCTTGTTCTACATGCAGGGTGCCATTCTCGGTATCAGTGCTCACGCCTGTATTACAGGAATTCCAGTATCGGGAGCACAGGAGCAGTTGCACCATCACATTCCTGCAGTTGGTTTTTGAAGCCTTTTGATAGAAGCCATATAACTGCCCCTAAACAAAGCTGCGGGGGAGATCCTCCGACACGCTGTGCTCCCACTGTCTCCTCATTACTGTGATCCATTCCAGACACACCTGCAATAAAAGATGGCCGCAGCTGTGTTTATCTATGAAGCTCTGTATACACTGCTGCTTAGTGTCCTGCCTCCCAATATGACATCACTAGAGGGATCACTGATATCACTAGAGGGATCACCACCATTACTAGAGGGGTCACCACCATCACTAGAGGGGTCACCACCATCAATAGAGGGGTCACCACCAATACTAGAGGAGTCACCGCCATCACTAGAGGGGTCACCACCATCAATAGAGGGGTCACCACCAATACTAGAGGGGTCACCGCCATCACTAGAGGGGTCACCACCATCACTAGAGGAGTCACCGCCATCACTAGAGGGGTCACCGCCATCACTAGAGGAGTCACCGCCATCACTAGAGGAGTCACCGCCATCACTAGAGGAGTCACCGCCATCACTAGAGGAGTCACCGCCATCACTAGAGGGGTCACCGCCATCACTAGAGGGGTCACCGCCATCACTAGAGGGGTCACCGCCATCACTAGAGGAGTCACCGCCATCACTAGAGGGGTCACCACCATCACTAGAGGGGTCACCGCCATCACTAGAGGGGTCACCGCCATCACTAGAGGAGTCACCGCCATCACTAGAGGAGTCACCGCCATCACTAGAGGAGTCACCGCCATCACTAGAGGAGTCACCGCCATCACTAGAGGAGTCACCGCCATCACTAGAGGAGTCACCGCCATCACTAGAGGAGTCACCGCCATCACTAGAGGAGTCACCGCCATCACTAGAGGAGTCACCGCCATCACTAGAGGAGTCACCGCCATCACTAGAGGAGTCACCGCCATCACTAGAGGGGTCACCGCCATCACTAGAGGGGTCACCGCCATCACTAGAGGAGTCACCGCCATCACTAGAGGAGTCACCACCATCACTAGAGGGGTCACCGCCATCACCAGAGGGGTCACCACCATCACTAGAGGGGTCACCGCCATCACTAGAGGGGTCACCGCCATCACTAGAGGAGTCACCGCCATCACTAGAGGAGTCACCACCATCACTAGAGGAGTCACCACCATCACTAGAGGAGTCACCGCCATCACTAGAGGGGTCACCGCCATCACTAGAGGAGTCACCGCCATCACTAGAGGGGTCACCGCCATCACTAGAGGGGTCACCGCCATCACTAGAGGGGTCACCGCCATCACTAGAGGGGACACCGCCATCACTAGAGGGGTCACTGCCATCAGTAGAGGGGTCACCACCATCACTAGAGGGGTCACCACCATCACTAGAGGGGTCACCGCCATCACTAGAGGGGTCACCACCATCACTAGAGGGGTCACCGCCATCACTAGAGGGGTCACCACCATCACTAGAGGGGTCACCACCATCACTAGAGGGGTCACCACCATCACTAGAGGGGTCACCACCATCACTAGAGGGGTCACCACCATCACTAGAGGGGTCACTGCCATCACTAGAGGGGTCACCGCCATCACTAGAGGAGTCACCGCCATCACTAGAGGAGTCACCGCCATCACTAGAGGGGTCACCGCCATCACTAGAGGAGTCACCGCCATCACTAGAGGGGTCACCGCCATCACTAGAGGGGTCACCGCCATCACTAGAGGAGTCACCGCCATCACTAGAGGGGTCACCGCCATCACTAGAGGAGCCACCGCCATCACTAGAGGGGTCACCACCATCACTAGAGGGGTCACCACCATCACTAGAGGAGTCACCGCCATCACTAGATGAGTCACCGCCATCACTAGAGGAGTCACCACCATCACTAGAGGGGTCACCACCATCACTAGAGGAGTCACCGCCATCACTAGAGGAGTCACCACCATCACTAGAGGGGTCACCACCATCACTAGAGGAGTCACCGCCATCACTAGAGGAGTCACCGCCATCACTAGAGCGGTCACCACCATCACTAGAGGGGTCACCGCCATCACTAGAGGGGTCACCGCCATCACTAGAGGGGTCACCGCCATCACTAGAGGGGTCACCACCATCACTAGAGGGGTCACCACCATCACTAGAGGGGTCACCACCATCACTAGAGGGGTCACCGCCATCACTAGAGGGGTCACCACCATCACTAGAGGAGTCACCGCCATCACTAGAGGGGTCACCACCATCACTAGAGGAGTCACCGCCATCACTAGAGGGGTCACCGCCATCACTAGAGGGGTCACCGCCATCACTAGAGGAGTCACCGCCATCACTAGAGGGGTCACCGCCATCACTAGAGGGGTCACCGCCATCACTAGAGGGGTCACCGCCATCACCAGAGGGGTCACCACCATCACTAGAGGGGTCACCGCCATCACTAGAGGGGTCACCACCATCACTAGAGGGGTCACAACCACCACTAGAGGGGTCACCACCATCACTAGAGGGGTCACCGCCATCACTAGAGGAGTCACCGCCATCACTAGAGGGGTCACCACCATCACTAGAGGAGTCACCGCCATCACTAGAGGGGTCACCGCCATCACTAGAGGGGACACCGCCATCACTAGAGGGGTCACCGCCATCACTAGAGGGGTCACCACCATCACTAGAGGGGTCACCACCATCACTAGAGGGGTCGCCGCCATCACTAGAGGGGTCACCACCATCACTAGAGGGGTCACCGCCATCACTAGAGGGGTCACCGCCATCACTAGAGGGGTCACCACCATCACTAGAGGGGTCACCACCATCACTAGAGGGGTCACCGCCATCACTAGAGGGGTCACCACCATCACTAGAGGAGTCACCGCCATCACTAGAGGGGTCACCGCCATCACTAGAGGAGTCACCGCCATCACTAGAGGGGTCACCGCCATCACTAGAGGGGTCACCACCATCACTAGAGGAGTCACCGCCATCACTAGAGGGGTCACCGCCATCACTAGAGGAGTCACCGCCATCACTAGAGGAGTCACCGCCATCACTAGAGGAGTCACCACCATCACTAGAGGGGTCACCGCCATCACTAGAGGAGTCACCGCCATCACTAGAGGGGTCACCGCCATCACTAGAGGAGTCACCGCCATCACTAGAGGAGTCACCGCCATCACTAGAGGGGTCACCACCATCAGTAGAGGGGTCACCACCATCACTAGAGGAGTCACCGCCATCACTAGAGGAGTCACCACCATCACTAGAGGGGTCACCGCCATCACTAGAGGGGTCACCTCCATTACTAGAGGGGTCACCTCCATCACTAGAGGAGTCACTGCCATCACTAGAGGGGTCACCTCCATTACTAGAGGGGTCACCACCATCAGTAGAGGAGTCACCACCATCACTAGAGGAGTCACCACCATCACTAGAGGGGTCACCACCATCACTAGAGGGGTCACCGCCATCACTAGAGGAATCACCGCCATCACTAGAGGGGTCACCGCCATCAGTAGAGGGGTCACCACCATCACTAGAGGAGTCACCGCCATCACTAGAGGGGTCGCCGCCATCACTAGAGGGGTCACCGCCATCAGTAGAGGGGTCACCACCATCACTAGAGGAGTCACCGCCATCAGTAGAGGAGTCACCGCCATCACTAGAGGGGTCACCGCCATCACTAGAGAAGTCACCGCCATCACTAGAGGAGTCACCACCATCACTAGAGGAGTCACCGCCATCACTAGAGGAGTCACCGCCATCACTAGAGGAGTCACCGCCATCACTAGAGGAGTCACCGCCATCACTAGAGGAGTCACCACCATCACTAGAGGAGTCACCACCATCACTAGAGGAGTCACCGCCATCACTAGAGGAGTCACCGCCATCACTAGAGGAGTCACCACCATCACTAGAGGGGTCACCACCATCACTAGAGGAGTCACCACCATCACTAGAGGAGTCACCACCATCACTAGAGGAGTCACCGCCATCACTAGAGGAGTCACCGCCATCACTAGAGGGGTCACCGCCATCACTAGAGGGGTCACCGCCATCACTAGAGGGGTCACCACCATCACTAGAGGAGTCACCACCATCACTAGAGGGGTCACCGCCATCACTAGAGGAGTCACCACCATCACTAGAGGAGTCACCACCATCACTAGAGGGGTCACCGCCATCACTAGAGGAGTCACCGCCATCACTAGGGGAGTCAGCGCCATCACTAGAGGGGTCACCACCATCACTAGAGGAGTCACCGCCATCACTAGGGGAGTCAGCGCCATCACTAGAGGGGTCACCACCATCACTAGAGGAGTCACCACCATTACTAGAGGAGTCACCGCCATCACTAGAGGAGTCACCACCATCACTAGAGGGGTCACCGCCATCACTAGGGGAGTCACCGCCATCACTAGAGGGGTCACCACCATCACTAGAGGAGTCACCACCATTACTAGAGGAGTCACCGCCATCACTAGAGGAGTCACCACCATCACTAGAGGGGTCACCGCCATCACTAGAGGAGTCACCACCATCACTAGAGGAGTCACCACCATCACTAGAGGGGTCACCGCCATCACTAGAGGAGTCACCACCATCACTAGAGGAGTCACCGCCATCACTAGGGGAGTCAGCGCCATCACTAGGGGAGTCACCGCCATCACTAGAGGAGTCACCGCCATCACTAGAGGAGTCACCGCCATCACTAGAGGAGTTTCCACCATCACTAGAGGGGTCACCGCCATCACTAGAGGGGTCACCGCCATCACTAGAGGAGTCACCGCCATCACTAGAGGGGTCACCGCCATCACTAGAGGGGTCACCGCCATCACTAGAGGAGTCACCGCCATCACTAGAGGAGTCACCGCCATCACTAGAGGAGTTTCCACCATCACTAGAGGGGTCACCGCCATCACTAGAGGGGTCACCACCATCACTAGAGGGGTCACCACCATCACTAGAGGGGTCACCGCCATCACCAGAGGTTTCACCACCATCACTAGAGGCGTCACCGCCATCACTAGAGGGGTCACCGCCATCACTAGAGGAGTCACCGCCATCACTAGAGGGGTCACCGCCATCACTAGAGGGGTCACCGCCATCACTAGAGGAGTCACCGCCATCACTAGAGGGGTCACCGCCATCACTAGAGGGGTCACCGCCATCACTAGAGGAATCACCACCATCACTAGAGGAGTCACCGCCATCACTAGAGGAGTCACCACCATCACTAGAGGGGTCACCACCATCACTAGAGGGGTCACCGCCATCACTAGAGGAATCACCACCATCACTAGAGGAGTCACCGCCATCACTAGAGGAGTCACCGCCATCACTAGAGGGGACACCGCCATCACTAGAGGAGTCACCGCCATCACTAGAGGGGTCACCGCCATCACTAGAGGGGTCACCGCCATCACTAGAGGGGTCACCGCCATCACTAGAGGAGTCACCGCCATCACTAGAGGGGTCACCGCCATCACTAGAGGGGTCACCGCCATCACTAGAGGGGTCACCGCCATCACTAGAGGAGTCACCGCCATCACTAGAGGGGTCACCGCCATCACTAGAGGGGTCACCGCCATCACTAGAGGAGTCACCGCCATCACCAGAGGAGTCACCGCCATCACCAGAGGGGTCACCGCCATCACTAGAGGGGTCACCGCCATCACTAGAGGGGTCACCGCCATCAATAGAGGGGTCACCGCCATCACTAGAGGAGTCACCGCCATCACTAGAGGGGTCACCGCCATCACTAGAGGGGTCACCGCCATCACTAGAGGGGTCACCGCCATCACCAGAGGAGTCACCGCCATCACCAGAGGAGTCACCGCCATCACTAGAGGAGTCACCGCCATCACCAGAGGAGTCACCGCCATCACTAGAGGAGTCACCGCCATCACTAGAGGGGTCACCGCCATCACTAGAGGAGTCACCGCCATCACCAGAGGAGTCACCGCCATCACTAGAGGAGTCACCGCCATCACTAGAGGAGTCACCACCATCACTAGAGGGGTCACCGCCATCACTAGAGGAGTCACCACCATCACTAGAGGGGTCACCGCCATCACTAGAGGAGTCACCGCCATCACCAGAGGAGTCACCGCCATCACTAGAGGAGTCACCGCCATCACTAGAGGAGTCACCACCATCACTAGAGGGGTCACCGCCATCACTAGCGGAGTCACCGGCATCACTAGAGGAGTCACCACCATCACTAGAGGGGTCACCCCCATCACTAGAGGGGTCACCCCCATCACTAGAGGGGTCACCACCATCACTAGAGGAGTCACCGCCATCACTAGAGGGGTCACCGCCATCACTAGAGGGGTCACCACCATCACTAGAGGAGTCACCTTGCTGGCACCAGGGCCCACCCTCTATAGTGAAATGTTTCATCGGTGTGATGTGATACAGGAAGCTGGAGATGTTGGGTTGTGATGGTGAGTATCAGGGTTTGTTCTCCGTCACACAGCACGGCCTCTATTCCCTATAGACTCCAGTATCAGTCCTTAGCCAATCACAGCCTCCGTATCCCCAGGATATGATTCCAGAGATATCATGTGATCCCTTGGAGGAGTAGGCGGTAAGAGGTAAGTCTCACCCTGATTGTATACACAGAGGCCGGGTGGACACGCAGGAGGTAAGTCTCACCCTTGTTGTATACACAGAGGCCGGGTGGACCCTCAGGAGGTAAGTCTCACCCTGATTGTATACACAGAGGCCGGGTGGACCCTCAGGAGGTAAGTCTCACCCTTGTTGTATACACAGAGGCGGCTGCTGTTGGTGGAAGGTCTGGCCGCGTCTGTTTCATCCCACAGAGGAATTTCATCCGCTCACACATTCTCCTCATTGGTGGGATTTTCGGGATTAGGGTTTTGTATTTATTGGATTGTGGGTCTCGTCCAGGAATTCCTGAGGATTAACCCCTATCAGGGCGGATGAAGCGCGGCCCCGCGGGAAGGCTGGAAACTCGGCAATAACTGATGATGATGACGGTGGAAATCCCGGATGATCCCGAGTCTCCGAAGCCGATCCACACAACAGGTGATTTAAACCCATGAGGGTGACCTCAGCCATGGAGCAGTGCGGGGCGGGGCACTCCCCGCCTTCCCCGTGCACACTGTGCCGGGTGCCTCCTACAAAACCTGTTATTCAAACTGAAACTCAAACCTTCCGGAGAATCCCGGCCGCCATTACCGCAAAACATTCAATCTGATGTAATGGCAGTTATTACGCTTAACCAGCAGCAATCACGGTCAGCTTTAATTGCAATCGCAAGTATGTTGCAGTGTCAGCTGATCTCAGGCAAAGTCCCAGCACACAGCGATGGAGGCCGAGGGGAAGGGTGAATAGGAGCGCGGCGTGGGGACATGACAAGATGGTGTCTCAGCAGACAGATACTCAATGGCGAGCAGAATCAGTGAAAGCATCAGATTGATTAAAGTGCACCAACACCCACGGGTGATCGGCCCGGGAATCTATAAGGTTCCCGGGCCGATCACCTCCCTCCCCGCCGGACATCCGAGATTGGGATGTCCCGCGGGGTGAAACCCCCCCAAACACCCCAAACTCCTCACCTTATCTTATGTTATTCGCAGACGGCCGGCGCGGGCGCGCGCACGCCTAGAGGGGCGCGAGGGAGGCGGCGGCGGCCGGCCGCCGCCGCCTCCCTCGCACCACTCTAGGCGTGCGCGCGCCCGCGCCGGCCGTCTGCGAATGGCCGGCGCGGGCGCGCACGCGTCAAGAGGGACGCGCGGGAGGCGGCGGCGGAGGAGCCGCTTGTCCGTGGCTTGTCCGTCGGCGCTGGGAGCGGGGAGAGGTGAGTTTTTCGGGGGGTTCGGGGGGGTTTCACACAGCGGGGTACCCCAATCGGGGGTGCCCCACCGAAGTGGACCAAGACCCAGGATAGTCAAAATCCTGGGTGTTGGTCCACTTTAATTGCTGCAGGTTCATGAAAAGAAAGTTTAATGCTTTTATCTGCATCACAAATCACAGAACAACATTGTATCACTGATAGAAAAGCAAACACAGGCCAATAACATGTGACACTCCCAGGAGATCTGATAGCAGCATCAGCTCTTAATGGGGGCCCCACACACATTACCCTGAAGCTTTCCCTAATTATAGAGGGCATCCCAAACACTGCAACTGCTCCCCAGACACCTAACCCTCCAACTGCTCCCCAGACACCTAACCCCCCAACTGTTACCCAGACACCTAACCCTCCAACTGCTCCCCAGACACCTAACCCTCCAACTGCTCCCCAGACACCTAACCCTCCAACTGCTCCCCAGACACCTAACCCTCCAACTGCTCCCCAGACACCTAACCCCCCAACTGCTCCCCAGACACCTAACCCTCCAACTGCTCCCCAGACACCTAACCCTCCAACTGCTCCCCAGACACCTAACCCTCCAACTGCTCCCCAGACACCTAACCCTCCAACTGCTCCCCAGACACCTAACCCTCCAACTGCTCCCCAGACACCTAACCCTCCAACTGCTCCCCAGACACCTAACCCTCCAACTGCTCCCCAGACACCTAACCCCCCAACTGTTACCCAGACACCTAACCCTCCAACTGCTCCCCAGACATCTAACCCTGCAACTGCTCCCCAGACACCTAACCCCCCAACTGCTCCCCAGACACCTAACCCTCCAACTGCTCCCCAGACACCTAACTCTCCAACTGCTCCCCAGACACCTAACCCTCCAACTGCTCCCCAGACACCTAACCCTCCAACTGCCACCCAGACACCTAACCCTCCAACTGCTCCCCAGACACCTAACCCTCCAACTGCTCCCCAGACACCTAACCCTCCAACTGCTCCCCAGACACCTAACCCTCCAACTGCTCCCCAGACACCTAACCCTCCAACTGCTCCCCAGACACCTAACCCTCCAACTGCTCCCCAGACACCTAACCCTCCAACTGCTCCCCAGACACCTAACCCTCCAACTGCTCCCCAGACACCTAACCCTCCAACTGCTCCCCAGACACCTAACCCTCCGACTGCTCCCCAGACACCTAACTGCCTCCAACTGCTCCCCAGACACCTAACCCTCCAACTGCTCCCCAGACACCTAACCCTCCAACTGCTCCCCAGACACCTAACTGCCTCCAACTGCTCCCCAGACACCTAACCCCCCAACTGCTCCCCAGACACCTAACTGCCTCCAACTGCTCCCCAGACACCTAACCCTCCAACTGCTCCCCAGACTCCTAACCCTCCAACTGCTCCCCAGACACCTAACCCTCCAACTGCTCCCCAGACACCTAACCCTCCAACTGCTCCCCAGACACCTAACCCTCCAACTGCTCCCCAGACACCTAACTGCCTCCAACTGCTCCCCAGACACCTAACCCTCCAACTGCTCCCCAGACACCTAACCCTCCAACTGCTCCCCAGACACCTAACCCTCCAACTGCTCCCCAGACACCTAACTGCCTCCAACTGCTCCCCAGACACCTAACCCTCCAACTGCTCCCCAGACACCTAACTGCCTCTAACTGCTCCCCAGACACCTAACCCTCCAACTGCTCCCCAGACACCTAACCCTCCAACTGCTCCCCAGACACCTAACCCCCCAACTGCTCCCCAGACACCTAACCCTCCGACTGCTCCCCAGACACCTAACCCCCCAACTGCTCCCCAGACACCTAACCCTCCAACTGCTCCCCAGACACCTAACCCTCCAACTGCTCCCCAGACACCTAACCCTCCAACTGCTCCCCAGACACCTAACCCTCCAACTGCTCCCCAGACACCTAACCCTCCAACTGCTCCCCAGACACCTAACCCCCCAACTGCTTCCCAGACACCTAACCCCCCAACTGCTCCCCACACACCTAACCTTCCAACTGCTCCCCAGACACCTAACCTTCCAACTGCTCCCCAGACACCTAACCCCCCAACTGCTCCCCAGACACCTAACCCTCCAACTGCTCCCCAGACACCTAACCCTCCAACTGCCCCCCAGACACCTAACCCTCCAACTGCTCCCCAGACACCTAACCCCCCAACTGCTTCCCAGACACCTAACCCCCCAACTGCTCCCCACACACCTAACCTTCCAACTGCTCCCCAGACACCTAACCTTCCAACTGCTCCCCAGACACCTAACCCCCCAACTGCTCCCCAGACACCTAACCCTCCAACTGCTCCCCAGACACCTAACCCTCCAACTGCCCCCCAGACACCTAACCCTCCAACTGCTCCCCAGACACCTAACCCCCCAACTGCTCCCCAGACACCTAACTGCCTCCAACTGCTCCCCAGACACCTAACCCCCCAACTGCTCCCCAGACACCTAACTGCCTCCAACTGCTCCCCAGACACCTAACCCTCCAACTGCTCCCCAGACACCTAACCCTCCAACTGCTCCCCAGACACCTAACACTCCAACTGCTCCCCAGACACCTAACCCCCCAACTGCTCCCCAGACACCTAACCCTCCAACTGCTCCCCAGACACCTAACCCTCCAACTGCTCCCCAGACACCTAACCCTCCAACTGCCCCCCAGACACCTAACCCTCCAACTGCTCCCCGAACACCTAACTGCCTCCAACTGCTCCCCAGACACCTAACCCCCCAACTGCTCCCCAGACACCTAACTGCCTCCAACTGCTCCCCAGACACCTAACCCTCCAACTGCTCCCCAGACACCTAACCCCCCAACTGCTCCCCAGACACCTAACCCTCCAACTGCTCCCCAGACACCTAACCCTGCAACTGCTCCCCAGACACCTAACCCTCCAACTGCTCCCCAGACACCTAACCCCCCAACTGCTCCCCAGACACCTAACTGTCTCCAACTGCTCCCCAGACACCTAACCCTCCAACTGCTCCCCAGACACCTAACCCTCCAACTGCTCCCCAGACACCTAACCCTCCAACTGCTCCCCGAACACCTAAGCCTGTTATATATGACTTATAATAACCTCCTGTTATTTATACATTGTACAGCGCCATAGAATATGATGGCGCTTTAAAAATAAATAATAGTAATAACTATGTGAATATATAAATATATAGTTGCTGCTAATAAGCGGAACGTAATATGTGTATAGAAACTCTTTCTATATCTATATCTATATATCTATATATATATCTATATCTATATATATATATATATATATATATGTATTCCATTATTCTTTATTCCATTATTATTATTGTGCTGTGTATATACCGGTATATATGTGTATTGCAGTGTTGGCAGTGTGGCCGCATTTCTCTTGCACATGCGCCTGTGCTCGGGATCCCGCCACAGCCCCCCCCCCCCCCAGTTGTTGTTGTCCTTTGTCCTAAATATTTATTGGAGTTTCCCTGTGATAATGGGGATAATGGCGGACGCACATTCCTCGCACAGCTGACCGATTGTTTACTGAGATCGTAGACCCCTCAGCTCCTCACCACCCAGCTACACAGCTTATGGGAGACAAAGGTCACCCGGAGAAATGGCCAGGGCTCACTACTGACCCACAACCCCACATGGAGGAAGGGCCACCGAGCTGGGGCCCCAAACCTGACACATTCCCGCAGGTGTGAGGAAGCTGCTAGAGGGGATCAGTAATTGGGGTTAGCAAAATGTTCTGACACATATAGCGAACCTGTCCGGAGACTCACCTACCCCAAACTTTGGAGAAGGGTTAGGTGTCTGGGGAGCAGTTGGAGGGTTAGGTGTCTGGGGAGCAGTTGGAAGGTTAGGTGTCTGGGGAGCAGTTGGGGGGTTAGGTGTCTGGGGAGCAGTTGGAGGGTTAGGTGTCTGGGGAGCAGTTGGAGGGTTAGGTGTCTGGGGAGCAGTTGGAGGGTTAGGTGTCTGGGGAGCAGTTGGAGGGTTAGGTGTCTGGGGAGCAGTTGGGGGGTTAGGTGTCTGGGGAGCAGTTGGAGGGTTAGGTGTCTGGGGAGCAGTTGGAGGGTTAGGTGTCTGGGGAGCAGTTGGGGGGTTAGGTGTCTGGGGAGCAGTTGGGGGGTTAGGTGTCTGGGGAGCAGTTGGAGGGTTAGGTGTCTGGGGAGCAGTTGGGGGTTAGGTGTCTGGGGAGCAGTTGGGGGGTTAGGTGTCTGGGGAGCAGTTGGAGGGTTAGGTGTCTGGGGAGCAGTTGGAGGGTTAGGTGTCTGGGGAGCAGTTGGAGGGTTAGGTGTCTGGGGAGCAGTTGGAGGGTTAGGTGTCTGGGGAGCAGTTGGAGGGTTAGGTGTCTGGGGAGCAGTTGGAGGGTTAGGTGTCTGGGGAGCAGTTGGAGGGTTAGGTGTCTGGGGAGCAGTTGGAGACAGTTAGGTGTCTGGGGAGCAGTTGGGGGGTTAGGTGTCTGGGGAGCAGTTGGAGGGTTAGGTGTCTGGGGAGCAGTTGGAGGGTTAGGTGTCTGGGGAGCAGTTGGAGGGTTAGGTGTCTGGGGAGCAGTTGGGGGGTTAGGTGTCTGGGGAGCAGTTGGAGGGTTAGGTGTCTGGGGAGCAGTTGGGGGGTTAGGTGTCTGGGGAGCAGTTGGGGGGTTAGGTGTCTGGGGAGCAGTTGGAGGGTTAGGTGTCTGGGGAGCAGTTGGAGGGTTAGGTGTCTGGGGAGCAGTTGGAGGGTTAGGTGTCTGGGGAGCAGTTGGAGACAGTTAGGTGTCTGGGGAGCAGTTGGGGGGTTAGGTGTCTGGGGAGCAGTTGGAGGGTTAGGTGTCTGGGGAGCAGTTGCAGGGTTAGGTGTCTGGGGAGCAGTTGGAGGGTTAGGTGTCTGGGGAGCAGTTGGAGGGTTAGGTGTCTGGGGAGCAGTTGGAGGGTTAGGTGTCTGGGGAGCAGTTGGAGGGTTAGGTGTCTGGGGAGCAGTTGGAGGGTTAGGTGTCTGGGAGCAGTTGGAGGGTTAGGTGTCTGGGGAGCAGTTGGAGGGTTAGGTGTCTGGGGAGCAGTTGGAGGGTTATGTGTCTGGGGAGCAGTTGGAGGCAGTTAGGTGTCTGGGGAGCAGTTGGAGGGTTAGGTGTTCGGGGAGCAGTTGGGGGGTTAGGTGTCTGGGGAGCAGTTGGGGGGTTAGGTGTCTGGGGAGCAGTTGGAGGGTTAGGTGTCTGGGGAGCAGTTGGGGAGTTAGGTGTCTGGGGAGCAGTTGGAGGGTTAGGTGTCTGGGGAGCAGTTGGAGGGTTAGGTGTCTGGGGGGCAGTTGGGGGGTTAGGTGTCTGGGGAGCAGTTGGAGGGTTTGGTGTCTGGGGAGCAGTTGGGGGGTTAGGTGTCTGGGGAGCAGTTGGAGGGTTAGGTGTCTGGGGAGCAGTTGGAGGGTTAGGTGTCTGGGGAGCAGTTGGAGGGTTAGGTGTCTGGGGGGCAGTTGGGGGGTTAGGTGTCTGGGGAGCAGTTGGAGGGTTAGGTGTCTGGGGAGCAGTTGGAGGGTTAGGTGTCTGGGGAGCAGTTGGAGGGTTAGGTGTCTGGGGAGCAGTTGGAGGCTTGGTCCCTGGGTTACCCTGGAGACGGGCGGCTGCACATTATTATGGGATGCCTCTATAGATGATGAATGTTCGGCATCACACTGGGGTTTATTTTGCCTTATTTCCTAGTTATTGTTAGTGTGATGACAGTAAGTGACGCGCTGCTATTTCTCATGGCTGCCAGGTTATGGGGTGGAGGGTGAGTCCGGGCACGTGGTGCTCTCTGCATAAATAGAGACTTTTCTTAGTAAAGAAAGTGGAGTAAAGGCCTCGCTCTCCCGCACACTGATTACACAATACGCTTATATAAGAGGTTAAGGGGCCACTCCGGTGCAATGGAAAATCCAGGGGACAGACGCTGCACATCCTGGGGATGCCCCCCCACCTCTCAGTGTGCAGGAGAAGGGTCCAAGCTCCACCCCTGAAGCCACACCCTCAACCTCTAACATAAAGGCAGCTGCTATAGCTTGACTCTGATTGGTGAGTCAACAACCCACAGCACCCAATCAGCTCGTCAGCAAATGTCAGACTGACCCACCAGTGCACCAGAGGATTCTCCGGTGGGTCTCTTGTACTGATCCAAGGTCACCATAATTTATTGAAATGTTATTTCATTACAAAAGAATAATTACAATTGTACAACTGTTGCCCTATATAGTTTCTTTATAGATTGGTGGGCCCCGAGAATAACTTCCTCTGGTGTCCCCAAGAATGATTTCCTCTGGTGACCCCAAGAATGATTTCCTCTAGTGTCCCCAAGAATGATTCCCTCTGGTGACCCCGAGAATGATTTCCTCTGGTGACCCCAAGAATGATTTCCTCTGGTGGCCCCAAGAATGATTTCCTCTGGTGCCCCCAAGAATGATTTCCTCTGGTGACCCCAAGAATGATTTCCTCTGGTGTCCCCAAGAATGATTCCCTCTGGTGACCCCGAGAATGATTTCCTCTGGTGACCCCAAGAATGATTTCCTCTGGTGACCCCAAGAATGATTTCCTCTGGTGACCCCAAGAATGATTTCCTCTGGTGACCCCAAGAATGATTTCCTCTGGTGGCCCCAAGAATGATTTCCTCTGGTGACCCCAAGAATGATTTCCTCTGGTGACTCCAAGAATGATTTCCTCTGGTGACCCCAAGAATGATTTCCTCTGGTGACCCCAAGAATGATTTCCTCTGCTGGACCCCAAGAATGATTTCCTCTGGTGACCCCAAGAATGATTTCCTCTGCTGGACCCCAGAATGATTTCCTCTGGTGACCCCAAGAATGATTTCCTCTGCTGGACCCCAGAATGATTTCCTCTGGTGACCCCAAGAATGATTTCCTCTGCTGGACCCAAGAATGATTTCCTCTGGTGGCCCCAAGAATGATTTCCTCTGGTGACCCCAAGAATGATTTCCTCTGCTGGACCCAAGAATGATTTCCTCTGGTGACCCCAAGAATGATTTCCTCTAGTGTCCCCAAGAATGATTTCCTCTGGTGACCCAAGAATGATTTCCTCTGGTGGCCCCAAGAATGATTTCCTCTGGTGACCCCAAGAATGATTTCCTCTGGTGACCCCAAGAATGATTTCCTCTGGTGACTCCAAGAATGATTTCCTCTGGTGACCCCAAGAATGATTTCCTCTGGTGGCCCCAAGAATGATTTCCTCTGGTGACCCCAAGAATGATTTCCTCTGCTGGACACCAGAATGATTTCCTCTGGTGACCCCAAGAATGATTTCCTGTGCTGGACCCCAGAATGATTTCCTCTGGTGACCCCAAGAATGATTTCCTCTGCTGGACCCCAGAATGATTTCCTCTGGTGACCCCAAGAATGATTTCCTCTGCTAGACCCGAGAATGATTTCCTCTGGTGTCCCCAAGAATGATTTCCTCTGGTGGCCCCGAGAATGATTTCCTCTGGTGGCCCCAAGAATGATTCCCTCTGGTGACCCCAGGAATGATTTCCTCTGGTGGCCCCAAGAATGATTTCCTCTGGTGGCCCCAAGAATGATTTTCTCTGGTGACCCCAAGAATGATTTCCTCTGGTGACCCTAAGAATGATTTCCTCTGGTGCCCCCAAGAATGATTTCCCCTGGTGACCCCGAGAATGATTTTCTGTGGTGACCCCAAGAATGATTCCCTCTGGTGACCCCGAGAATGATTTTCTCTGGTGACCCCAAGAATGATTCCCTCTGGTGACGCCGAGAATGATTTCCTCTGGTGACCCCAAGAATGATTTCCTCTGGTGACTCCAAGAATGATTTCCTCTGGTGACCCCAAGAATGATTCCCTCTGGTGACGCCGAGAATGATTTCCTCTGGTGACTCCAAGAATGATTTCCTCTGGTGGCCCCGAGAATGATTCCCTCTGGTGGCCCCAAGAATGATTTCCTCTGGTGACCCCAAGAATGATTTTCTCTGGTGACCCCAGGAATGATTTCCTCTGGTGGCCCCAAGAATGATTTCCTCTGGTGGCCCCAAGAATGATTTTCTCTGGTGACCCCAAGAATGATTTCCTCTGGTGACCCCAAGAATGATTTCCTCTGGTGCCCCCAAGAATGATTTCCTCTGGTGACCCCGAGAATGATTTTCTGTGGTGACCCCAAGAATGATTCCCTCTGGTGACCCCGAGAATGATTTTCTCTGGTGACCCCAAGAATGATTCCCTCTGGTGACGTCGAGAATGATTTCCTCTGGTGACCCCAAGAATGATTTCCTCTGGTGACTCCAAGAATGATTTCCTCTGGTGGCCCCAAGAATGATTTCCTCTGGTGACTCCAAGAATGATTTCCTCTGGTGGCCCCGAGAATGATTCCCTCTGGTGGCCCCAAGAATGATTTCCTCTGGTGGCCCCAAGAATGATTCCCTCTGGTGACCCCAGGAATGATTTCCTCTGGTGGCCCCAAAAATGATTTCCTCTGGTGGCCCCAAGAATGATTTTCTCTGGTGACCCCAAGAATGATTTCCTCTGGTGACCCTAAGAATGATTTCCTCTGGTGCCCCCAAGAATGATTTCCTCTGGTGACCCCGAGAATGATTTTCTCTGGTGACCCCAAGAATGATTCCCTCTGGTGACCCCGAGAATGATTTTCTCTGGTGACCCCAAGAATGATTCCCTCTGGTGACCCTGAGAATGATTTCCTCTGGTGACCCCGAGAATGATTTCCTCTGGTGCCCCCAAGAATGATTTCCTCTGGTGACCCCGAGAATGATTTTCTCTGGTGACCCCAAGAATGATTCCCTCTGGTGACCCCGAGAATGATTTTCTCTGGTGACTCCAAGAATGATTTCCTCTGGTGACCCTGAGAATGATTTCCTCTGGTGTCCCCAAGAATGATTTCCTCTGGTGCCCCCAAGAATGATTTCCTTTGGTGTCCCCAAGAATGATTTCCTCTGGTGTCCCCAAGAATGATTCCCTCTGGTGACCCCGAGAATAACTTCCTCTGGGGGCCCCAAGAATGATTTCCTCTGGGGGCCCCAAGAATGATTTCCTCTGGTGACCCCAAGAAGGATTTCCTCTGGTGACCCCGAGAATAACTTCCTCTGGTGTCCCCAAGAATGATTTCCTCTGGTGACCCCGAGAATAACTTCCTCTGGTGTCCCCAAGAATGATTTCCTCTGGGGGCCCCAACAATGATTCCCTCTGGTGACTCCAAGAATGATTTCCTCTGGTGGCCCCAAGAATAATTTCCTCTGGTGTCCCCAAGAATGATTTCCTCTGGTGACCCCAAGAATGATTTCCTCTGGTGTCCCCAAGAATGATTTCCTCTGGTGGCTCCAAGAATGATTTCCTCTGGTGACCCCAAGAATGATTTCCTCTGCTGGGTCCAAGAATGATTTCCTCTGGTGACCCCAAGAATGATTTCCTCTGGTGGCCCCAAGAATGATTTCCTCTGGTGACCCCAAGAATGATTTCCTCTGGTGGCCCCAAGAATGATTTCCTCTGGTGACCCCAAGAATGATTTCCTCTGGTGACCCCAAGAATGATTTCCTCTGGTGGCTCCAAGAATGATTTCCTCTGGTGGCCCCAAGAATGATTTCCTCTGGTGACCCCAAGAATGATTTCATCTGGTGACCCCAAGAATGATTTCCTCTGGTGACCCCAAGAATGATTTCCTCTGGTGGCCCCAAGAATGATTTCCTCTGGTGACCCCAAGAATGATTTCCTCTGGTGACCCCAAGAATGATTTCCTCTGGTGACCCCAAGAATGATTTCCTCTGGTGGCCCCAAGAATGATTTCCTCTGGTGACCCCAAGAATGATTTCCTCTGGTGACCCCAAGAATGATTTCCTCTGGTGGCCCCAAGAATGATTTCCTCTGGTGACCCCAAGAATGATTTCATCTGGTGACCCCAAGAATGAATTCATCTGGTGACCCCAAGAATGATTCCCTCTGGTGACCCCAAGAATGATTTCCTCTGGTGACCCAAGAATGATTTCCTCTGGTGACCCCAAGAATGATTTCCTCTGGTGGCCCCGAGAATGATTTCCTCTGGTGGCCCCAAGAATGATTTCCTCTGGTGACCTCAAGAATGATTTCCTCTGGTGGCCCCAAGAATGATTTCCTCTGGTGGCCCCAAGAATGATTTCCTCTGGTGACCCCGAGAATGATTTCCTCTGGTGACCCCGAGAATGATTTCCTCTGGTGACCCCGAGAATGATTTCCTCTGGTGACCCCGAGAATGATTTCCTCTGGTGACCCCGTTGCAGAGTACCATGAGATGCAGGGTGGCCTCCAGCGCAGGATGTGGCAGTGTAGGGGTTAAAGCGATTGCGTCCATGTGACCTCAGGTGACCTGGAGTGAGGATGATGTCACACAACACTAACATAAGACGTGATGTTTAATATGAGGCGTGTGGCGGGGGCGCGCTCCCGGAAGCAGCTGATTGGTTGGAGCCCTTTTCATCTTCCTCTCTGTAAATATTTCCATAAGAGCCGGGCGACTGGGAGCATCCGATTGGCCGACGCTCCTCCGGCCACCCAGCGCCAGGAACATGAGGCACGTGCTGCAGGGGGTGAGCGGGATGGCGGGACTCCATGGAGCACACACATGAGACACGGGGGGCAAGTGGGCAACTAGGACTCCGGCCCAGGGGCCACAACTTCCATGGAGGACACACATGGGACACAAGGGGCAAGTGGGCAACTAGGACTCCGGCCCCGGGGCCACAACTTCCATGGAGGACACACATGGGACACGGTGGGCAAGTGGGCAACTAGGACTCCGGCCCAGGGGCCACAACTTCCATGGAGGACACACATGGGACACAAGGGGCAAGTGGGCAACTAGGGCTGCAGCCCCGGGGCAAAAACCACCATGGAGGACACACATAAGACACAGGAGGTAACTGGGCAACTAGGTCTCCGTCCCAGGGGCCACAACTTCCATGAAGGACACACATGGGACACAAGGGGCAAGTGGGCAACTAAGGCTCCAGCCCCGGGCCAAAACCACCATGGAGGACACACATGAGACACAGGAGGCAACTGGGCAACTAGGGCTCTGGCCCAGGGGCCACAACTTCCATAAGGGACACACATGGGACACGGGGGGCAAGTGGGCAACTAGGGCTCCAGCCCTCGGGCCACAACTGCCATGGAGAACACACATGGGACACGGGGGGCAAGTGGGCAACTAGGGCTCCAGCCCTCGGGCCACAACTGCCATGGAGAACACACATGGGACATGGGTGGCAAATGGGCAACTAGGGCTCCAGCCCTGGGGCCAAAACTTCCATGAAGGACACACATGGTACACGGGGGGCGAGTGGGCAACTAGGGGTCCAGCCCCGGGCCACAACCACCATGGAGGACACACATGAGACACAGGGGGCAACTAGGGCTCAGGCCCCAGGGCCACAACTTCCATGGAGGACACATATGAGACATGGGGGCAAGTGGGCAACTAGGGCTCCGCCCCGGGCCACAACTACCATGGGGGACACACATGGGACACGGGGGGCAAGTGGGCAACTAGGGCTCCGGCCCCGTGCCACAACTACCATGGGGGACACACATGGGACACGGGGGGCAAGTGGGCAACTAGGGTTTCCGGCCCCGGGGCCACAACTTCCATGGAGGACACATATGAGACATGGGTCAAGTGGGCAACTAGGGCTACGACCCCGGACCACAACTACCATGGAGAACACACATGGGACACGGGGGGCAAGTGGGCAACTAGGGCTCCGGCCCAGGGGCCACAACTACCATGGTGGACACACCTGGGACACGTGGGCAAGTGGGCAACTAGGGCTCCAGCCCCGGGGTCACAACCACCATGGAGGTCACACATGAGACACAGGAGGCAACTGGGCAACTAGGGATCCGGCCCCGGGGCCACAACTTCCATGGAGGACACAAATGGGACACGGGGGCAAGTGGGTAACTAGGGCTCCAGCCCCGGGGACACAACTTCCATGGAGGACACACATGGGACACAAGGGGCAAGTGGGCAACTAGGGCTCCGGCCCCAGGGCCACAACTACCATGGGGGACACACATGGGACACGGGGGGCAAGTGGGCAACTAGGGTTTCCGGCCCCGGGGCCACAACTTCCATGGAGGACACATATGAGACATGGGTCAAGTGGGCAACTAGGGCTACGACCCCGGACCACAACTACCATGGAGAACACACATGGGACACGGGGGGCAAGTGGGCAACTAGGGCTCCAGCCCCGGGGTCACAACCACCATGGAGGTCACACATGAGACACAGGAGGCAACTGGGCAACTAGGGATCCGGCCCCGGGGCCACAACTTCCATGGAGGACACAAATGGGACACGGGGGGCAAGTGGGTAACTAGGGCTCCAGCCCCGGGGACACAACTTCCATGGAGGACACACATGGG
The DNA here is from genome assembly GCA_027917425.1 of Gastrophryne carolinensis. Lineage (NCBI taxonomy): Eukaryota > Metazoa > Chordata > Amphibia > Anura > Microhylidae > Gastrophryne > Gastrophryne carolinensis. The sequence goes on along the minus strand of CM051237.1, from coordinate 488,580,935 downwards.
ACACAAGGGGCAAGTGGGCAACTAGGGCTCCGGCCCCAGGGCCACAACTACCATGAAGGACACACATGGGACACGGGGGGCAACTGGGCAACTAGGGCTCCAGCCCCGGGGCCACAACTTCCATGGAGGACACACATGAGACACAGGGGGCAACTGGGCAACTAAGGCTCCGGCCCCAGGGCCACAACTACCATGAAGGACACACATGGGACACGGGGGGCAACTGGGCAACTAGGGCTCCAGCCCCGGGGCCACTACTTCAGTGGAGGACACACATGGGACACGGGGGGCAACTGGGCAACTAAGGCTTCGGCCCCAGGGCCACAACTACCATGAAGGACACACATGGGACACGGGGGGCAACTGGGCAACTAGGACTCTGGCCACAACTTATCCAGCCAATGGTCTCATCTAGGAACAGACGCCCGCAGGGACCCCAACCCCAGCTCCAGCTCCCATAGGCCTCATCACCCAACACCTCCTCCAGGATGCTGCAAAGATCAAGGAATGATGGAGAATGAGGGAATGATGGAGGATGAGGGAATGATGGAGGATGAGGGAATGATGGAGGATGAGGGAATGATGGAGGATGAGGGAATGATGGAGGATGAGGGAATGATGGGGGATGAGGGAATGATGGGGGATGAGGGAATGATGAAGGATGGGGGAATGATGGAGGATGGGGGAATGATGGAGGATGAGGGAATGATGGAGGATGAGGGAATGATGGGGGGATGAGGGAATGATGGAGGGTGAGAGAATGATGGAGGATAAGAGAATGATGGAGGATGAGGGAATGATGGGGGGATGAGGGAATGATGGAGGGTGAGGTAATGATGGGGGATGAGGGAATGATGGGGGGATGAGGGAATGATGGGGGGATGAGGGAATGATGGAGGGTGAGGGAATGATGAAGGGTGAGGAAGTGATGGAGGATGAGGGAATGATGGAGGATGAGGGAATGATGAAGGGTGAGGAAGTGATGGAGGATGAGGGAATGATGGAGGATGAGGGAATGATGGGGGATGAGGGAATGATGGGGGATGAGGGAATGATGGAGGATGAGGGAATGATGGAGGATGAGGGAATGATGGAGGATGAGGGAGTGATGGAGGATGAGGGAATGATGGAGGATGAGGGAATGATGGGGGATGAGAGAATGATGGGGGATGAGGGAATGATGGAGGGTGAGGAAGTGATGGAGGATGAGGGAATGATGGAGGATGAGGGAATGATGGGGGATGAGGGAATGATGGAGGATGAGGGAATGATGGAGGGTGAGGGAGTGATGGAGGATGAGGGAATGATGGGGGATGAGGGAATGATGGAGGATGAGGGAATGATGGAGGGTGAGGGAGTGATGGAGGATGAGGGAATGATGGAGGATGAGGGAATGATGGAGGATGAGGGAATGATGAAGGATGAGGGAATGATGGAGGATGAGGGAATGATGGGGGATGAGGGAATGATGGAGGATGATGGAGGATGAGGGAATGATGGAGGGTGAGGGAGTGATGGAGGATGAGGGAATGATGGGGGATGAGGGAATGATGAAGGATGAGGGAATGATGGAGGGTGAGGGAGTGATGGAGGATGAGGGAATGATGGAGGATGAGGGAATGATGGAGGATGAGGGAATGATGAAGGATGAGGGAATGATGGAGGATGAGGGAATGATGGAGGATGAGGGAATGATGGGGGATGAGGGAATGATGGGGGATGAGAGAATGATGGGGGATGAGAGAATGATGGGGGATGAGGGAATGATGGAGGATGAGGGAATGATGGGGGATGAGAGAATGATGGGGGATGAGGGAATGATGGAGGGTGAGGAAGTGATGGAGGATGAGGGAATGATGGAGGATGAGGGAATGATGGGGGATGAGGGAATGATGGAGGATGAGGGAATGATGGAGGATGATGGAATGATGGAGGATGAGGGAGTGATGGAGGATGAGGGAATGATGGAGGATGAGGGAATGATGGGGGATGAGGGAATGATGGAGGATGAGGGAATGATGGAGGATGATGGAATGATGGAGGATGAGGGAGTGATGGAGGATGAGGGAATGATGGAGGATGAGGGAATGATGGGGGATGAGAGAATGATGGGGGATGAGGGAATGATGGAGGGTGAGGAAGTGATGGAGGATGAGGGAATGATGGAGGATGAGGGAATGATGGGGGATGAGGGAATGATGGAGGATGAGGGAATGATGGAGGATGAGGGAGTGATGGAGGATGAGGGAATGATGGAGGATGAGGGAATGATGGGGGATGAGAGAATGATGGGGGATGAGGGAATGATGGAGGGTGAGGAAGTGATGGAGGATGAGGGAATGATGGAGGATGAGGGAATGATGGGGGATGAGGGAATGATGGAGGATGAGGGAATGATGGAGGGTGAGGGAGTGATGGAGGATGAGGGAATGATGGGGGATGAGGGAATGATGGAGGATGAGGGAATGATGGAGGGTGAGGGAGTGATGGAGGATGAGGGAATGATGGAGGATGAGGGAATGATGGAGGATGAGGGAATGATGAAGGATGAGGGAAAGATGGAGGATGAGGGAATGATGGGGGATGAGGGAATGATGGAGGATGATGGAGGATGAGGGAATGATGGAGGGTGAGGGAGTGATGGAGGATGAGGGAATGATGGAGGATGAGGGAATGATGGAGGATGAGGGAATGATGAAGGATGAGGGAATGATGGAGGATGAGGGAATGATGGAGGATGAGGGAATGATGGGGGATGAGGGAATGATGGGGGATGAGGGAATGATGGGGGATGAGAGAATGATGGGGGATGAGAGAATGATGGGGGATGAGGGAATGATGGAGGATGAGGGAATGATGGGGGATGAGAGAATGATGGGGGATGAGGGAATGATGGAGGGTGAGGAAGTGATGGAGGATGAGGGAATGATGGAGGATGAGGGAATGATGGGGGATGAGGGAATGATGGAGGATGAGGGAATGATGGAGGATGATGGAATGATGGAGGATGAGGGAGTGATGGAGGATGAGGGAATGATGGAGGATGAGGGAATGATGGGGGATGAGGGAATGATGGGGGATGAGGGAATGATGGAGGATGAGGGAATGATGGAGGATGATGGAATGATGGAGGATGAGGGAGTGATGGAGGATGAGGGAATGATGGAGGATGAGGGAATGATGGGGGATGAGAGAATGATGGGGGATGAGGGAATGATGGAGGGTGAGGAAGTGATGGAGGATGAGGGAATGATGGAGGATGAGGGAATGATGGGGGATGAGGGAATGATGGAGGATGAGGGAATGATGGAGGATGATGGAATGATGGAGGATGAGGGAGTGATGGAGGATGAGGGAATGATGGAGGATGAGGGAATGATGGGGGATGAGGGAATGATGGAGGGTGAGGGAATGATGGAGGGTGAGGGAATGATGGAGGGTGAGGGAATGATGGAGGATGAGGGAATGATGGAGGGTGAGGGAATGATGGAGGATGAGGGAATGATGGAGGGTGAGGGAATGATGGAGGATGAGGGAGTGATGGAGGATGAGGGAATGATGGGGGATGAGAGAATGATGGAGGATGAGGGAGTGATGGAGGATGAGGGAATGATGGGGGATGAGGGAATGATGGAGGATGAGGGAATGATGGAGGATAAGAGAATAATGGAGGATGAGGGAGTGATGGAGGATGAGGGAATGATGGAGGATGAGGGAGTGATGGAGGATGAGGGAATGATGGGGGATGAGGGAGTGATGGAGGATGAGGGAATGATGGAGGATGAGGGAATGATGGGGGATGAGGGAGTGATGGAGGATGAGGGAATGATGGGGGATGAGAGAATGATGGAGGATGAGGGAATGATGAAGGATGAGGGAATGATGGAGGATGAGGGAATGATGGAGGATGAGGGAATGATGGAGGATGAGGGAATGATGGGGGATGAGGGAATGGTGGAGGATGAGGGAATGATGGAGGATGAGGGAATGATGGAGGATGAGGGAATGATGGGGGATGAGGGAATGATGGAGGATGAGGGAATGATGGGGGATGAGAGATTGATGGAGGATGAGGGAATGATGGAGGATGAGGGAATGATGGGGGATGAGAGAATGATGGAGGATGAGGGAATGATGAAGGATGAGGGAATGATGGAGGATGATGGAATGATGGAGGATGATGGAATGATGGAGGATGAGGGAATGATGGGGGATGAGAGAATGATGGAGGATGAGGAAGTGATGGAGGATGAGGGAATGATGGAGGATGAGGGAATGATGGAGGATGAGGGAATGATGGAGGATGAGGGAATGATGGTGGATGAGGGAATGATGGAGGATGAGGGAATGATGGAGGATGAGGGAGTGATAAGGGATGAGGGAATGATGGAGGATGAGGGAGTGATGGAGGATGAGGAAATGATGGGGGATGAGGGAATGATGGAGGATGAAGGAATGATGGAGGATGAGGGAATGATGGAGGATGAGGGAATGATGGAGGATGAGGGAATGATGGAGGATGAAGGAATGATGGAGGATGAGGGAATGATGGAGGATGAGGGAATGATGGAGGATGAGGGAATGATGGAGGATGAGGGAGTGATGGAGGATGAGGGAGTGATGGAGGATAAGAGAATGATGGGGGGTGAGGGAATGATGGAGGATGAGGAAATGATGGGGGATGAGGGAATGATGGAGGATGATGGAATGATGGGGGATGAGGGAATGATGGATGATGAGGGAATGATGGAGGATGAGGGAATGATGGGGGATGAGGGAATGATGGAGGATGATGGAATGATGGAGGATGAGGGAATGATGGAGGATGAGGGAGTGATGGAGGATGAGGAAATGATGGGGGATGAGGGAATGATGGAGGATGATGGAATGATGGGGGATGAGGGAATGATGGATGATGAGGGAATGATGGAGGATGAGGGAATGATGGGGGATGAGGGAATGATGGAGGATGATGGAATGATGGAGGATGATGGAATGATGGAGGATGAGGGAATGATGGAGGATGAGGGAATGATGGAGGATGAGGGAATGATGGAGGATGAGGGAATGATGGTGGATGAGGGAATGATGGGGGATGAGGGAATGATGGAGGATGAGGGAATGATGGAGGGTGAGGAAGTGATGGAGGATGAGGGAATGATGGAGGATGAGGGAATGATGGGGGATAAGAGAATGATGGGGGATGAGGGAATGATGGCGGATGAGGGAATGATGGGGGATGAGGGAATGATGGGGGATAAGAGAATGATGGGGGATGAGGGAATGATGGCGGATGAGGGAATGATGGGGGATGAGGGAATGATGGGGGATAAGAGAATGATGGGGGATGAGGGAATGATGGAGGATGATGGAATGATGGAGGATGAGGGAATGATGGAGGATAAGAGAATTATGGAGGATGAGGGAATGATGGTGGATGAGGGAATGATGGAGGGTGAGGAAGTGATGGAGGATGAGGGAATGATGGAGGATGAGGGAATGATGGGGGATGAGGGAATGATGGAGGATGAGGGAATGATGGAGGGTGAGGGAGTGATGGAGGATGAGGGAATGATGGGGGATGAGGGAATGATGGAGGATGAGGGAATGATGGAGGGTGAGGGAGTGATGGAGGATGAGGGAATGATGGAGGATGAGGGAATGATGGAGGATGAGGGAATGATGAAGGATGAGGGAATGATGGAGGATGAGGGAATGATGGAGGATGAGGGAATGATGGGGGATGAGGGAATGATGGGGGATGAGAGAATGATGGGGGATGAGAGAATGATGGGGGATGAGGGAATGATGGGGGATGAGAGAATGATGGGGGATGAGGGAATGATGGAGGGTGAGGAAGTGATGGAGGATGAGGGAATGATGGAGGATGAGGGAATGATGGGGGATGAGGGAATGATGGAGGATGAGGGAATGATGGAGGATGATGGAATGATGGAGGATGAGGGAGTGATGGAGGATGAGGGAATGATGGAGGATGAGGGAATGATGGGGGATGAGGGAATGATGGAGGATGAGGGAATGATGGAGGATGATGGAATGATGGAGGATGAGGGAGTGATGGAGGATGAGGGAATGATGGAGGATGAGGGAATGATGGGGGATGAGAGAATGATGGGGGATGAGGGAATGATAGAGGGTGAGGAAGTGATGGAGGATGAGGGAATGATGGAGGATGAGGGAATGATGGGGGATGAGGGAATGATGGAGGATGATTGAATGATGGAGGATGATGGAATGATGGAGGATGAGGGAGTGATGGAGGATGAGGGAATGATGGAGGATGAGGGAATGATGGGGGATGAGGGAATGATGGAGGGTGAGGGAATGATGGAGGGTGAGGGAATGATGGAGGGTGAGGGAATGATGGAGGATGAGGGAATGATGGAGGATGATGGAATGATGGAGGATGAGGGAGTGATGGAGGATGAGGGAATGATGGGGGATGAGAGAATGATGGAGGATGAGGGAGTGATGGAGGATGAGGGAATGATGGAGGATAAGAGAATAATGGAGGATGAGGGAGTGATGGAGGATGAGGGAATGATGGAGGATGAGGGAGTGATGGAGGATGAGGGAATGATGGGGGATGAGGGAGTGATGGAGTATGAGGGAATGATGGAGGATGAGGGAATGATGGGGGATGAGGGAGTGATGGGGGATGAGGGAATGATGGGGGATGAGGGAATGGTGGAGGATGAGGGAATGATGGAGGATGAGGGAATGATGGAGGATGAGGGAATGATGGGGGATGAGGGAATGATGGAGGATGAGGGAATGATGGGGGATGAGAGATTGATGGAGGATGAGGGAATGATGGAGGATGAGGGAATGATGGGGATGAGAGAATGATGGAGGATGAGGGAATGATGAAGGATGAGGGAATGATGGAGGATGATGGAATGATGGAGGATGATGGAATGATGGAGGATGAGGGAATGATGGGGGATGAGAGAATGATGGAGGATGAGGAAGTGATGGAGGATGAGGGAATGATGGAGGATGAGGGAATGATGGAGGATGAGGGAATGATGGAGGATGAGGGAATGATGGAGGATGAGGGAATGATGGTGGATGAGGGAATGATGGGGGATGAGGGAATGATGGAGGATGAGGGAATGAAGGAACATGAGGGAATGATGGAGGATGAGGGAATGATGGGGGATGAGGGAATGATGGAGGATGAGGGAATGATGGAGGATGAGGGAGTGATGGAGGATGAGGGAATGATGGTGGATGAGGGAATGATGGAGGATGAGGGAATGATGGAGGATGAGGGAGTGATAAGGGATGAGGGAATGATGGAGGATGAGGGAGTGATGGAGGATGAGGAAATGATGGGGGATGAGGGAATGATGGAGGATGAAGGAATGATGGAGGATGAGGGAATGATGGAGGATGAGGGAATGATGGAGGATAAGAGAATGATGGAGGATGAAGGAATGATGGAGGATGAGGGAATGATGGAGGATGAGGGAATGATGGAGGATAAGAGAATGATGGAGGATGAGGGAATGATGGGGGATGAGGGAATGATGGGGGATGAGGGAATGATGGAGGATGAAGGAATGATGGAGGATGAGGGATTGATGGAGGATGAGGGAATGATGGAGGATGAGGGAATGATGGAGGATGAGGGAATGATGGAGGATGAGGGAATGATGGAGGATGAGGGAATGATGGAGGATGAGGGAATGATGGAGGATAAGAGAATGATGGGGGGTGAGGGAATGATGGAGGATGAGGGAATGATGGGGGATGAGGGAATGATGGGGGATGATGGAATGATGGGGGATGATGGAATGATGGAGGATGAGGGAATGATGGAGGATGAGGGAATGATGGAGGATGAGGGAATGATGGAGGATGAGGGAATGATGGAGGATAATAGAATGATGGGGGGTGAGGGAATGATGGAGGATGAGGGAATGATGGGGGATGAGGGAATGATGGGGGATGATGGAATGATGGGGGATGATGGAATGATGGGGGATGAGGGAATGATGGAGGATGAGGGAATGATGGAGGATGAGGGAATGATGGGGGATGAGGGAGTGATGGGGATGAGGGAATGATGAAGGGTGAAGGAATGATGGAGGATGAGGAAATGATGGAGGATGAGAGAATGATGGAGGATGAGGGAATGATGGGGGATGATGGAATGATGGGGGATGAGGGAATGATGGAGGATGAGGGAATGATGAAGGGTGAAGGAATGAGGGAGGATGAGGGAGTGATGGAGGATGAGGGAATGATGGAGAATAAGAGAATGATGGGGGATGAGGGAATGATGGAGGATGAGAGAATGATGGGGGATGAGGGAATGATGGAGGATGAGGGAATGATAGAGGATGAGGGAATGATGGAGGATGAGGGAATGATGGAGGATGAGGGAGTGATGGAGGATGAGGGAATGATGGAGGATAAGAGAATTATGGAGGATGAGGGAATGATGGTGGATGAGGGAATGATGGAGGATGAGAGAATGATGGAGGATGAGGGAATGATGGAGGATGAGGGAGTGATGGAGGATGAGGGAGTGATGGAGGATGAGGGAATGATGGAGGATGAGGGAATGATGGGGATGAGGGAATGATGGAGGATGAGGGAATGATGGTGGATGAGGGAATGATGGGGGATGAGGGAATGATGGAGGATGAGGGAATAATGGAGGATGAGTGAGTGATGGAGGATGAGGGAGTGATGGAGGATGAGGGAGTGATGGAGAATGAGTGAGTGATGGAGGATGAGGGAGTGATGGAGGATGAGGGAATGATGGAGGATGAGGGAATGATGGAGGATGATGGAATGATGGGGGATGAGGGAATGAAGGGGGAGGAGGGAATGATGGAGGATGAGGGAATGATGGGGGATGAGGGATTGATGGAGGATGATGGAATGATGGAGGATGATGGAATGATGGAGGATGAGGGAATGATGGAGGATGAGGGAATGATGGAGGATGAGGGAATGATGGAGGATGAGGGAATGATGGTGGATGAGGGAATGATGGAGGATGAGGGAATGATGGAGGATGAAGGAATGATGGAGGATGAGGGATTGATGGAGGATGATGGAATGATGGAGGATGATGGAATGATGGAGGATGAGGGAATGATGGAGGATGAGGGAATGATGGAGGATGAGGGAATGATGGAGGATGAGGGAATGATGGTGGATGAGGGAATGATGGGGGATGAGGGAATGATGGAGGATGATGGAATGATGGAGGATGAGGGAATGATGGCGGATGAGGGAATGATGGGGGATGAGGGAATGATGGGGGATAAGAGAATGATGGGGGATGAGGGAATGATGGGGGATGAGGGAATGATGGGGGATGAGGGAATGATGGGGGATAAGAGAATGATGGGGGGTGAGGGAATGATGGCGGATGAGGGAATGATGGGGGATGAGGGAATGATGGGGGATAAGAGAATGATGGGGGATGAGGGAATGATGGAGGATGATGGAATGATGGAGGATGAGGGAATGATGGGGGATGAGGGAATGATGGGGGATGAGGGAATGATGGAGGATGAGGGAATGATGGGGGATGAGGGAATGATGGAGGATGAGGGAATGATGGAGGATGAGGGAATGATGGGGATGAGGGAATGATGGGGGATGAGGGAATGATGGAGGATGAGGGAATGATGGAGGATGATGGAATGATGGAGGATGAGGGAATGATGGCAGATGAGGGAATGATGGAGGATGAGGGAATGATGGTGGATGAGGGAATGATGGGGGATGAGGGAATGATGGAGGATGAGGGAATGATGGAGGATGAGGGAATGATGGGGGATGAGGGAATGATGGAGGATGAGGGAATGATGGAGGATGATGGAATGATGGAGGATGAGGGAATGATGGCAGATGAGGGAATGATGGAGGATGAGGGAATGATGGTGGATGAGGGAATGATGGGGGATGAGGGAATGATGGAGGATGATGGAATGATGGAGTATGAGGGAATGATGGCGAATGAGGGAATGATGGGGGATGAGGGAATGATGGAGGATGAGGGAATGATGGAGGATGAGGGAATGATGGCGAATGAGGGAATGATGGGGGATGAGGGAATGATGGAGGATGAGGGAATGATGGAGGATGAGGGAATGATGGGGGATGAGGGAATGATGGGGGATAAGAGAATGATGGGGGATGAGGGAATGATGGAGGATGATGGAATGATGGGGGATAAGAGAATGATGGGGGATGAGGGAATGATGGAGGATGATGGAATGATGGAGGATGAGGGAATGATGGCGGATGAGGGAATGATGGGGGATGAGGGAATGATGGGGGATGAGGGAATGATGGAGGATGAGGGAATGATGGGGGATGAGGGAATGATGGAGGATGATGGAATGATGGAGGATGAGGGAATGATGGGAGATGAGGGAATGATGGGGGATGAGGGAATGATGGGGGATGAGGGAATGATGGAGGATGAGGGAATGATGGGGGATGATGGAATGATGGAGGATGAGGGAATGATGGCGGATGAGGGAATGATGGGGGATGAGGGAATGATGGAGGATGAGGGAATGATGGGGGTGAGGGAATGATGGGGGATGAGAGAATGATGGAGGATGAGGGAATGATGGAGGATGAGGGAATGATGGAGGATGAGGGAATGATGGGGGATGAGGGAATGATGGCGAATGAGGGAATGATGGGGGATGAGGGAATGATGGGGGATAAGAGAATGATGGGGGATAAGAGAATGATGGGGGATGAGGGAATGATGGAGGATGATGGAATGATGGAGGATGAGGGAATGATGGCGGATGAGGGAATGATGGGGGATGAGGGAATGATGGAGGATGAGGGAATGATGGTGGATGAGGGAATGATGGGGGATGAGGGAATGATGGAGGATGAGGGAATGATGGCGAATGAGGGAATGATGGAGGATGAGGGAATGATGGAGGATGAGGGAATGATGGAGGATGAGGGAATGATGGAGGATGAGGGAATGATGGAGGATGAGGGAATGATGGCGGATGAGGGAATGATGGAGGATGAGGGAATGATGGTGGATGAGGGAATGATGGAGGATGATGGAATGATGGAGGATGAGGGAATGATGGCGGATGAGGGAATGATGGAGGATGAGGGAATGATGGTGGATGAGGGAATGATGGGGGATGAGGGAATGATGGAGGATGATGGAATGATGGAGGATGAGGGAATGATGGCGAATGAGGGAATGATGGGGGATGAGGGAATGATGGAGGATGAGGGAATGATGGAGGATGAGGGAGTGATGGGGGATGAGGGAATGATGGGGGATGAGGGAATGATGGAGGATGATGGAATGATGGAGGATGAGGGAATGATGGCGAATAAGGGAATGATGGGGGATGAGGGAATGATGGAGGATGAGGGAATGATGGAGGATGAGGGAATGATGGGGGATGAGGGAATGATGGGGGATAAGAGAATGATGGGGGATGAGGGAATGATGGAGGATGATGGAATGATGGGGGATAAGAGAATGATGGGGGATGAGGGAATGATGGAGGATGATGGAATGATGGAGGATGAGGGAATGATGGGGGATGAGGGAATGATGGGGGATGAGGGAATGATGGGGGATGAGGGAATGATGGGGGATGAGGGAATGATGGAGGATGAGGGAATGATGGGGATGATGGAATGATGGAGGATGAGGGAATGATGGCGGATGAGGGAATGATGAGGATGAGGGAATGATGGAGGATGAGGGAATGATGGGGGATGAGGGAATGATGGGGGATGTGAGAATGATGGGGGATGAGGGAATGATGGAGGATGAGGAAGTGATGGAGGATGAGGGAATGATGAAGGATGAGGGAATGATGGAGGATGAGGGAATGATGGGGGATGAGGGAATGATGGGGGATGAGGGGATGATGGAGGATGAGGGAATGATGGAGGATAAGAGAATGATGGAGGATGAGGGAATGATGGAGGATGAGGGAATGATGGGGGATGAGGGAATGATGGAGGATGATGGAATGATGGAGGATGAGGGAATGATGAGGATGAGAAAATGATGGAGGATGAGGGAATGATGGAGGATGATGGAATGATGGAGGATGAGGGAATGATGGAGCATGAGGGAATGATGGAGGATGAGGGAATGATGGAGGATGAGGGAATGATGGGGGATGAGGGGATGATGGAGGATGAGGGAATGATGGAGGATAAGAGAATGATGGAGGATGAGGGAATGATGGAGGATGAGGGAATGATGGGGATGATGGAATGATGGAGGATGATGGAATGATGGAGGATGAGGGAATGATGAGGATGAGATAATGATGGAGGATGAGGGAATGATGGAGGATGATGGAATGATGAGGATGAGGGAATGATGGAGGATGAGAGAATGATGGGGGATGAGGGAATGATGGAGGATGAGGGAGTGATGGAGGATGAGGGAATGATGGAGGATGAGGGAATGATGGAGGATGAGGGAATGATGGAGGATGAGGGAATGATGGGGGATGAGGGAATGATGGGGGATGAGGGAATGATGGGGGAGGAGAGAATGATGGATGATGAGGGAATGATGGAGGATGAGGGAATGATGGAGGATGAGGGAGTGATGGAGGATGAGGGAATGATGGAGGATGAGGGAATGATGGAGGATGAGGGAATGATGGGGGATGAGGGAATGATGGGGGAGGAGAGAATGATGGATGATGAGGGAATGATGGAGGATGAGGGAATGATGGAGGATGAGGGAGTGATGGAGGATGAGGGAATGATGGAGGATGAGGGAATGATGGAGGATGAGGGAATGATGGAGGATGAGGGAATGATGGAGCATGAGGGAATGATGGAGGATGAGGGAATGATGGAGGATGAGGGAGTGATGGAGGATGAGGGAATGATGGAGGATGAGGGAATGATGGATGATGAGGGAATGATGGAGCATGAGGGAATGATGGGGGATGAGGGAATGATGGAGGATGAGGGAATGATGGAGGATGAGAGAATGATGGAGGATGAGGGAATGATGGGGGATGAGAGAATGATGGGGGATGAGGGAATGATGGAGGATGAGGAAGTGATGGAGGATGAGGGAATGATGGAGGATGAAGGAATGATGGAGGATGAGGGAACGATGGGGGATGAGAGAATGATGGGGATGAGGGAATGATGGAGGGTGAGGAAGTGATGGAGGATGAGGGAATGATGGAGGATGAGGGAATGATGGAGGATGAGGGAATGATGGAGGATGAGGGAATGATGGGGTATGAGGGGATGATGGAGGATGAGGGAATGATGGAGGATGAGAGAATGATGGAGGATGAGGGAATGATGGGGGATGAGAGAATGATGGAGGATCAGGGAATGATGGAGGATGAGGGAATGATGGGGGATGAGGGGATGATGGGGGATGAGAGAATGATGGAGGATGAGGGAATGATGGGGGATGAGGGAATGATGGAGGATGAGGGAATGATGGAGGATGAGGGAATGATGGAGGATGAGGGAATGATGGGGGATGAGGGAATGATGGAGGATGAGGGAATGATGGAGGGTGAGGGAATGATGGAGGATGAGGGAATGATGGAGGATGAGGGAATGATGGAGGATGAGGGAATGATGGAGGATGAGGGAATGATGGAGGATGAGGGAATGATGGAGGATGAGGGAATGGTGGAGGATGAGGGAATGATGGAGGATGAGGTAATGATGGAGGATGAGGAAATGATGGAGGATGAGGGAATGATGGAGGATCAGGGAATGATGGAGGATCAGGGAATGATGGGGGATGAGGGAATGATGGGGGATGAGGGAATGATGGAGGATGAGGGAATGATGGAGGATGAGGAAGTGATGGAGGATGAGGGAATTATGGAGGATGAAGGAATGATGGAGGATGAGGGAATGATGGGGGGTGAGAGAATGATGGAGGATGATGGAATGATGGAGGATGAGGGAATGATGGGGGATGAGGGAATGATGGAGGGTGAGGAAGTGATGGAGGATGAGGGAATGATGGAGGATGAGGGAATGATGGAGGATGAGGGAATGATGGAGGATGAGGAAGTGATGGAGGATGAGGGAATTATGGAGGATGAAGGAATGATGGAGGATGAGGGAATGATGGGGGATGAGAGAATGATGGGGGATGAGGGAATGATGGAGGGTGAGGAAGTGATGGAGGATGAGGGAATGATGGAGGATGAGGGAATGATGGAGGATGAGGGAATGATGGCGGATGAGGGGATGATGGAGGATGAGGGAATGATGGAGGATGAGGGAATGATGGGGGATGAGGGAATGATGGGGGATGAGGGAATGATGGATGAGGGAATGATGGGGGATGAGGGAATGATGGAGGATGAGGGAATGATGGAGGATGAGGAAGTGATGGAGGATGAGGGAATTATGGAGGATGAAGGAATGATGGAGGATGAGGGAATGATGGGGGATGAGGGAATGATGGAGGGTGAAGAAGTGATGGAGGATGAGGGAATGATGGAGGATGAGGGAATGATGGAGGATGAGGGAATGATGGAGGATGAGGGAATGATGGAGGATGAGGAAGTGATGGAGGATGAGGGAATTATGGAGGATGAAGGAATGATGGAGGATGAGGGAATGATGGGGGATGAGAGAATGATGGGGGATGAGGGAATGATGGAGGGTGAGGAAGTGATGGAGGATGAGGGAATGATGGAGGATGAGGGAATGATGGAGGATGAGGGAATGATGGGGGATGAGGGGATGATGGAGGATGAGGGAATGATGGAGGATGAGGGAATGATGGAGGATGAGAGAATGATGGAGGATGAGGGAATGATGGGGGATGAGGGAATGATGGAGGATCAGGGAATGATGGGGGATGAGGGAATGATGGGGGATGAGGGAATGATGGAGGATGAGGGAATGGTGGAGGATGAGGGAATGATGGAGGATCAGGGAATGATGGAGAATGAGGGAATGATGGGGGATGAGGGGATGATGGAGGATGAGAGAATGATGGAGGATGAGGGAATGATGTAGGATGAGAGAATGATGGAGGATCAGGGAATGATGGAGGATGAGGGAATGATGGAGGATCAGGGAATGATGGGGGATGAGGGAATGATGGGGGATGAGGGAATGATGGAGGATGAGGGAATGGTGGAGGATGAGGGAATGATGAGGATCAGGGAATGATGGAGGATGAGGGAATGATGGAGGATCAGGGAATGATGGAGGATCAGGGAATGATGTGGGATGAAGGAATGATGGGGGATGAGGGAATGATGGAGGATGAGGGAATGATGGAGGATGAGGAAGTGATGGAGGATGAGGGAATTATGGAGGATGAAGGAATGATGGAGGATGAGGGAATGATGGGGGATGAGAGAATGATGGGGGATGAGGGAATGATGGAGGGTGAGGAAGTGATGGAGGATGAGGGAATGATGGAGGATGAGGGAATGATGGGGGATGAGGGAATGATGGAGGATGAGAGAATGATGGGGGATGAGGGAATGATGGAGGATGAGGGAATGATGGAGGATGAGGGAATGATGGAGGATGAGGGAATGATGGAGTATGAGGGAATGATGGAGGATGAGGGAATGATGGGGGATGAGGGAATGATGGGGGATGAGAGAATGATGGAGGACGAGGGAATGATGGGGGATGAGGGAATGATGGAGGATGAGGGAATGATGGAGGATGAGGGAATGATGGAGGATGAGGGAATGATGGGATGAGGGAATGATGGAGGATGAGGGAATGATGGAGGATGAGGGAATGATGGGGGATGAGGGAATGATGGGGGATGAGGGAATGATGGAGGATGAGGGAATGATGGAGGATGAGGGAATGATGGAGGATGAGGGAATGATGGAGGATGAGGGAATGATGGGGGATGAGGGAATGATGGAGGATGAGGGAATGATGGAGGATGAGGGAATGATGGAGGATGAGGGAATGATGGAGGATGAGGGAATGATGGAGGATGAGGGAATGATGGAGGATGAGGGAATGATGGAGGATGAGGGAATGATGGAGGATGAGGGAATGATGGATGATGAGGGAATGATGGAGGACGAGAAGCCATTTACTTTCTAGAAGCCCTGATGTCACCAGATGTATCATGTGAAGATCCTTCCCTATGACTGAGTGATTACCTTCCCTTGGCCTATCTCCAGCCCCAGGAGGAGCCCCTCCCCTCAATGTGAACCTGTCCAGTGGTGATCTTATATCCCGATCATCAAGCAGGTGTCCCAGCATTATCCCTCTATGGCTCCATTTGTCTCTGCTGTCTCAGTCTTTAGTAGTTGTAGTCAGTTTCCAGCCTGATCCATGGCTGAGCTTCACGTTTAGCTGGTCACATACAGCCACGTCCCTGCCACTGCCCCACTGTACAGGTAAGTCCCTGCCACGGCCCCACTGTACAGGTAAGTCCCTGCCACGGCCCCACTGTACAGGTAAGTCCCTGCCACGGCCCCACTGTACAGGTAAGTCCCTGCCACGGCCCCACTGTACAGGTAAG
Source organism: Gastrophryne carolinensis (assembly GCA_027917425.1). NCBI lineage: Eukaryota > Metazoa > Chordata > Amphibia > Anura > Microhylidae > Gastrophryne > Gastrophryne carolinensis. The sequence goes on along the minus strand of CM051237.1, from coordinate 488,564,413 downwards.
TCCCTGCCACGGCCCCACTGTACAGGTAAGTCCCGGCACTGCCCCACTGTACAGGTAAGTCCCTGCCACGGCCCCACTGTACAGGTAAGTCCCGGCACTGCCCCACTGTACAGGTAAGTCCTGGCACTGCCCCACTGTACAGGTAAGTCCCGGCACTGCCCCACTGTACAGGTAAGTCCCGGCACTGCCCCACTGTACAGGTAAGTCCCAGCACTGCCCCACTGTACAGGTAAGTCACTGCCACTGTCCCACTGTACAGGTAAGTCCCAGCACTGCCCCACTGTACAGGTAAGTCCCTGCCACTGCCCCACTGTACAGGTAAGTCCCTGCCACTGCCCCACTGTACAGGTAAGTCCCTGCCACGGCCCCACTGTACAGGTAAGTCCCTGCCACGGCCCCACTGTACAGGTAAGTCCCTGCCACTGTCCCACTGTACAGGTAAGTCCCTGCCACTGCCGCACTGTACAGGTAAGTCCCTGCCACTGCCCCACTGTACAGGTAAGTCCCTGCCACTGCCGCACTGTACAGGTAAGTCCCGGCCACTGCCCCACTGTACAGGTAAGTCCCTGCCACTGCCCCACTGTACAGGTAAGTCCCTGCCACGGCCCCACTGTACAGGTAAGTCCCTGCCATGGCCCCACTGTACAGGTAAGTCCCTGCCACAGCCCCACTGTACAGGTAAGTCCCGGCCACTGCCCCACTGTACAGGTAAGTCCCGGCACTGCCCCACTGTTCAGGTAAGTCCCTGCCACGGCCCCACTGTACAGGTAAGTCCCGGCCACTGCCCCACTGTACAGGTAAGTCCCGGCACTGCCCCACTGTACAGGTAAGTCCCTGCCACTGCCCCACTGTACAGGTAAGTCCCTGCCACTGCCC
>CM051237.1:488131037-488558537 GCA_027917425.1 Gastrophryne carolinensis | reverse complement strand
AGCCCCAGACCATCAGCTCCATGTCTCTCCCATGTGTCCCAACCCTTATCCCCAGCTCACTACTAGCCCCAGACCATCAGCTCCATGTCTCTCCCATGTGTTCCAACCCTTATCCCCAGCTCACTACCAGCCCCAGACCATCAGCTCCACGTCTCTCCCATGTGTCCCAACCCTTATCCCCAGCTCACTACCAGCCCCAGACCATCAGCTCCATGTCTCCCCCATGTGTCCCAACCCTTATCCCCAGCTCACTACCAGCCCCAGACCATCAGCTCCATGTCTCTCCCATGTGTCCCAACCCTTATCCCCATCTCACTACCAGCCCCAGACCATCAGCTCCATGTCTCCCCCATGTATCCCAACCCTTATCCCCATCTCACTACCAGCCCCAGACCATCAGCTCCATGTCTCCCCCATGTGTCTCAACCCTTATCCCCAGCTCACTACCAGCCCCAGACCATCAGCTCCATGTCTCTCCCATGTGTCCCAACCCTTATCCCCAGCTCACTACCAGCCCCAGGCCATCAGCTCCATGTCTCTCCCATGTGTCCCAACCCTTATCTCCATCTCACTACCAGCCCCAGACCATCAGCTCCATGTCTCCCCCATGTGTCCCAACCCTTATCCCCAGCTCACTACCATCCCCAGACCATCAGCTCCATGTCTCCCCCATGTGTCCCAACCCTTATCCCCAGCTCACTACCAGCCCCAGACCATCAGCTCCATGTCTCTCCAATGTGTCCCAACCCTTATCCCCAGCTCACTACCAGCCCCAACCCATCAGCTCCATGTCTCCCCCATGTGTCCCAACCCTTATCCCCAGCTCACTACCAGCCCCAGACCATCAGCTCTATGTCTCTCCCATGTGTCCCAACCCTTATCCCCAGCTTACTACCAGCCCCAGACCATCAGCTCCATGTCTCTCCCATGTGTCCCAACCCTTATCACCAGCTCACTACCAGCCCCAGACCATCAGCTCCATGTCTCTCCCATGTGTCCCAACCCTTATCCCCATCTCACTACCAGCCCCAGACCATCAGCTCTGTGTCTCCACCATGTGTCCCAACCCCTATCCCCAGCTCACTACCAACCCCAGACCATCAGCTCCATGTCTCCCCCATGTGTCCCAACCATTATCCCCAGCTCACTACCAGCCCCAGACCATCAGCTCCATGTCTCTCCCATGTGTCCCAACCCTTATCCCCAGCTCACTACCAGCCCCAGACCATCAGCTCCGTGTCTCTCCCATGTGTCCCAACCCTTATCCCCATCTCACTACCAGCCCCAGACCATCAGCTCCATGTCTCCCCCATGTGTCCCAACCCTTATCCCCATCTCACTACCAGCCCCAGACCATCAGCTCCATGTCTCCCCCATGTGTCCCAACCCTTATCCCCAGCTCACTACCAGCCCCAGACCATCAGCTCCATGTCTCCCCCATGTGTCCCAACCCTTATCCCCATCTCACTACCAGCCCCAGACCATCAGCTCCGTGTCTCCCCCATGTGTCCCAATCCTTATCCCCAGCTCACTACCAGCCCCAGACCATCAGCTCCATGTCTCTCCCATGTGTCCCAACCCTTAATCCCCAGCTCACTACCAGCCCCAGACCATCAGCTCCATGTCTCTCCTATGTGTCCCAACCCTTATCCCCAGCTCACTACCAGCCCCAGACCATCAGCTCCATGTCTCTCCCATGTATCCCAACCCTTTTCCCCAGCTCACTACCTGCCCCAGACCATCAGCTCCATGTCTCTCCCATGTGTCCAAACCCTTATCCCCATCTACTGATCTCCAGGCTCAGTCCCATGGTCACACACAGTGAATCCAGCAGCAGTCTCACATAGGACAGGGTGGGGGTGGGGCAGGACGGGGTGGGAGTGGGGGGGCAGGACGGGGTGGGGGGCAGCAGGTGACACCCATGGGAGCTGTTGCTGATCCATGTCTCCTGGGTGCTGGACACTGTCACTTCTCTCCTCATTATATTGAGAAAAAGATCAGCAAGAAAAATATCCAACCGTCTGGCAACTAATAAAACTGCCCCCTCCATGTGAGTGATGTCATCAGCGTGTGCGCGCAGACCACCCAGCATGCTCTGCCTCTACACTTCTCTTTATGGAATGTTCAGCTAACTGTCATGGGACCTGAAAACTAACTGCCTGCACAGACTGACCCTCACCTGGGGTGGACAGGCCATAGGGGGGGCTGGAGGAATCCCTGGTGGGCTGCACTGCTACAGAGCTGCTGTTTAAATACCCCCATCCAATCCCTGGCTCCCTAGTTTCCCTCCTGCCCCCATAGAGTGTGGCCCACTGTACCCCCAGCCCATATTCTGCCCCTGCATTGCTATAGTCTCAGCCTTGGAGCAACACACAGTGACAAACAGCATTGCAGTAAGCTCACATACATTTCTGGGCTTGCTTCTAACAAGTGGGTAAGAGAGTGAATTGAACCTGTGGTTGCTATTCCAGGTTTGAACACTAGATGGGAGTATAAGACCACGAATGGAAAGGAGCATTTAATTCAGACTCCTAGAATGTGGGTGTAGGATTCCCCTTTAGGATGAGTCAGGGGCATAAGATGCATTTGCATAATAACAGGAAGCTGCTGAGATTTGTTGGGGACATTTTGGAGGGAAAACTACAAGTAACATTTTATAGAGCAGAGGTTTTATAAGGTGAGATCAGAGGGACAGAAGGTGAGATAGTCCATAACCAAGCCAAGGGGAAGACTGGTTTAACCTTCTGCGTAAGAGACAGAAAGGGACCGACAGGCGGCGAGGAGGAAGCATGAGACTCTGGTAAGGTGTGTCCACCCCTGTCTGGGGCCCCGGCCCTGCAGTGACTGCTGTGTGAGGGAGAAGCCCTTTTGTTGGGGGAACGGTCCAGGCCCGGATGATATGGAGCAGAGGTTCCCCATGTGTTACCCGCCCGCATGTTGATGGCTCCTCTGCTGACGTTGGGCATTTCTGCACCCCAGCCTGGGATACCCCATAGACGGTCTCCACTATGAGGGGTGCCCAGCACAAAGTGGGGTGGTGGGCGCCCAAATCTCTCTACATGTAATTGGGACTAATTAATACTCCCTGGTCCCTCTGCTGATGCTGGGCAATGCTACGCCCCAGTCTGGGATACCCCATAAATGGCAGCCCCCCCCAGCACCTCCAGCAGTAGGGTAGGCAGGGGACCGGGAGGTGCTGGGGGAGGCTGAGGGTTACTGCCAGCTGACCTGTCCCCCTAGAGTACCTACCCACCCACCAAGCCATCTATTCACCCACCTACCTACCCACCAATCCACCACCTAACCACCCACGCCCACCCACGCACTTGGGAGAGCACACATACACTTTGGGAGCACACATGTACTTTGGGAGTGCACATGCATTTTGGGAGCGCACATGCACTTTGGGAGCGCACATGCATTTTGGGAGAGCACATGCATTTTGGGAGCGCACATGCATTTTGGGAGCGCACATGCACTTTGGGCGCACATACACTTTGGGAGCGCACATGCAATTTGGGGCGCGCACATGCATTTTGGGGAGTGCACATGCACTTTGGGAGCGCACATACACTTTGGAAGCGCACATGCATTTTGGGAGCGCACATGCACTTTGGGAGTGCACATGCACTTTGGGAGCGCACATGCACTTTGGGAGCGCACATGCACTTTGGAAGCGCACATGCACTTTGGGAGCGCACATGCACTTTGGAAGCGCACATGCATTTTGGGAGCGCACATGCACTTTGGGAGCGCACATGCACTTTGGGAGCGCACATGCACTTTGGGAGCGCACATGCACTTTGGGAGCGCACATGCACTTTGGGAGCGCACATGCACTTTGGAAGCACACATGCATTTTGGGAGCGCACATGCAATTTGGGAGCGCACATGCGGTTTGGGAGCGCACATGCATTTTGGGAGCGCACATGCATTTTGGGAGCACACATGCACTTCGAGAGCGCACATGCACTTTGGGAGCGCACATGCATTTTGGGGAGCGCACATGCATTTTGGGAGCGCACATATACTTTGGGAGCGCACATGCATTTTGGGAGCACACATGCACTTCGAGAGCGTACATGCACTTTTTGGAGCGCACATGCACTTTGGGAGCGCACATGCATTTTGGGGAGCGCACATGCACTTTGGGAGCGCACATGCATTTTGGGGAGCGCACATGCATTTTGGGGAGCGCACATGCATTTTGGGAGCGCACATGTATTTTGGGAACGCACATGTATTTTGGGAGCGCACATGTATTTGGGAGCGCACATGCATTTTGGGGAGCGCACATGCATTTTGGGGAGCGCACATGCATTTTGGGGAGCGCACATGCATTTTGGGAACGCACATACACTTTGGGAGCGCACATACACTTTGGGAGCGCACATACACTTTGGGAGCGCACATACACTTTGGGAGCGCACATGCATTTTGGGAGCGCACATACACTTTGGGAGCGCACATGCATTTTGGGGATGCACATGCATTTTGGGAGCGCACATACACTTTGGGAGCGCACATACACTTTGGGAGCGCACATGCATTTTGGGAGCACACATGCACTTCGAGAGCGCACATGCACTTTGGGAGCGCACATGCATTTTGGGAGCGCACATACACTTTGGGAGCGCACATGCATTTTGGGAGCGCACATGCATTTTGGGGAGCGCACATACACTTTGGGAGCGCACATACACTTTGGGAGCACACATACACTTTGGGAGCGCACATGCATTTTGGGGAGCGCACATGCATTTTGGGAGCACACATGCACTTCGAGAGCGCACATGCACTTTGGGAGCGCACATGCAATTTGGGGAGCGCACATGCATTTTGGGAGCGCACATACACTTTGGGAGCGCACATGCATTTTGGGAGCGCACATGCATTTTGGGGAGCGCACATACACTTTGGGAGCGCACATACACTTTGGGAGCGCACATGCATTTTGGGGAGCGCACATGCACTTTGGGAGCGCACATGCATTTTGGGGAGCGCACATGCCCTTTGGGAGCGCACATACACTTTGGGAGCGCACATGCATTTTGGGGAGCGCACATGCATTTTGGGAGCGCACATACACTTTGGGAGCGCACATACACTTTGGGAGCGCACATACACTTTGGGAGCGCACATGCATTTTGGGAATGCACATGTATTTTGGGAGCGCACATGCACTTTGGGAGCGCACACGCACTTTGGGAGCGCACATGCATTTTGGGAACGCACATGTATTTTGGGAGCGCACATGCATTTTGGGAGCGCACATACACTTTGGGAGAGCACATTGTGATGAGATATGAAATAAATGTTTGTCAAAACATACCTTGTCAAGTAGAATGTTGCAAGTACAGGAAGCCATTTACATATGACAAGACAGAAACAAGCCGCTTTGCACCCATGTGCTAAATAGGTTTCCTGGCGAAGTCAGATCACACCTCCACATGTGGTAATTGACATCTACTCACTACAAATCAGTGAATAAGACATTCGATACACATCTCGCTTCAAAAGAAATTTGAAACATAGCTGTTAAAATAAAATGCCCTTGACACATGATTGGCTGCAGCCAGCATACGGCCCAACCCAATAACCGGTTTAAAAATGAAAGAATTTACACAGATGACATGACATGCCAGGGGATTGCTTCCAATAAGTAGGCTGTTATCATTACTTTCCGTGTACCCCTCACAGCAGGACATTATATGAGAGAGATGGGCACAGATGACATGACATGCCAGGGGATTGCTTCTAATAAGTAGGCCGTTATCATTACTTTCCGTGTAACCCTCACAGCAGGACATTATATGAGAGAGATGGTCACAGATGACATGACATGCCAGGGGATTGCTTCCACTAAGCGGCTGTTATCATTACTTTCCGTGTACCCCTCACAGCAGGACATTATCTTCAAAAAAGGTAACGATCTCTGTTATTTCTCCCTTTTATTTTATAAGCATCTTGCCATATATTGTCTGTCTGTTATTTTATTGTACATCTTTGTTTTACATGCACTGCCCCTTATGGGTGAATTAAATCTTAAAAATTTATAAGGTGGTCTTCTGTGTGCTAACCCTCTAAACCTTTAGAAGAGACATTGTATGTGTGCTAAATCTTGTGCCCTGTGTGCTTGCCTATCGCTACCAGTGTGACTTTATTGCTGTACAGTCGGGCCTAGGACCTTATCAGGTGATTGGATATATTAACTGCATAATATGAGATCTTAGCTTAAAGACCTGTGTGTGTATGTAGTGTCTGGCTATTAGGGCCAGGTCCCCAAAAAACGTCTGTGTGTAACGATTGTTTGTAGTACGATCAAAATCCGATCTGGATTAAGGCATAAAACCTCCTTGATTCATGACACACATGCATTTTGGGAGCGCACATGCACTTTGGGAGCACACATGCATTTTGGGAGCGCATGCACTTTGGGAGCGCACATGCATTTTGGGAGCGCACATGCACTTTGGGAGCGCACATGTACTTTGGGAGCGCACATGCATTTTGGGAGCGCACATGCATTTTGGGAGCGCACATGCACTTTGGGAGCGCACATGCATTTTGGGAGCGCACATGCACTTTGGGAGCACACATGCACTTTGGGAGCGCACATGCATTTTGGGAGCGCACATGCACTTTGGGAGCGCACATGCATCTTGGGAGCGCACATGCATTTTGGGAGCGCATGAACTTTGGGAGCGCACATGCATTTTGGGTGCGCATGCATTTTGGGTGCGCATGCATTTTGGAAGAGTATGCATTTTGGGTGCGCATGCATTTTGGGAGAGCATGCATTTTGGGAGAGCATGCATGGTGAACCTGTAAACCTTGATACCTCAGTCATTTCTTTTTAAAAATGAAAAACAGTTGAGGACAGCACCAAATGTAGCCCAACATAATGGTGTAATACTTACCTTTGCCTGAAATATCACTGTAATTGGGACATACAATGGTGTCTAGGCTCCTCAGGCTGAAACATTCTAATAAGCCAGAGGACCTGTGTTCTATGTCTGATGGACACTGAAACGTCCTTATGAAGCCAGTGAAGCCTGTGTTTGCTTATCTACAAGTGATGCCAGTTTATTGGCCTGTGAATTGTGTATTTGCCTGTTACGTAGATAAAAGCATTAAACCTTTCTGTTCATGACCCTGCAACAATAAAACAAGCTGATGCTTTCACTGATCCTGCTCGCCGCTGAGTGTCTGTCTGCTGAGACACCATCTTGTCATCTCCCCACGCCGCGCTCCCATTAACCCTTCCCCTCGGCCACTCTACCTGTTTGCTGGGACTTTGCCTGAGATAAGTTGACATATGTGGGATTACAGTTAAAGCTGACCCCGATAACTAGCCTTACAGAAGCGCATTTGATGGGGGGCCAATGGCATGCTGGTCACAGGCTGCTCATCGCTTGGTCACAGGCTGCTCATAGGCTGATCGGGGCTTGGTCACAGGCTGCTCTTTGGCTGGTTGGTGGCTGGTCATGGCTTGGTCACAGGCTGGTCATGGCTTGGTCACAAGCTGGTCATGGCTTGGTCACAGGCTGGTCATGGCTTGGTCACAAGCTGCTCATGGCCTGGTCAGGGACTGATCATGGCTTGGTCACAGGCTGGTCAGGGGCTGGTCGGGGGCTGGTCATGGCTTGGTCACAGGCTGGTCAGGGGCTGGTCGGGGGGTAGTCATGGCTTGGTCCCAGGCTGGTCATGGCTTGGTCACAAGCTGGTCATGGCCTGGTCAGGGACTGATCATGGCTTGGTCACAGGCTGGTCATGGCTTGGTCACAAGCTGCTCATGGCCTGGTCAGGGACTGATCATGGCTTGGTCACAGGCTGGTCGGGGGCTGATCATGGCTTGGTCACAAGCTGGTCATGGCTTGGTCACAGGCTGGTCATGGCTTGGTCACAAGCTGGTCATGGCTTGGTCACAGGCCGCTCATTGACTGGTCAGGGGATGGTCATGGCTTGGCCAGGGGCTGGTCACAGGCTGGTCAGGACCTGGTCATGGCTTGGTCACAGGCTGGTCGGGACCTGGTCATGGCTTGGTCACAGGCTGGTCGGGACCTGGTCATGGCTTGGTCACAGGCTGCTCATTGACTGCTCTGGGGCTGGTCATGGCTTGGTCAGGGGCTGGTCACAGGCTGGTCGGGACCTGGTCATGGCTTGGTCACAGGCTGGTTACAGGCTGGTTGGGACCTGGTCATGGCTTGGTCACAGGCTGCTCATTGACTACTCTGGGTCTAGTCATGGCATGGTCAGGGGCTGGTCACAGGCTGGTCGGGACCTGGTCATGGCTTGGTCAGGGGCTGGTCATAGGCTGGTAGGGACTTGGTCATGGCTTGGTCAGGGGCTGGTCACAGGCTGTTCGGGACCTGGTTATGGCTTGGTCACAGGCTGGTTACAGGCTGGTCGGGACCTGGTCATGGCTTGGTCACAGGCTGGTTACAGGCTGGTTGGGACCTGGTCATGGCTTGGTCACAGGCTGCTCATTAACTGCTCTGGGGCTAGTCATGGCTTGGTCAGGGGCTGGTCAAAGGCTGGTCGGGACCTGGTCATGGCTTGGTCAGGGGCTGGTCACAGGCTGGTCAGGCCCTGGTCATGGCTTGGTCACAGGCTGATCATTGACTGCTCTGGGGCTGGTCATGGCTTGGTCAGGGGCTGGTCGGGACCTGTTCGTGGCTTGGTCACAGGCTGGTCATGGCTTGGTCACAGGCTGGTTACAGGCTGGTCGGGACCTGGTCATGGCTTGGTCACAGGATGGTCGGGACCTGGTCATGGCTTGATCACAGGCTGGTTACAGGCTGGTCGGGACCTGGTCCTGGCTTGGTCATGACTTGGTCACAGGCTGATTGGGACCTGGTCATGGCTTGATCACAGGCTGCTCATTGACTGCTCTGGGGCTAGTCATGGCTTGGTCAGGGGCTGGTCACAGGCTGGTCGGGACCTGGTCATGTCTTGGTCAGGGGCTGGTCACAGGCTGGTCGGGACCTGGTCATGGCTTGGTCACAGGCTGCTCATTGACTGCTCTGGGGCTTAGTCATGGCTTGCTCAGGGGCTGGTCACAGGCTGGTCGGGACCTGGTCATGTCTTGGTCAGGGGCTGGTCACAGGCTGGTCGGGACCTAGTCATTGCTTGGTCAGGGGCTGGTCACAGGTTGATCGGGCCCTGGTCATGGCTTGGTCACAGGCTGCTCATTGACTGCTCTGGGGCTTAGTCATGGCTTGCTCAGGGGCTGGTCACAGGCTGGTCGGGACCTGGTCATGTCTTGGTCAGGGGCTGGTCACAGGCTGGTTGGGACCTAGTCATTGCTTGGTCAGGGGCTGGTCACAGGCTGATCGGGCCCTGGTCATGGCTTGGTCACAGGCTGATCATTGACTGCTCTGGGGCTGGTCATGGCTTGGTCAGGGGCTGGTCGGGACCTGGTCATGGCTTGGTCACAGGCTGGTCGGGACCTGGTCATGGCTTGGTCACAGGCTGCTCATTGACTGCTCTGGGGCTGGTCACGGCTTGGTTAGGGGCTGGTCACAGGCTGGTCGGGACCTGGTCATGGCTTGGTCACAGGTGGGTCGGGGGCTGGTCATGGCTTGGTCACAGGCTGGTCGGGGGCTGGTCATGGATTGGTCACAGGCTGGTTACAGGCTGGTCGGGACCTGGTCATGGCTTGGTCACAGGCTGGTTACAGGCTGGTTGGGACCTGGTCATGGCTTGGTCACAGGCTGGTTGGGGCTGGTCATGGATTGGTCACAGGCTGGTCGGGGGCTGGTCATGGCTGGTCAGGGGCTGGTCATGGCTTGGTCACAGGCTGGTCACAGGCTGCTTACATTCTGGTTGGGACCTGGTCATGGCTTGGTCACAAGCTGGTCGGGCCCTGGTCATGGCTTGGTCACAGGCTGATCATTGACTGCTCTGGGGCTGGTCATGGCTTGGTCAGGGGCTGGTCGGGACCTGGTCATGGCTTGGTCACAGGCTGGTTTGGAGCTGGTCATGGCTTGGTCACAGGCTGGTTGGGAGCTGGTCATGACTTGGTCACAGGCTGGTTACAGGCTGGTCAGGACCTGGTCATGGCTTGGACAGGGGCTGGTCACAGGCTGGTTGGGACCTGGTCATGGCTTGGTCAGGGGTTGGTTACAGGCTGGTCGGGACCTGGTTATGGCTTGGTCACAGGCTGGTTACAGGCTGGTCAGGACCTGGTCATGGCTTGGTCACAGGCTGGTCACAGGCTTGTCGGGACCTGGTCATGGCTTGGTCTCAGGCTGGTTACAGGCTGGTCGGGACCTGGTCATGGCTTGGTCACAGGCTGCTCATTGACTGCTCTGGGGCCGGTCATGGCTTGGTCAGGGGCTGGTCACAGGCTGGTCGGGACCTGGTCATGGCTTTGTCACAGGCTGGTTACAGGTGGGTCGGGACCTGGTCATGGCTTGGTCACAGGCTGCTCATTGACTGCTCTGGGGCTAGTCATGGCTTGGTCAGGGGCCAGTCACAGGCTGGTCGGGACCTGGTCATGGCTTGGTCACAGGCTGGTCAAAGGCTGGTCGGGACCTAGTCATGGCTTGGTCAGGGGCTGGTCACAAGCTGGTCGGGCCCTGGTCATGGCTTGGTCACAGGCTGATCATTGACTGCTCTGGGGCTGGTCATGGCTTGGTCAGGGGCTGGTCGGGACCTGGTCATGGCTTGGTCACAGGCTGGTCGGGACCTGGTCATGGCTTGGTCACAGGCTGGTTGGGAGCTGGTCATGACTTGGTCACAGGCTGGTTACAGGCTGGTTGGGAGCTGGTCATGACTTGGTCACAGGCTGGTTACAGGCTGGTTGGGAGCTGGTCATGGCTTGGTCATGGCTTGGTCACAGGCTGGTTACAGGCTGGTTGGGAGCTGGTCATGGCTTGGTCACAGGCTGGTCACTGCTGGTCACAGGCTGGTTGGGACCTGGTCATGGCTGGTCGTGTCTGGAAGGATCCATTCCACACTCTGTCCAGTCCCAACCCGAGTCTCCCTACACAACGAATGTCCGCCTTGCTTCCATCAGTCACAGTGATGCAGCCACGCCCTCTCCATTCACTGCTATGGAGGGGGAGGTGCCAAACCCCAGGCGGGGTCATGTATGAGCATTCCTGTTTAACCCTCTCCAGACTGGAATGTGGCCTGTATTGTGGCATGTATGGGCGGCAGAGGTGGGCAGATGCCGGCCATTATTTTGGTCCCTGCACAGAGCCCGCCAGGCAGACATTCCTGCTACACTAACTGACACAGGGAGTTTCTGCAGGATTAAGCTTTGCCTCCAGCGAGGAAGCCTCATAAAGCGCAATGAGCTCAGCGTTTATTAGGAGCTGAGTCACCGCTATGGCCGCCCTGTCTGAGCCTCACACCCCGCACGCACATTAATCCAGGATGGACCTCACAGCACAAGCGTGACATCTGATTGGATGAAGCAGGGGGAGGCCTGGCCACCATACCTCCCAAGTGTCCCTGATTTGGAGGGACATGTCCCTCTTTTGAGTCCCATTGTCCCTCGTTGAGGTGTAACATGCAGATCTGCAGCAATAAATGATTCATTTGTCTATTCAAAGTGTTTCTATTGTTGTAACTGTTACAATGTATCTCCTATCCATCCCTCAATGAGGGGGTGTGGCTTCATCCATCCCTCAATGAGGGGGCGTGGCTTCATCTATCCCACAATGAGGGGGCGTGGCTTCATATATCCCTCAATGAGGGGGCGTGACTTCATCCATCCCTCAATGAGGGGGCGTGGCTTCATCAATCCCACAATGAGGGGACGTGGCTTCATCCATCTCTCAATGGGGGGGCGTGGCTTCATCCACTCCTCAATGAGGGGGCGTGGCTTCATCCATCCGGCAATGAGGGGGTGCGGCTTCATCCATCGTTTAGTGAGGGGCGTGGCTTCATTTACATATTGTTCTTCTTTGAGGTGTAACATGCAGATTGTATCTCCGATGTAGATACGGAGCCCCAGGGGAGTGTCTAAGAAGGGGTAATGGGCAAAACTCCAGGGGGAGTGTCTATGAAGGGGTAACGGGCAAAACTCCAGGGGGAGTGTCTATGAAGGGGTAAGGGGCAAAACTCCAGGGGGAGTGTCTATGAAGGGGTAAGGGGCAAAACTCCAGGGGGAGTGTCTATGAAGGGGTAAGGGGCAAAACTCCAGGGGGAGTGTCTATAAGGGGTAAGGGGCAAAACTCCAGGAGAAGTGTCTATGAAGGGGTAAGGGGCAAAACTCCAGGGGGAGTGTCTATGAAGGGGTAAGGGGCAAAACTCCACGGGGGTTTCTATGAAGGGGTAAGGGGCAGAACTCCAGGGGAGTGTCTATGAGGGGTAAAGGGCGGAGCTCCAGGGGGGTTTCTATGAAGGGGTAAGGGGCAAAACTCCAGGGGGAGTGTCTATGAAGGGTAAGGGGCAAAACTCCAGGGGGAGTGTCTATGAAGGGGTAAGGGGAAAATTTCCAGGGGAGTGTCTATGAGGGGTAAGGGGCGGAGCTCCAGGGGGGTTTCTATGAAGGGGTAAGGGGCAGAACTCCAGGGGAGTGTCTATGAGGGGTAAGGGGCGGAGCTCCAGGGGGGTTTCTATGAAGGGGTAAGGGGCAGAACTCCAGGGGAGTGTCTATGAGGGGTAAGGGGCTGAACTCCAGGGGGGTTTCTATGAAGGGGTGGGGGGTGGAGCTCCAGGGGGAGTGTCTATGAGGGGTAAGGGGCGGAGCTCCACAGGAAGTGTCTATGAAGGGGTAAGGGGCGGAACTCCAGGGGAGTGTCTATGAAGGGGTAAGGGGCGGAGCTCCAGGGGGGTTTCTATGAAGGGGTGGGGGGTGGAGCTCCAGGGGGAGTGTCTATGAGGGGTAAGGGGCGGAGCTCCACAGGAAGTGTCTATGAAGGGGTAAGGGGCGGAACTCCAGGGGAGTGTCTATGAAGGGGTAAGGGGAGGAGCTCCAGGGGGTTTCTATGAAGGGGTCAGGGGCGGAGCTCCAGGGGGAGTGTCTATGAGGGGTAAGGGGCAGAGCTCCAGAGGGAGTGTCTATGAAGGGGTAAGGGGCTGAACTCCAGGGGGGTGTCTATGAGGGGTAAGGGGGGAAGCTCCAGGGGGGTTTCTATGAAGGGGTAAGGGGAGGAGCTCCAGGGAGTTTCTATGAAGGGGTAAGGGGTGGAGCTCCAGAGGGAGTGTCTATGAAGGGGTAAGGGGAGGAGCTCCAGGGGAGTGTCTATGAAGGGGTCACATGACCTCTGGCTTCTCATCGCCCCCAGCCAGACGACATTAGATTGTTAACAAAAATGTCTCTGGTCACACCTGCCACGCCCCCGGTGATGTCAGCTCATTTGGATGATGTCATCAGCCGTTCAGCTGACCTAAATGGGCCAACAGCAAGTCACGAGAGTGGCCTCCAGACCCAGACCAGAACCGGTTCATCATTTCCCATACAGGTCCGGCCAGTTCTCTCCCATAAAACCTTCCAGAGAAAGAAACGCCTCGGCCTATGTTGCCGAAATATACAAAGGCATGTGATGTCTGGCGCGATGCAGCGCAGGAATCCCGGCAGCCATTCATTGGTCACAACCTTCCAAGGGCATGACAAGCATGTGCGCCACACGTTCCGGAAGCCCAGGACGGGTGTAATGCTAGTTATCGGGTCAACGGGTAAAAATAACCCCAAAAGGGCACTTACCGTCTGTCCCGGGTCATGGGTGGGTTCAGGTCCAGGGATCAGGAACTCACCTGATCGCACGATCCGCACCCCCACCACAGCCAACGATCCCGCTCTGTCCAGAGCCTCACACTCCATTTTCTGAGCCCGTCCCACCTCACCATCAGTCACAGGGGACGTGGCCACGCCCTCTCAATTCACTACAATGAAGAAGGGGGCGTGTAAGGCCTCGCTCACTACCTCCATTGCAATGAATGGAGAGGGTGTGGCCATACCTCCCAAGTGCCCCTGATTTGGAGGGACTGTCCCGCATTTGAGTCCATGTCCCGCTGTGCCACGTTGTTTCTATTTGTCCCTCTTTGAGTATGGGGACTAAAAGCATCAGCCCAACTGGCCCCAAAGCAGCGTGGCCCCCCGAGCCTAACCCCGGGTTTGCCCCGGGTGCCAGAAAGCCTAACTAAACCTCTGGCTTAGGCTTTACACTCTAAAGATATTGTGGCTGCAGGAGGGTTCTAATCCTACCTACCTCCAGCAGTTACCAACTGACATATGGCCCACTGGAGTGAGTGTGCCGGTGGGGCTTTGGGGCATCCCATACAGGCCGTCACTGCTCCCTCACACAGATGGAGGAGAGGAGTGCCGCCACAAAGCCGGAGGGGGGAGAGAGGCATGCTGGGAGTTTTGCATATGACAGGGACAGTTGTGGGGAAGCTTTAGTGTCCCAGGAGCTGCAGGCACAGTACAGAGGAGAATAGGGCGCAGTGAGGGGATGTGGACACTAGATGTCGCCCTTGCCCAGAGCAGGGGGAGCCAGTCAGAACCAGATGGTTGGTTCCAGTCCTTTATAAAAAAGTGATAGTGTGAAGGTTTCCTCAGCAGCAGGAGGGGGCAGGGAGATAGGCTGATGTGTGCACTCCGGGGGTGTAGGCCACGAATTGGGATGCCCCGCTCTCATCCAATCAGAGCTGTTTGCTGTGACTACAAACAATGGGGAGCACAAGCAGGCACATCGCCATCCTATGTGAATGTCTGGGGCAGGAGCACACACACAGCCCAAAGATGCCGGGGACATGGCAGCTCTGGCTCCTCATTGTAAACAATCAGAGTTGTTTGCTGAATTACATAGCAGCTTCAAAGAGCTCTGATTGGGCGAGAACCCGCACATGCACCATTGGACCAGGGAAAGGTAAGCTGATAGCAACCTGTGGCGCTTAACACCAGGGGGCATCCCAATTCATCCACCTGGGTCTTGTTCCTCTTTAATTCTCTGAATAATTAGTCAACTTTAAGCGGCTTCCCCATTTCCCACAGCGGCTTCCATACGCCCCCACAGAGGATGCCGCCATATCAGCACATTGGAATGCACGGATAGTGTGCGGTGCATTGGACACATGAGCAGTGGGATGCCCGGATAGTGTGCGGTGCATTGGACACATGAGCAGTGGGATGCCCGGATAGTGTGCGGTGCATTGGACACATGAGCAGAGGGATGCCCGGATAGTGTGCGGTGCATTGGACACATGAGCGATGGGACGCCGGGGAGCGTGCGGTGCATGGGACACATGAGCGGTGGATGCCGGGGAGTGTGCGGTGCATGGGACACATGAGCGGTGGATGCCGGGGAGTGTGCGGTGCATGGGACACATGAGCGGTGGATGCCGGGGAGTGTGCGGTGCATGGGACACATGAGCGGTGGATGGCGAGGAGTGTGCGGTGCATGGAACACATGAGCGGTGGATGCTCGGGAGTGTGCGGTGCATGGGACACATGAGTAGTGGGATGCCAGGGAGTGTGCGGGGCATGGGACACATGAGCGGTGGATGCTGGGGAGTGTGCGGTGCATGGGACACATGAGCGGTGGGATGCCGGGAAGCGTGCGGTGCATGGGACACATGAGCGGTGGATACTGGGGAGTGTGCAGTGCATGGGACACATGAGCGGTGGATGCCGGGGAGTGTGCGGTGCATGGGACACATGAGTGGTGGGATGCCAGGGAGTGTGCGGTGCATGGGACACATGAGCGGTGGGATGCCAGGGAGTGTGCGGTGCATTGGACACATGAGCGGTGGGATGCCAGGGAGTGTGCGGTGCATTGGACACATGAGGGGTGGGATGCCGGGGAGTATGCAGTGCATGGGACACATGAGCGGTGGGATGCCGGGAAGTGTGTGGTGCATGGGACACATGAGCGGTGGGATGCCAGGGAGTGTGCGGTGCATTGGACACATGAGCAGTGGGATGCTGGGGAGTGTGCGGTGCATGGGACACATGAGCGGTGGGATGCCGGGGAGTATGCAGTGCATGGGACACATGAGCGGTGGGATGCCGGGAAGTGTGTGGTGCATGGGACACATGAGCAGTGGGATGCCCGGATAGTGTGCGTTGCATTGGACACATGAGCGGTGGGATGCTGGGGAGTGTGCGGTGCATGGGACACATGAGCGGTGGGATGCCGGGGAGTGTGCGGTGCATGGGACACATGAGCGGTGGGATGCCGGGAAGCGTGCGGTGCATGGGACACATGAGAAGTGGGATGCCCAGATAGTGTGCGGTGCATTGGACACATGAGCAGTGGGATGCCGGGGAGTGTGCGTTGCATGGGACACATGAGCGGCGGGATGCCCGGTTAGCATGCAGCATGCGGTGCATGGGACACATGAGCGGTGGGATGGCCGGTTAGCATGCAGCATGCGGTGCATGGGACATATGAGCAGTGGGATGTCCGGTTACCATGCAGCATGCGGTGCATAGGACACATGAGCAGTGGGATGCCCAGTTAGCATGCGGTGCATAGGACACATGAGCGGTAGGATGCCCGGTTAGCATGCAGCATGTGGTGCATAGGACACATGAGCGGCGGGATGCTTGGTTAGCATGCAGCATGCGGTGCATGGGACACATGAGCGGTGGGATGCCCGGTTAACATGCAGCATGCGGTGCATGGGACACACAAGCGGTGGGATGCCCCGTTAGCATGCAGCATGCGGTGCATAGGACACATGAGCGGTGGGATGCCCGGTTAGCATGCAGCATGCGGTGCATGGGAAACATGAGTGGTAAGATGCCAGGGGAGCACGCAGTGCATGGGACACATGAGCGGTGGTACGCCGGGTTAGCATGTGGTGCACGGGACACATGAGCGGTGGGACGCCGGGAGCGTGCGGTGCTTGTGCCACATGAGCGCAGTAGGATGCCCGGTTAGTATGCGGCGCATGGGACACATGATCGGTGGGATGCCAGGAAGCGTGTGGTGCTTGTGTCAAATGAGCGCAGTGGGATGCCCGGTTAGCATGCGGTGCATGGGACACATGAGTGGTGGGATGCCGGGGAGCGTGCGGTGCTTGTGTCACATGAGCTGTGGGACGCTGGGGAGTGTGCAGTGCTTGTGTCACATGAGCGCAGTGGGATGCCCGGTTAGCATGCGGCGTGTGGGACACAAGAACAGTAGGATGCCCAGGTAGCGTGCAGTGCTTGTGTCATATGAGCGCAGAGGGATGCCCCGTTAGCATGTGACGCATGGGACATATGAGTGGTGGGATGCCCAGGTAGCATGCAGCACATGGGACATATGAGCGGTGGGACGCTAGGAGAGTGTTATATGAGTGCAGTGGGATGCCCGGTTAGCATAGGACACATGAGCGGCGGGATGCTTGGTTAGCATGCAGCATGCGGTGCATGGGACACATGAGCGGTGGGATGCCCGGTTAACATGCAGCATGCGGTGCATGGGACACACAAGCGGTGGGATGCCCCGTTAGCATGCAGCATGCGGTGCATAGGACACATGAGCGGTGGGATGCCCGGTTAGCATGCAGCATGCGGTGCATGGGAAACATGAGTGGTAAGATGCCAGGGGAGCACGCAGTGCATGGGACACATGAGCGGTGGTACGCCGGGTTAGCATGTGGTGCACGGGACACATGAGCGGTGGGACGCCGGGAGCGTGCGGTGCTTGTGCCACATGAGCGCAGTAGGATGCCCGGTTAGTATGCGGCGCATGGGACACATGATCGGTGGGATGCCAGGAAGCGTGTGGTGCTTGTGTCAAATGAGCGCAGTGGGATGCCCGGTTAGCATGCGGTGCATGGGACACATGAGTGGTGGGATGCCGGGGAGCGTGCGGTGCTTGTGTCACATGAGCTGTGGGACGCTGGGGAGTGTGCAGTGCTTGTGTCACATGAGCGCAGTGGGATGCCCGGTTAGCATGCGGCGTGTGGGACACAAGAACAGTAGGATGCCCAGGTAGCGTGCAGTGCTTGTGTCATATGAGCGCAGAGGGATGCCCCGTTAGCATGTGACGCATGGGACATATGAGTGGTGGGATGCCCAGGTAGCATGCAGCACATGGGACATATGAGCGGTGGGACGCTAGGAGAGTGTTATATGAGTGCAGTGGGATGCCCGGTTAGCATGCGGCATGCGTTGCATGGGACACATGCCCAGTTAGCGTGCGGTGCATAGGACACATGAGCAGTGGGATGCCGGGGAGCATCCGGTGCATGGGACACATGAGTGGTGGATGCCGGGGAGTGTGCGGTGCATGGGACACATGAGCGGTGGATGCCGGGGAGTGTGCGGTGCATGGGACACATGAGCGGTGGATGCCGGGGAGAGTGCAGTGCATGGGACACATGAGCGGTGGATGCCGGGGAGTGTGCGGTGCATGGGACACATGAGCGGTGGATGCCGGGGAGTGTGCGGTGCATGGGACACATGAGCGGTGGGATGCCAGGGAGTGTGCGGTCCATGGGACACAGGAGCGGTGGATGCCGGGGAGTGTGCGGTGCATGGGACACATGAGCGGTGGATGCTGGGGAGTGTACGGTGCATGGGACACATGAGCGGTGGGATGCCGGGGAGTGTGTGGTGCATGGGACACATGAGCGGTGGATGCCGGGGAGTGTGTGGTGCATGGGACACATGAGCGGTGGGATGCCAGGGAGTGTGCGGTGCATGGGACACATGAGCGGTGGATGCTGGGGAGTGTACGGTGCATGGGACACATGAGCGGTGGATGCTGGGGAGTGTACGGTGCATGGGACACATGAGCGGTGGATGCCGGGGAGTGTGTGGTGCATGGGACACATGAGCGGTGGATGCTGGGGAGTGTACGGTGCATGGGACACAGGAGCGGTGGATGCCGGGGAGTGTGCGGTGCATGGGACACATGAGCGGTGGATGCTGGGGAGTGTACGGTGCATGGGACACATGAGCGGTGGATGCTGGGGAGTGTACAGTGCATGGGACACATGAGCGGTGGATGCTGGGGAGTGTACGGTGCATGGGACACATGAGCGATGGATGCTGGGGAGTGTGCGGTGCATGGGACACATGAGCGGTGGATGCTGGGAAGTGTACGGTGCATGGGACACATGAGCGGTGGATGCTGGGGAGTGTACGGTGCATGGGACACATGAGCGGTGGGATGCCGGGGAGTGTGCGGTGCATGGGACACATGAGCGGTGGATGCTGGGGAGTGTACGGTGCATGGGACACATGAGCGGTGGGATGCCGGGGAGCGTCCGGTGCATGGGACACATGAGCGGTGGATGCCGGGGAGTGTGCGGTGCATGGGACACATGAGCGGTGGATGCCGGGGAGTGTGCGGTGCATGGGACACATGAGCGGTGGATGCTGGGGAGTTTACGGTGCATGGGACACATGAGCGGTGGGATGCCCGGTTAGCATGCGGCGTGTGGGACTTATGAGCGGTGGGACGCCCAGGTAGCGTGCGGTGTGTGGCCCAAATTGGCGTTGAGGTTAGTTGCAGATTTATTTCGGGCCAGTGGCACAATCATGGCCGAGTGTCAGGAAATCGGCGGCGGATCCTCCATGACGCGGCATCACCAAGCTTTTCAGGTAGTAATTGGCGTCCCCCGCCCACGCTATAATTAGTAACCCGCGCTATAATTAGTAACCCGTGCTATAATTAGTAACCCACACCTCTGCAATTGCTGCGCAGCAAACGGCCGGGTCGCTTGGGGAGGCAACAGACACCTAATTATCTGTTTCCAGCACCGACATCATATCCACTGGAAACTATGAGCTGCGGCGCATGTGTCACTGCCCGGCATCCCGCGTGACGTGTTCGCTAACCCTGCATCACCCCCTGACTCTGCAGCACCAATAACACCATGTAACACCCCTGTAACACCTCACAAGCCAGTAACACCCCAGCAACAACCTTGTAACACCCCTCTAACAGCCTATAACATCCCATAACACCCCTGTAACACCCCTCTAACACCCTCTAACATCCCATAACACCCCTGTAACACCCCTCTAACACCCTATAACATCCCATAACACCCCTGTAACACCAGATAACACCCTATAACATCCCATAACACCCCTGTAACACCAGATAACACCCTATAAAATCCCATAACACCCCTGTAACACCAGATAACACCCTATAACATCCCATAACACCCCTGTAACACCAGATAACACCCTATAACATCCCATAACACCCCTGTAACACCAGATAACACCCTATAACATCCCATGACACCCCTGTAACACCAGATAACACCCTATAACATCCCATACCACCCCTGTAACACCAGATAACACCTTATAACACCCCATAACACCCCTGTGACACCAGATAACACCCTATAACATCCCATAACACCCCTGTGACACAAGATACCACCTTATAATATCCCATAACACCCATGTGACACTGGATAACACCCTATAACATCCCATACCACCCCTGTGACATCGGATAACACCCTATAACATCCCATAACACCCCTGTGACACAAGATAACAACTCATAACATCCCATAACACCCCTGTAACACCAGGTAACACCTTATAACATCCCATAACAGCCCTGTGACACCAGATAACACCCTATAAAATCCCATAACACCCCTGTGACACAAGATAACACCTTATAACATCCCATAACACCCCTGTGACACCAGATAACACCCTATAGCATCCCATAACACCCCTGTGACACAAGATACCACCTTATAATATCCCATAACACCCATGTGACACCGGATAACACCCTATAACATCCCATAACACCCCTGTAACACCAGATAACGCCCTATAACATCCCATAACACCCCTGTAACACCAGATAAAACCTTATAACATCCCAAAACAACCCTGTGACACCAGATAACACCCTATAACATCCCATAACACCCCTGTGACACAAGATAACACCTTATAACATCCTATATCACCCCTGTAACACCAGATAACACCCTACAACATCCCATAACACCTCTGTGACACAAGATACCACCTTATAACATCCTATAACAGCCCTGTGACACCGGATTACACCCTATAACATCCCATAACACCCCTGTGACACAAGATAACACCTTATAACATCCCATGACACCCCTGTAACACCAGATAACACCTTATAACATCCTATAACACCCCTGTGACACCAGATAACACCCTATAAAATCCCATAACACCCCTGTGACACAAGATAACACTTTATAACATCCCATAACACCCCTGTGACACCAGATAACACCCTATACCATCCCATAACACCTCTGTGACACAAGATACCACCTTATAACATCCCATAACACCCATGTGACACCGGATAACACCCTATAACATCCCACAACACCCCTGTGACACAAGATAACACCTTATAACATCCCATAACACCCCTGTAACGCCAGATAACACCCTATAACATCCCATACCACCCCTGTGACACAAGGTAACACCTTATAACATCCCATAACACCCATGTAACACAAGATAACACCCTATAACATCCCATAACACCCATGTAACACCAGATAACACCCTATAACATCCCATAACACCCCTGTAACACCAGATAACACCCTATAACATCCCATAACACCCCCGTGACACAAGATAACACCTTATAACATCCCATAACACCCCTGTAACACCAGATAACACCCTTATAACATCATATAACACCCCTGTGACACCAGATAACACCCTATAAAATCCCATAACACCCCTGTGACACAAGATAACACCTTATAACATCCCATAACACCCCTGTGATACCAGATAACAACCTATAACATCCCATAGCACCCCTGTGACACAAGATACCACCTTATAACAACCCATAACACCCTTGTGACACAAGATAACACCTTATAACATCCCATAACACCCCTGTAACACCAGATAACACCCTACAACATCCCATAACACCCCTGTGACACAAGACACCACCTTATAACATCCCATAACACCCCTGTAACACAAGATAACACCCTATAATATCCCATAACACCCATGTGACACAAGGTAACACCTTATAACATCCCATACCACCCCTGTAACACAAGATAACACCCTATAACATCCCATAACACCCATGTAACACCAGATAACACCCTATAACATCCCATAACACGCCTGTAACGCCAGATAACACCCTATAACATCCCATAACACCCATGTGACACCGGATAACACCCTATAACATCCCATAACACCCCTGTGACACAAGATAACACCTTATAACATCCCATAACACCCCTGTAACACAAGATAACACCTTATAACATCCCATAACACCCCTCTAACACCAGATAACACCCTATAACATCCCATAACACCCCTGTGACACAAGGTAACACCCTATAAAATCCCATAACACCCCTGTAACACAAGATAACACCTTATAACATCCCATAACACCCCTCTAACACCAGATAACACCCTGTAACATTCCATAACACCCCTCTAACACCAGATAACACCCTATAACATCCCATAACACCCCTGTAACACCAGATAACTACCTATAACATCCCATAACACCCCTGTGAAACAAGATAACACCTTATAACATCCCATAACACCCCTGTGACACCAGATAAAACCCTATAACATCCCATAACACCCCTGTGACACAAGATACCACCTTATAACATCCCATAACACCCATGTGACACCGGATAACACCCTATAACATCCCATAACACCCCTGTGACACTAGATAACACCTTATAACATCCCATAACACCCCTGTAACACCAGATAACACCCTATAACATCCCACAACACCCCTGTGACACAAGATACCACCTTATAACAACCCATAACACCTTTGTGACACAAGATAACACCTTATAACATCCCATAACACCCCTGTAACACCAGATAACACCCTACAACATCCCATAACACCCCTGTGACACAAGACACCACCTTATAACATCCCATAACACCCCTGTAACACAAGATAACACCCTATAACATCCCATAACACCCATGTGACACAAGGTAACACCTTATAACATCCCATACCACCCCTGTAACACAAGATAACACCCTATAACATCCCATAACACCCATGTAACACCAGATAACACCCTATAACATCCCATAACACGCCTGTAACGCCAGATAACACCCTATAACATCCCATAACACCCATGTGACACCGGATAACACCCTATAACATCCCATAACACCCCTGTGACACAAGATAACACCTTATAACATCCCATAACACCCCTGTAACACAAGATAACACCTTATAACATCCCATAACACCCCTCTAACACCAGATAACACCCTATAACATCCCATAACACCCCTGTGACACAAGGTAACACCCTATAAAATCCCATAACACCCCTGTAACACAAGATAACACCTTATAACATCCCATAACACCCCTCTAACACCAGATAACACCCTGTAACATTCCATAACACCCCTCTAACACCAGATAACACCCTATAACATCCCATAACACCCCTGTAACACCAGATAACTACCTATAACATCCCATAACACCCCTGTGAAACAAGATAACACCTTATAACATCCCATAACACCCCTGTGACACCAGATAAAACCCTATAACATCCCATAACACCCCTGTGACACAAGATACCACCTTATAACATCCCATAACACCCATGTGACACCGGATAACACCCTATAACATCCCATAACACCCCTGTGACACTAGATAACACCTTATAACATCCCATAACACCCCTGTAACACCAGATAACACCCTATAACATCCCACAACACCCCTGTGACACAAGATTACACCTTATAACATCCCATAACACCCCTGTAACACAAGATAACACCCTATAACATCCCATAACACCCATGTAACACCGGACAACACCTTATAACATCCCATAACACCCCTGTAACACCAGATAACACCCTATAACACCCTATAACATCCCATAACACCCCTGTAACACCAGATAACACCCTATAACATCTCATAACACCTCTGTAACACCAGGTAACACCTTATAACATCCCATAACACCCCTGTAACACCAGACAACACCCTATAACATCCCATAACACCCCTGTGACACAAGATAACACCTTATAACATCCCATAACACCCCTGTAACGCCAGATAACACCCTATAACATCCCATAACACCCCTGTAACACCAGATAACACCCTATAACATCCCATAACACACCTGTAACACCAGATAACACCCTATAACACCCTATAACATCCCATAACACCCCTGTAACACCAGATAACACCCTATAACATCTCATAACACCTCTGTAACACCAGATAACACCTTATAACATCCCATAACACCCCTGTGACACCAGATAACACCCTATAACATCCCATAACACCCCTGTGACACAAGGTAACACCTTATAACATCCCATAACACCCCTGTAACACCAGATAACACCCTACAACATCCCATAACACCCCTGTGACACCAGATAACACCCTATAACATCCCATAACACCCCTGTGACACAAGATAACACCTTATAACATCCCATAACACCCCTCTAACACCAGATAACACCCTATAACATCCCATAACACCCCTCTAACACCAGATAACATCCTATAACATCCCATAACACCCCTGTAACACCAGATAACAACCTATACCATCCTAGAACACCCCTGTAACACCAGATAACACCCTATAACATCCCATACCACCCCGGTAACACCAGATAACATCCTGTAACATCCCATAACACCCCTGTAACAGCAGATAACACCCTATAACATCACATAACACCCCTGTAACACCAGATAACACCCCACAACATCCCATAACACCCCTGTGACACCGGATAACACCCTATATCATCCCATAACACCCCTGTAACACAAGATAACACCCTATAACATCCCATAACACCCATGTGACACAAGGTAACACCTTATAACATCCCATACCACCACTGTAACACAAGATAACACCCTATAACATCCCATAACACCCATGTAACACCAGATAACACCCTATAACATCCCATAACACCCCTGTAACGCCAGATAACACCCTATAACAAACCATAACACCCATGTGACACCGGATAACACAATATAACATCCCATAACACCCATGTGACACCGGATAACACCCTATAACATCTCATAACACCCCTGTGACACAAGATAACACCCTATAACATCCCATAACACCCCTGTACCACAAGATAACACCTTATACCATCCCATAACACCCCTCTAACACCAGATAACACCCTATAACATCCCATAACACCCCTGTGACACAAGGTAACACCCTATAACATCCCATAACACCCCTGTAACACAAGATAACACCTTATAACATCCCATAACACCCCTCTAACACCAGATAACACCCTGTAACATCCCATAACACCCCTCTAACACCAGATAACACCCTATAACATCCCATAACACCCCTGTAACACCAGATAACAACCTATAACATCCCATAACACCCCTGTGACACAAGATAACACCTTATAACATCCCATAACACCCCTGTGACACCAGATAACACCCTATAACATCCCATAACACCCCTGTGACACCGGATACCACCTTATAACATCCCATAACACCCATGTGACACCGGATAACACCCTATAACATCCCATAACACCCCTGTGACACTAGATAACACCTTATAACATCCCATAACACCCCTGTAACACCAGATAACACCCTATAACATCCCATAACACCCCTGTGACACAAAATAACACCTTATAACATCCCATAACATCCCTGTAACACAAGATAACACCCTATAACATCCCATAACACCCATGTGACACCGGACAACACCTTATAACATCCCATAACACCCCTGTAACGCCAGATAACACCCTATAACATCCCATAACACCCCTGTAACACCAGATAACACCCTATAACATCCCATAACACCCCTGTAACACCAGATAACACCCTATAACATCCCATAACACCCCTGTAACACCAGATAACACCCTATAACACCCTATAACATCCCATAACACCCCTGTAACACCAGATAACACCCTATAACATCTCATAACACCTCTGCAACACCAGATAACACCTTATAACATCCCATAACACCCCTGTGACACCAGATAACACCCTATAACATCCCATAACACCCCTGTGACACAAGATAACACCTTATAACATCCCATAACACCCCTGTAACACCAGATAACACCCTACAACATCCCATAACACCCCTGTGACACAAGATAACACCCTATAACATCCCATAACACCCCTGTGACACAAGATAACACTTTATAACATCCCATAACACCCCTCTAACACCAGATAACACCCTATAACATCCCATAACACCCCTCTAACACCAGATAACATCCTATAACATCCCATAACACCCCTGTAACACCAGATAACAACCTATAACATCCTAGAACACCCCTGTAACACCAGATAACACCCTATAACATCCCATACCACCCCGGTAACACCAGATAACATCCTGTAACATCCCATAACACCCCTGTAACAGCAGATAACACCCTATAACATCCCATAACACCACTGTAACACCAGATAACACCCCACAACATCCCATAACACCCCTGTGACACAAGATACCATCTTATAACATCCTATAACACCCCTGTGACACAAGATAACACCCTATAACATCCCATAACACCCCTGTAACACCAGATAACACCTTATAACATCCCATAACACCCCTGTGACACAAGATAACACCCTATAAAATCCCATGACACCCCTGTGACACAAGATAACACCTTATAACATCCCATAACACCCCTGTGACACCAGATAACACCCTATAAAATCCCATAACACCCCTGTGACACAAGATACCACCTTATAACATCCCATAACACCCATGTGACACCGGATAACACCCTATAACATCCCATAACACCCCTGTGACACAAGATAACACCTTATAGAACCTTTTAACACCCTATAAAACCCCTGTAACACCCCATAACAACCCTGTAACACCCCACAACACCCCATAGCACCATGTAACACCCCACAACAACCTTGTAGCCCCCATAACACCCCCACAACACCCCTGTAACACCCATGTAACACCCCACAACAACCCTGTAACACCCCATAGCAACCCTGTAACACCCCACAACAACCCTGTAACACCCCACAACACCCTTTAACACCCCTATAGCACCCATGTTACACCCCTCTAACACCTAATAACACCCCTGTAACACCCCATCTCACAGCCTGAAACCCACTTTACTACCACATAACACCCCTGTAACACCACAAAGCACCCCATAACACACCTATAACCCCCTTAACACCCATTTATCACCCCATAACACCCAATAACACCACACAACAAGCCTGTAACACCCCTGTAACACCTCACAACACCCATATAACACCACAGAATATCCCACAAAACCCCTATAACACTGCACAACAACCCTGTAACACCCCGCCACACACCTATAACACCTATAACACCCCTGTAACACCACATAAAATCCCATAACACCACATAGCACCCTATAACACCCACCTAACACCTCATAACTCCCCTGTAACACCCCATAACACACCTATAACACCCATCTAATGCCCTGCAACCCCCTTAACACCCCACAAAACCTAATAACACCCCCCAACACCCTTTAACACCCCATAACACACCTGTAACACCCCATAACACCCCTGTAGCACCCATGTGACCCCCCGTGTATCTATTCCCTGTATTTGTGTCCCATTCTGGGTGGAGTTTTACAATGTGAGCATTCTCAGGATTCTTTATAGCAGAATCTTAAAGAGACAGGACCCGCATTTCCTGAGATCTGTGTGCGGGGGAGGTTTCTGGTTCTGTAATCCACACTGAGCCTGTGAATTCCGCAGGAGAGCTAATCCCGGGAAATGATGGGATTACATTCCCATGTGAGAGGCCTAATGAAGGCGCGTGTGCTCGGGGGGATGGCGAAGTGCGGGCACCATGGGGCCCATTGTACAGTGTACACAGAATGCTTTGTTTCCGGGGGGATGCCGACACACAGGATGCCTGGCGCCATGAAGCTCAGCCTCCATTACAGGGGCCAGCGGACACCTAACCCCCCAACTGCTCCCCAGACACCTAACCCTCCAACTGCTCCCCAGACACCTAACCCCCAACTGCTCCCCAGACACCTAACCCCCAACTGCTCCCCAGACACCTAACCCTCCAACTGCTCCCCAGACACCTAACCCCCCAACTGCTCCCCAGACACCTAACCCCCAACTGCTCCCCAGACACCTAACCCTCCAACTGCTCCCCAGACACCTAACCCCCCAACTGCTCCCCAGACACCTAACCCCCAACTGCTCCCCAGACACCTAACCCCCAACTGCTCCCCAGACACCTAACCCTCCAACTGCTCCCCAGACACCTAACCCTGCAACTGCTCCCCAGACACCTAACCCTGCAACTGCTCCCCAGACACCTAACCCCCCAACTGCTCCCCAGACACCTAACCCTCCAACTGCTCCCCAGACACCTAACCCCCCAACTGCTCCCCAGACACCTAACCCTGCAACTGCTCCCCAGACACCTAACCCTGCAACTGCTCCCCAGACACCTAACCCCCCAACTGCTCCCCAGACACCTAACCCTCCAACTGCTCCCCAGACACCTAACCCTCCAACTGCTCCCCAGACACCTAACCCCCCAACTGCTCCCCAGACACCTAACCCCCCAACTGCTCCCCAGACACCTAACCCCCCAACTGCTCCCCAGACACCTAACCCCCAACTGCTCCCCAGACACCTAACCCCCAACTGCTCCCCAGACACCT
This sequence comes from Gastrophryne carolinensis, assembly GCA_027917425.1. Taxonomy (NCBI): domain Eukaryota; kingdom Metazoa; phylum Chordata; class Amphibia; order Anura; family Microhylidae; genus Gastrophryne; species Gastrophryne carolinensis. The sequence goes on along the minus strand of CM051237.1, from coordinate 488,529,805 downwards.
AACCCTCCAACTGCTTCCCAGACACCTAACCCTCCAACTGCTCCCCAGACACCTAACCCTCCAACTGCTCCCCAGACACCTAACCCTCCAACTGCTCCCCAGACACCTAACCCCCAACTGCTCCCCAGACACCTAACCCTCCAACTGCTCCCCAGACACCTAACCCCCCAACTGCTCCCCAGACACCTAACCCTCCAACTGCTCCCCAGACACCTAACCCCCAACTGCTCCCCAGACACCTAACCCTCCAACTGCTCCCCAGACACCTAACCCTCCAACTGCTCCCCAGACACCTAACCCTCCAACTGCTCCCCAGACACCTAACCCTCCAACTGCTCCCCAGACACCTAACCCCCCAACTGCTCCCCAGACACCTAACCCCCCAACTGCTCCCCAGACACCTAACCCCCCAACTGCTCCCCAGACAACTAACCATCCAACTGCTCCCCAGACACCTAACCCCCCAACTGCTCCCCAGACACCTAACCCTCCAACTGCTCCCCAGACACCTAACCCCCCAACTGCTCCCCAGACACCTAACCCCCCAACTGCTCCCCAGACACCTAACCCTCCAACTGCTCCCCAGACACCTAACCCTCCAACTGCTCCCCAGACACCTAACCCCCCAACTGCTCCCCAGACACCTAACCCCCCAACTGCTCCCCAGACACCTAACCCTCCAACTGCTCCCCAGACACCTAACCCTCCAACTGCTCCCCAGACACCTAACCTTCCAATTGCTCCTGGTCTTGGAGTTAGGCCCATGTTCACAAATGTTTTTAAAGTGGACCAAAACCCAGGATTTTGACTATCCTGGGTTTTGGTCCACTTCCCCGGGCACCCCGATCGGGGGTGCCCCGCTGCGTGAAACCCGCCCGAACGGCCAGATCAGCTCACCCTACTCCGCTCCTATGGCGCATGCGTGGCCGCTCGTCCATTCAGTGCACTTGGAGCCGCTGAGTTATGCACGTCTAAGCGACATCTTAGCTTTGCGGCTCTGAGCACGCTGGCGGGCGCATCTTGCGCTTCACTCTAACAGGGAGCGCGCCATTCACAAATGGCCGGCGCGGGGACGCGCCCTGCTAGAGAGAAGTGCGAGATGCGGCCGTGGCCTGCGCACGCGCCTTTGGACTGGGATTCAGGTAAGTGTAGCTGGCGACCTGGGGGGTTTCACACAGCGGGGCATCTTGATTTTGGATGCCCCGTAGGGAGGGAATGGATCAGACTGGGAATCATATAGATTCTCGGGCCAATCCTGCTGGGTTTTGGTCCACTTTAAGACCAAATGTGTTCAAGGCAGACTGGCTATATGGCTATAGGGATAGCGGGGAGAATTCCCGGTGGGACACCTGGGCTGCAGTTTTTAGCACCCCCATTTCAATCCTGTATTGCAGGCTTTTGTAACTCATATTCCTAATGTACATCGCTATAGTATAGGTTGGTGATATTATAGGGGGTGGGGGACACCAGCCTGGGTGGGCCACAGAGAGACGCTCGCTGACAGACAGTAGTGTGTCCTGTTTATTTACATAGGATGAGCTGCAGCCCTTTAATGTCGGATCAGTTGTTTCCTCGGCCCCTCCATTTATCTCCATTAGCTGATCGGGGCCCCTGTGTGTGCGGGGGCCCCACTGACAGACGCGCCTCTCACCCGCAACAACTTCAATGGGCAAAGGGTCATCGATCAGTCTGCAGGACTCCTTTGATGTGGCTCAACGGATGACCCACTGCAGCATCCCCTGTACATCGCCACGGCCTGTGTGTCATCACTACGTCATGTGATATCCCACTGCACCGTATCCCCACCATCCCCTAATCCCCCACAATCAGAGCTATCCCCACAATCCCCTAATCCCCCACAATCAGGAGCATCCCCATCATCCCCTAATCCCCCACAATCAGAGCTATCCCCACAATCCCCTAATCCCCCACAATCAGGAGCATCCCCATCATCCCCTAATCCCCCACAATCAGAGCTATCCCCACAATCCCCTAATCCCCCACAATCAGGAGCATCCCTATCATCCCCTAATCCCCCACAACCACGAGCATCTCCATCATCCCCTAATCCCCCACAATCAGAGCTAACACCACAATCCTCTAATCTCCCCCAATCAGAGCTATCCCCACAATCCTCTAATCTCCCCCAATCAGGGGTATCCCCATCATCCCCTAATCCCCCACAATCAGGAGCATCTCCATCATCCCCTAATCCCCCACAATCAGAGCTAACACCACAATCCCCTAATCCCCCACAATCAGGAGCATCTCCATCATCCCCTAATCCCTGCAATCAGGGCTATCACCACAATCCCCTAATCCCCCACAATCAGGGGTATCCCCATCATCCCCTAATCCCCCACAATCAGAGCTAACCCCACAATCCCCTAATCCCCCACAATCAGGAGCATCTCCATCATCCCCTAATCCCTGCAATCAGGGCTATCACCACAATCCCCTAATCCCCCACAATCAGGGGTATCCCCATCATCCCCTAATCCCCCACAATCAGAGCTAACCCCACAATCCCCTAATCCCCCACAATCAGGAGCATCTCCATCATCCCCTAATCCCTGCAATCAGGGCTATCACCACAATCCCCTAATCCCCCACAATCAGGGGTATCCCCATCATCCCCTAATCCCCCACAATCAGAGCTATCCCCACCATCCACTAATCCCCCACAATCAGGGGTATCCCCACCATCCCCTAATCCCCCACAATCAGGGGTATCCCCATCATCCCCTAATCCCCCACAATCAGAGCTATCCCCACCATCCCCTAATCCCCCACAATCAGGGGTATCCCCACCATCCCCTAATCCCTGCAATCAGGGCTATCCCCACCATCCCCTAATCCCAGCAACCAGGGGTATCCCCACCATCCCCTAATCCCCCACAATCAGAGCTATCCCCACAATCCCCTACTCCCTGCAATCAGAGCTATCCCTACCATCCCCTAATCCCCCACAATCAGGGGTATCCCCACCATCCCCTAATCCCTGCAATCAGGGGTATCCCCACCATCCCCTAATCCCTGCAATCAGGGGTATCCCCACCATCCCCTAATCCCTGCAATCAGGGGTATCCCCACCATCCCCTAATCCCTGCAATCAGGGGTATCCCCACCATCCCCTAATCCCCCACAATCAGGGGTATCCCCACCATCCCATAATCCCTGCAATCAGGGCTATCCCCACCATCCCCTAATCCCTGCAATCAGGGCTATCCCCACCATCCCCTAATCCCCCACAATCAGGGGTATCCCCACCATCCCCTAATCCCAGCAATCAGGGCTATCCCCACCATCCCCTAATCCCAGCAATCAGGGCTTTCCTCACCATCCCCTAATCCCAGCAATCAGGGCTATCCCCGCCATCCCCTAATCCCAGCAATCAGGGCTATCCCCACCATCCCCTAATCCCAGCAATCAGAGCTATCCCCACCATCCCCTAATCCCTGCAATCAGGGCTATCCCCACCATCCCCTAATCCCAGCAATCAGAGCTATCCCCACCATCCCCTAATCCCTGCAATCAGAGCTATCCCCACCATCCCCTAATCCCTGCAATCAGGGGTATCCCCACCATCCCCTAATCCCTGCAATCAGGGGTATCCCCACCATCCCCTAATCCCTGCAATCAGGGGTATCCCCACCATCCCCTAATCCCTGCAATCAGGGGTATCCCCACCATCCCCTAATCCCTGCAATCAGAGCTATCCCCACCATCCCCTAATCCCTGCAATCAGGGCTATCCCCACGATCCCCTAATCCCTGCAATCAGGGGTATCCCCACCATCCCCTAATCCCTGCAATCAGGGGTATCCCCACCATCCCCTAATCCCTGCAATCAGGGGTATCCCCACCATCCCCTAATCCCCCACAATCAGAGCTATCCCCATCATCCCCTAATCCCTGCAATCAGGGCTATCCCCACGATCCCCTAATCCCTGCAATCAGGGCTATCCCCACGATCCCCTAATCCCTGCAATCAGGGGTATCCCCACCATCCCCTAATCCACCACAATCAGAGCTATCCCCACCATCCCCTAATCCCTGCAATCAGGGGTATCCCCACCATCCCCTAATCCCAGCAATCAGGGCTATCCCCACCATCCCCTAATCCCTGCAATCAGAGCTATCCCCACCATCCCCTAATCCCTGCAATCAGGGGCATCCCCACCATCCCATAATCCCTGCAATCAGGGGTATCCCCACCATCCCCTAATCCCAGCAATCAGGGCTATCCCCACCATCCCCTAATCCCAGCAATCAGGGCTATCCACACCATCCCCTAATCCCTGCAATCAGGGGTATCCCCACCATCCCCTAATCCCAGCAATCAGGGCTATCCCCACGATCCCCTAATCCCTGCAATCAGGGGTATCCCCACCATCCCCTAATCCCAGCAATCAGGGCTATCCCCACCATCCCCTAATCCCAGCAATCAGGGCTATCCCCGCCATCCCCTAATCCCAGCAATCAGGGGTATCCCCACCATCCCCTAATCCCAGCAATCAGGGCTATCCCCACCATCCCCTAATCCCAGCAATCAGGGCTTTCCTCACCATCCCCTAATCCCAGCAATCAGGGCTATCCCCACCATCCCCTAATCCCTGCTATCAGGGCTATCCCCACCATCCCCTAATCCCAGCAATCAAAGCTATCCCCACCATCCCCTAATCCCTGCAATCAGGGGTATCCCCACCATCCCCTAATCCCTGCAATCAGGGCTATCCCCACCATCCCCTAATCCCTGCAATCAGGGCTATCCCCACCATCCCCTAATCCCTGCAATCAGGGCTATCCCCACCATCCCCTAATCCCAGCAATCAGGGCTATCCCCATCATCCCCTAATCCCAGCAATCAGGGCTATCCCCACCATCCCCTAATCCCAGCAATCAGGGGTATCCCCACCATCCCCTAATCCCAGCAATCAGGGCTACCCCCACCATCCCCTAATCCCAGCAATCAGGGCTTTCCTCACCATCCCCTAATCCCAGCAATCAGGGCTATCCCCACCATCCCCTAATCCCAGCAATCAGGGCTATCCCCATCATCCCCTAATCCCAGCAATCAGGGCTATCCCCACCATCCCCTAATCCCAGCAATCAGGGGTATCCCCACCATCCCCTAATCCCAGCAATCAGGGCTATCCCCACCATCCCCTAATCCCAGCAATCAGGGCTTTCCTCACCATCCCCTAATCCCAGCAATCAGGGCTATCCCCACCATCCCCTAATCCCAGCAATCAGGGCTATCCCCACCATCCCCTAATCCCTGCAATCAGAGCTATCCCCACCATCCCCTAATCCCTGCAATCAGGGCTATCCCCACCATCCCCTAATCCCTGCAATCAGAGCTATCCCCACCATCCCCTAATCCCTGCTATCAGGGCTTTCCTCACCATCCCCTAATCCCTGCAATCAGAGCTATCCCCACCATCCCCTAATCCCTGCAATCAGGGGTATCCCCGCCATCCCCTAATCCCTGCAATCAGGGGTATCCCCACCATCCCCTGCAATCAGACCTATCATGAATAGATCATGTGAGTTATACAGAGAGCAATAAAACTGTACAATATAACAAGCAGGAGAGGAGTTCACATTGTATCAGAGCAGGGAGAAGTTGTTATGTTATAACTGTGGCCACAATGTAATGCAGCAGGGAACTGGCTTTTACAGTGTAACAGCAGAACTCCTCTCCTGCTTGTTATATTGTACAGCGCAAGTTTTATTACTCTCTGTATAACTCCTATGTGTCATAGTGTTAAAAGTGGCCCTCTGCCCTAGGGTACTGCCCCCATGCCCACCCTGCACAGAGACTGTTCTCTCCTTCCCTTAATGGGGGGGGGGGGGGGTACAGTGACCCTTCATTGCGCCTCATGTATATATACAGCAGTGCAATGGAGAGATCACTCACATATATCATTCAGCTGGGATGCTGTTTACATTGTAACAGCGGGGGCGCTCTTCTGCTATACATTGTAGCAGAGCAGGGAGAAATTGTTATTTTATAACTGTAGCCACAATGTAATGCAGCAGGGAACTGCCTGTTTATTTTTACAGTGTAACAGCAGAACTCCTCTCCTGCTTGTTATATTGTACAGCGCAAGTTTTATTCCTCTCTGTGTAACTCCTATGATCTATTCACTTTGAATGCGGCTCCTGAACATGTCATAGTGTTGATTGTGGGGATGACACAGCTTGATGAAGTGTGCGGCTCGGCCAATCACAGGTGCCGGCTGATTGATGGGCGTCTCGTGTTCCTGCTGAGAGCCGGGCTGCCCCATATTTATTATTAGGAGGTGTAATGTGCTAAACACGAAGTGTAACTGGAGCCAGGCATCAAAGGGCGGCAACAAAGGGCCCAGCACCATGATGGATTGCCGCCCGCCCTGCGCACGCTCCTCATTACTGAACAATGTCCCGGCCGCCTGATGCTCTATTTACAAAGAGGATCCTGTTACCTCCTAATAGTCCCCGCGCCCCCCCCCCCCCGGCCCCCCACACACATTCCTCACGCACATCTGGAGCACAGGGGAGGCCCAGCCACCGGGGCCCTGAACCATCCAATGCCCAACGCACTCACCTGGGCCCAAACCTTACCCTCCATGTACACCTGAGACCACCCTTACCCTCCATGTGCACCTGAGACCACCCTTACCCTCCATGTGCACCTGAGACCACCCTTACCCTCCATGTGCACCTGAGACCACCCTTACCCTCCATGTGCACCTGAGGCCACCCTTACCCTCCATGTGCACCTGAGACCACCCTTACCCTCCATGTGCACCTGAGGCCACCCTTACCCTCCATGTGCACCTCAGACCACCCTTACCCTCCATGTGCACCTGAGACCACCCTTACCCTCCATGTGCACCTGAGGCCACCCTTACCCTCCATGTGCACCTGAGACCACCCTTACCCTCCATGTGCACCTGAGGCCACCCTTACCCTCCATGTGCACCTCAGACCACCCTTACCCTCCATGTGCACCTCAGACCACCATAACCCTCCATGTGCACCTGAGACCACCCTTACCCTCCATGTGCACCTGAGGCCACCCTTACCCTCCATGTGCACCTGAGACCACCCTTACCCTCCATGTGCACCTCAGACCACCCTTACCCTCCATGTGCACCTCAGACCACCATAACCCTCCATGTGCACCTGAGACCACCCTTACCCTCCATGTGCACCTGAGACCACCCTTACCCTCCATGTGCACCTGAGACCACCCTTACCCTCCATGTGCACCTGAGGCCACCCTTACCCTCCATGTGCACCTGAGACCACCCTTACCCTCCATGTGCACCTGAGACCACCCTTACCCTCCATGTGCACCTGAGACCACCCTTACCCTCCATGTGCACCTCAGACCACCCTTACCCTCCATGTGCACCTCAGACCACCCTTACCCTCCATGTGCACCTGAGACCACCCTTACCCTCCATGTGCACCTGAGGCCACCCTTACCCTCCATGTGCACCTGAGACCACCCTTACCCTCCATGTGCACCTCAGACCACCCTTAACCTTCATGTGCACCTCAGACCACCCTTACCCTTCATGTGCACCTGAGACCACCATAACCCTCCATGTGCACCTGAGACCACCCTTACCCTCCATGTGCACCTGAGACCACCCTTACCCTCCATGTGCACCTGAGACCACCCTTACCCTCCATGTGCACCTGAGACCACCCTTACCCTCCATGTGCTCCTGAGACCACCCTTACCCTCCATGTGCACCTGAGACCACCCTTACCCTCCATGTGCACCTGAGGTCACCCTTACCCTCCATGTGCACCTGAGACCACCCTAACCCTCCATGTGCACCTCAGACCACCCTTACCCTCCATGTGCACCTGAGACCACCCTTACCCTCCATGTGCACCTGAGACCACCCTTACCCTCCATGTGCACCTGAGACCACCCTTACCCTCCATGTGCACCTGAGACCACCCTTACCCTTCATGTGCACCTCAGACCACCCTTACCCTCCATGTGCACCTGAGACCACCATAACCCTCCATGTGCACCTCAGACCACCCTTACCCTCCATGTGCACCTGAGACCACCATAACCCTCCATGTGCACCTCAGACCACCCTTACCCTCCATGTGCACCTCAGACCACCCTTACCCTCCATGTGCACCTGAGGTCACCCTTACCCTCCATGTGCACCTGAGACCACCCTTACCCTCCATGTGCACCTCAGACCACCCTTACCCTCCATGTGCACCTCAGACCACCTTACCCTCCATGTGCACCTGAGGTCACCCTTACCCTCCATGTGCACCTGAGGTCACCCTTACCCTCCATGTGCACCTCAGACCACCCTTACCCTCCTTGTGCACCTGAGACCACCCTTACCATCCATGTGAACCTGAGACCACCCTTACCCTCCATGTGAACCTGAGACCACCCTTACCCTCCATGTGCACCTCAGACCACCCTCACCCTCCATGTGCACCTGAGACCACCCTTACCCTACATGTGCACCTGAGACCACCCTTACCCTACATGTGCACCTGAGACCACCCTTACCCTACATGTGCACCTGAGACCACCCTTACCCTACATGTGCACCTGAGACCACCCTTACCCTACATGTGCACCTGAGACCACCATAACCCTCCATGTGCACCTGAGACCACCCTTACCCTCCATGTGCACCTGGGCCCACCCTTACCCTCCATGTGCACCTCAGACCACCCTTACCCTCCATGTGCACCTGAGTTCACCCTTATCCTCCATGTGCACTTGAGACCACCCTTACCCTCCATGGGCACCTGGGCCCACCCTTACCCTCCATGTGCACCTCAAACCACCCTTACCCTCCATGTGCACCTGAGGTCACCTTTACCCTCCATGTGCACCTGAGACCACCATAACCCTCCATGTGCACCTGAGGTCACCCTTACCCTCCATGTGCTCCTGAGACCACCCTTACCCTCCACGTGCACCTGGGCCCACACTTACCCTCCATGTGCACCTGAGACCACTCTTACCCTCCATGGGCACCTGGGCCCACCCTTACCCTCCATGTGCACCTCAAACCACCCTTACCCTCCATGTGCACCTGAGGTCACCTTTACCCTCCATGTGCACCTGAGACCACCCTTACCCTCCATGTGCACCTGAGGTCACCCTTACCCTCCATGTGCTCCTGAGACCACCCTTACCCTCCATGTGCACCTGGGCCCACCCTTACCCTCCATGTGCACCTGAGACCACCCTTACCCTCCATGTGCACCTGAGACCACCCTTACCTTTCATGTGCACCTCAGACCACCATATCCCTCCATGTGCACCTGAGACCACATTTACCCTCCATGTGCACCTGAGATCACCCTTACCCTTCATGTGCTCCCTAGACCACCCTTACCCTACATGTACACCTGGGACCACACTTACCCTCCATGTGCACCTGGGGTCACCTTTTCCCTCCATGTGCACCTGAGGTCACCCTTACCCTCCATGTGCACCTGAGGTCACCCTTACCCTCCATGTGCACCTGAGGTCACCCTTACCCTCCATGTGCACCTGAGACCACCCTTACCCTCCATGTGCACCTCAGACCACCCTTACCCTCCATGTGCACCTGAGACCACCATAACCCTCCATGTGCACCTCAGACCACCCTTACCCTCCATGTGCACCTGAGGTCACCCTTACCCTCCATGTGCACCTGAGACCACCCTTACCCTCCATGTGCACCTCAGACCACCCTTACCCTCCATGTGCACCTGAGACCACCCTTACCCTCCATGTGCACCTGAGGTCACCCTTACCCTCCATGTGCACCTGAGGTCACCCTTACCCTCCATGTGCACCTCAGACCACCCTTACCCTCCATGTGAACCTGAGACCACCCTTACCCTCCATGTGAACCTGAGACCACCCTTACCCTCCATGTGCACCTCAGACCACCCTTACTCTCCATGTGCACCTGAGACCACCCTTACCCTCCATGTGCACCTGAGACCACCCTTACCCTACATATGCACCTGAGACCACCCTTACCCTACATGTGCACCTGGGACCACACTTACCCTCCATGTGCACCTGGGGCCACCTTTTCCCTCCATGTGCACCTGAGGTCACCCTTACCCTCCATGTGCACCTAAGGTCACCCTTACCCTCCATGTGCACCTGAGACCACCCTTACCCTCCATGTGCACCTGAGACCGCCCTTCTCCTCCATGTGCACCTCAGACCACCCTTACCCTCTTTGTGCACCTGAGACCACCATAACCCTCCATGTGCACCTGAGGCCACCCTTACCCTCCATGTGCACCTCAGACCACCATAACCCTCCATGTGCACCTGAGACCACCCTTACCCTCCATGTGCACCTCAGACCACCCTTACCCTCCATGTGCACCTCAGACCACCCTTACCCTCCATGTGCAACTGAGGTCACCCTTACCCTCCATGTGCACCTGAGGTCACCCTTACCCTACATGTGCACCTCAGACCACCCTTATCCTCCATGTGCACCTCAGATCACCCTTACCCTCCATGTGCACCTGAGACCACCCTTACCCTCCATGTGAACCTGAGACCACCCTTACCCTCCATGTGAACCTGAGACCACCCTTACCCTCTATGTGCACCTGAGACCACCCTTACCCTCCATGTGCACCTGAGACCACCCTTACCCTACATATGCACCTCAGACCACCCTTACCCTCCATGTGCACCTGAGACCACCCTTACCCTCCATGTGCATCTGAGACCACCCTTACCCTCCATGTGCACCTGGGCCCACCCTTACCCTCCATGTGCACCTCAGACCACCCTTACCCTCCATGTGCACCTGAGTTCACCCTTCTCCTCCATGTGCACCTGAGACCACCATAACCCTCCATGTGCACCTGAGACCACCCTTACCCTCCATGTGCACCTGGGCCCACCCTTACCCTCCATGTGCACCTCAGACCACCCTTACCCTCCATGTGCACCTGAGGTCACCTTTACCCTCCATGTGCACCTGAGACCACCATAACCCTCCATGTGCACCTGAGGTCACCCTTACCCTCCATGTGCTCCTGAGACCACCCTTACCCTCCATGTGCACCTGGGCCCACCCTTACCCTCCATGTGCACCTGGGCCCACCCTTACCCTCCATGTGCACCTGAGACCACCCTTACCCTCCATGTGCACCTGAGACCACCCTTACCCTCCATGTGCTCCCTAGACCACCCTTACCCTCCATGTGCACCTGGGGCCACCTTTTCCCTCCATGTGCACCTGAGGTCAGCCTTACCCTCCATGTGCACCTGGGCCCACCCTTATCCCCCATGTGTACCTGAGGCCACCCTTACCCTCCATGTGCACCTGAGACCACCCTTACCATACATGTGCACCTGAGACCACCATAACCCTCCATGTGCACCTGAGGTCACCCTTACCCTCCATGTGCACCTGAGACCACCCTTACCCTCCATGTGCACCTGAGACCACCCTTACCCTCCATGTGCACCTCAGACCACCATAACCCTCCATGTGCACCTGAGACCACCTTTACCCTCCATGTGCACCTGAGACCACCCTTACCCTCCATGTGCTCCCTAGACCACCCTTACCCTACATGTACACGTGGGACCACCCTTACCCTCCATGTGCACCTGGGGCCACCTTTTCCCTCCATGTGAACCTGAGGTCACCCTTACCCTCCATGTGCACCTGGGCCCACCCTTATCCCCCATGTGCACCTGAGGCCACCCTTACCCTCCATGTACACCTGGGACCACCCTTACCCTCCATGTGCACCTGGGACCACCCTTACCCTCCGTGTGCACCTCAGACCACCCTTACCCTACATGTGCACCTGAGACCACCCTTACCCTCCATGTACACCTGGGACCACCCTTACCCTACATGTGCACCTGAGACCACCCTTACCCTCCATGTGCACTTGAGACCACCCTTACCCTCCATGTGCACCTGAGACCACCCTTACCCTCCATGTGCACCTGAGACCACCCTAACCCTACATGTGCACCTGAGACCACCCTTACCCTCCATGTGCACCTGAGACCACCCTTACCCTCCATGTGCACCTGAGACCACCCTTACCCTCCATGTGAACCTCAGACCACACTTACCCTCCATGTGCACCTCAGACCACCCTTACCCCCCATGTGCACCTGAGAGCACTCTTACCCTCCATTTGCACCTGAGACCACCCTTACCCTCCATGTGCACCTGAGACCACCCTTACCCTCCATGTGTACCTGGGGCCACCGTTACCCTCCATGTGCACCTGGGAACAACCTTACCCTCCATGTGCACCTGAGACCACCCTTACCCTCCATGTGCACCTGAGACCACCCTTACCCTCCATGTGCACCTCAGACCACCTTTACCCTCCATGTGCACCTCAGACCACCTTTACCCTCCATATGCACCTGAGACCACCCTTACCCTCCATGTGCACCTCAGACCACCTTTACCCTCCATGTGCACCTGAGACCACCCTTACCCTCCATGTGCACCTGAGACCACCTTTTCCCTCCATGTGCACCTGGGACTACCCTTACCCTCCATGTACACCTGAGACCACACTTACCCTCCTTGTGCATCTCAGACCACCCTTAACCTACATGTGCACCTGAGACCACCCTTACCCTCCATGTGCACCTGAGACCACCCTTACCCTCCATGTGCACCTCAGACCACCCTTACCCTCCATGTGAACCTCAGACCACCCTTCCCCTCCATGTGCACCTCAGACAACCCTTACCCCCCATGTGCACCTGAGACCACTCTTACCCTCCATGTGCACCTGAGACCACCCTTACCCTCCATGTGCACCTGAGACCACACTTACCCTCCTTGTGCATCTCAGACCACCCTTAACCTACATGTGCACCTGAGACCACCCTTACCCTCCATGTGCACCTGAGACCACCCTTACCCTCCATGTGCACCTGAGACCACCCTTACCCTCCATGTGGACCTCAGACCACCCTTACCCTCCATGTGCACCTCAGACCACCCTTATCCTCCATGTGCACCTGAGACCACCCTTACCCTCCATGTGAACCTCAGACCACCCTTCCCCTCCATGTGCACCTCAGACCACCCTTACCCCCCATGTGCACCTGAGACCACTCTTACCCTCCATGTGCACCTGAGACCACCCTTACCCTCCATGTGCACCTGAGACCACCCTAACCCTACATGTGCACCTGAGACCACCCTTACCCTCCATATACACCTGGGACCACCCTTACCCTACATGTGCACCTGAGACCACCCTTACCCTCCATGTGCACCTGAGAACACCCTTACCCTCCATGTGCACCTGAGACCACCCTAACCCTACATGTGCACCTGAGACCACCCTTACCCTCCATGTGCACCTGAGACCACCCTTACCCTCCATGTGCACCTGAGACCACCCTTACCCTCCATGTGCACCTGAGACCACCCTTACCCTCCATGTGCACCTGAGACCACCCTTACCCTCCATGTGCACCTCAGACCACCCTTACCCCCCATGTGCACCTTAGACCACTCTTACCCTCCATGAGCACCTGGGCCCACCCTAACCCTCCATGTGCACCTGAGACCACCCTTACCCTCCATGTGCACCTGAGACCACCCTTACCCTCCACGTGCACCTGGGACCACCCTTACCCACCATGTGCACCTGGGACCAACCTTACCCTCCTTGTGCACCTCAGACCACCCTTAACCTACATGTGCACCTGAGACCACCCTTACCCTCCATGTGCACCTGAGACCACCCTTACCCTCCATGTGCACCTGAGACCACCCTTACCCTCCATGTGCACCTCAGACCACACTTACCCTCCATGTGCACCTCAGACCACCCTTACCCTCCATGTGCACCTGAGACCACCCTTACCCTCCATGTGCACCTCAGACCACCCTTAACCTCCATGTGCACCTGAGACCACCCTTACCCTCCATGTGCACCTCAGATCACCCTTACCCTCCATGTGCACCTGAGGACACCCTTACACTCCATATGCTCCTGAGACCACCCTTACCCTCCATGTGCACCTGGGCCCACCATTACTCTCCATGTGCACCTGGGGCCACCCTTTCCCTCGATGTGCACCTGAGACCACCCTTACCCTCCATGTGCACCTGAGTCCACTCTTACCCTACATGTGCACCTGAGACCAACCTTGACCTACATGTGCACCTGAGACCACCCTTTACCCTCCATGTGCACCTGAGTCCACCCTTACCCTACATGTGCACCTGAGACCAACCTTGACCTACATGTGCACCTGAGACCACCCTTACCCTCCATGTGCACCTGATACCACCCTTACCCTCCATGTGCACCTGAGGTCACCCTTACCCTACATGTGCACCTGAGACCACCCTTACCCTGCATGTGCACCTGAGACCACCCTTTACCCTCCATGTGCACCTGGGACCACCCTTACCCTACATGTGCACCTGAGACCACCCTTACCCTCCATGTGCACCTGGGACCACCCTTACCCTACATGTGCACCTGAGACCACCCTTACCCTACATGTGCACCTGAGACCACCCTTACCCTCCATGTGCACCTGAGACCACCCTTACCCTCCATGTGCACCTGAGGCCACCCTTACCCTCCATGTGCACCTGGGCCCTCCCTTACCTTCCATGTGCACCTGGGGTCACCCTCACCTTCCATGTGCACCTTGGCCCACTCTTACCCTCCATGTGCACCTGAGACCACCCTTAGCTCCCATGTGCACCTGGTCCCACCCTTACCCTCCATGTGCACCTGAGACCACCCTTACCCTCCATGTGCACCTGGGCCCTCCCTTAGCCTACATGTGCACCTGAGACCACCCTTACCCTCCATGTGCACCTGAGACCACCCCTACCCACCATGTGCACCTGAGGCAACCCTTACCCTCCATGTGCACCTGCGCCCTCCCGTACCCTCCATGTGCACCTGAAACCACCCTTACCCTCCATGTGCACCTGAGACCACCCTTACCCTCCATGTGCACCTGGGCCCTCCCTTACCCTCCATGTGCACCTTGGGTCACCCTCACCTTCCATGTGCACCTGGTCCTACCCTTACCCTCCATGTGCACCTGAGACCACCCTTACCCTCCATGTGAATCTCAGACCACCCTTACCCTCCATGTGCACCTGAGACCACCCTTACCCTCCATGTGCACCTCAGACCACCATAACCCTCCATGTGCACCTGAGACCACCTTTACCCTCCATGTGCACCTGAGACCACCCTTACCCTCCATGTGCACCTGGGACCACCCTTACCCTCCATGTGCACCTGGGGCCACCTTTTCCCTCCATGTGCACCTGAGGTCACCCTTACCCTCCATGTGCACCTGGGCCCACCCTTATCCCCCATGTGCACCTGAGGCCATCCTTACCCTCCATGTACACCTGGGACCACCCTTACCCTCCATGTGCACCTGGGACCACCCTTACCCTACATGTGCACCTGAGACCACCCTTACCCTCCATGTGCACTTGAGTCCACCCTTACCCTCCATGTGCACCTGAGACCACCCTTACCCTCCATGTGCACCTGAGACCACCCTAACCCTACATGTGCACCTGAGACCACCCTTACCCTCCATGTGCACCTGAGACCACCCTTACCCTCCATGTGCACCTGAGAACACCCTTACCCTCCATGTGCACCTGAGACCACCCTTACCCTCCATGTGAACCTCAGACCACCCTTACCCTCCATGTGCACCTGGGGCCACCGTTACCCTCCATGTGCACCTGGGACCAACGTTACCCTCCATGTGCACCTGAGGCCACCCTTACCCTCCATGTGCACCTCAGACCACCTTTACCCTCCATGTGCACCTCAGACCACCTTTACCCTCCATGTGCACCTGAGACCACCCTTACCCTCCATGTGCACCTGAGACCACCTTTTCCCTCCATGTGCACCTGGGACTACCCTTACCCTCCATGTACACCTGAGACCACCCTTACCCTCCATGTGCACCTCAGACCACCCTTAACCTACATGTGCACCTGAGACCACCCTTACCCTCCATGTGCACCTGAGACCACCCTTACCCTCCATGTGCACCTGAGACCACCCTTACCCTCCATGTGCACCTCAGACCACCCTTACCCTCCATGTGCACCTCAGACCACCCTTATCCTCCATGTGCACCTGAGACCACCCTTACCCTCCATGTGCACCTCAGACCACCCTTAACCTCCATGTGCACCTGAGACCACCCTTACCCTCCATGTGCACCTCAGATCACCCTTACCCTCCATGTGCACCTGAGGCCACCCTTACACTCCATATGCTCCTGAGACCACCCTTACCCTCCATGTGCACCTGGGCCCACCATTACCCTCCATGTGCACCTGGGGCCACCCTTACCCTCCATGTGCACCTGAGACCACCCTTACCCTCCATGTGCACCTGAGTCCACCCTTACCCTACATGTGCACCTGAGACCACCCTTGACCTACATGTGCACCTGATACCACCCTTACCCTCCATGTGCACCTGAGGTCACCCTTACCCTCCATGTGCACCTGAGACCACCCTTACCCTACATGTGCACCTGAGAGCACCCTTACCCTGCATGTGCACCTGAGACCACCCTTACCCTTCATGTGCACCTGGGACCACCCTTACCCTACATGTGCACCTGAGACCACCCTTACCCTCCATGTGCACCTGAGACCACCCTTACCCTCCATGTGCACCTGAGGCCACCCTTACCCTCCATGTGCACCTTGGCCCACTCTTACCCTCCATGTGCACCTGAGACCACCCTTAGCTCCCATGTGCACCTGGTCCCACCCTTACCCTCCATGTGCACCTGAGACCACCCTTACCCTCCATGTGCACCTGGGCCCTCCCTTACCCTACATGTGCACCTGAGACCACCCTTACCCTCCATGTGCACCTGAGACCACCCCTACCCACCATGTGCACCCGAGGCAACCCTTACCCTCCATGTGCACCTGCGCCCTCCCTTACCCTGCATGTGCACCTGAGACCACCCTTACCCTCCATGTGCACCTGAGACCACCCTTACCCTCCATGTGCACCTGGGCCCTCCCTTACCCTCCATGTGCACCTTGGGTCACCATCACCTTCCATGTGCACCTTGGCCCACCCTTACCCTACATGTGCACCTGAGACCACTCTTACCCTCCATGTGCACCTGAGACCACCCTTAGCTCCCATGTGCACCTGGTCCTACCCTTACTATCCATGTGCACCTGAGACCACCCTTGCCCTCCATGTGAACCTCAGACCACCCTTCCCCTCCATGTGCACCTCAGACCACCCTTACCCCCCATGTGCACCTGAGACCACTCTTACCCTCCATGTGCACCTGAGCCCACCCTGACCCTCCATGTGCACCTGAGTCCACCCTAACCCTACATGTGCACCTGAGACCACCCTTACCCTCCATATACACCTGGGACCACCCTTACCCTATATGTGCACCTGAGACCACCCTTACCCTCCATGTGCACCTGGGCCCACCCTTACCCTCCATGTGCACCTGAGACCACCCTAACTCTACATGTGCACCTGAGACCACCCTTACCCTCCATGTGCACCTGAGACCACCCTTACCCTCCATGTGCACCTGAGACCACCCTTACCCTCCATGTGCACCTGAGACCACCCTTACCCTCCATGTGCACCTCAGACCACCCTTACCCCCCATGTGCACCTGAGACCACTCTTACCCTCCATGAGCACCTGGGCCCACCCTAACCCTCCATGTGCACCTGAGACCACCCTTACCCTCCATGTGCACCTGAGACCACCCTTACCCTCCACGTGCACCTGGGACCACCCTTACCCTCCATGTGCACCTGGGACCAACCTTACCCTCCTTGTGCACCTCAGACCACCCTTAACCTACATGTGCACCTGAGACCACCCTTACCCTCCATGTGCACCTGAGACCACCCTTACCCTCCATGTGCACCTGAGACCACCCTTACCCTCCATGTGCACCTCAGACCACCCTTACCCTCCATGTGCACCTCAGACCACCCTTACCCTCCATGTGCACCTGAGACCACCCTTACCCTCCATGTGCACCTCAGACCACCCTTAACCTCCATGTGCACCTGAGACCACCCTTACCCTCCATGTGCACCTCAGACCACCCTTAACCTCCATGTGCACCTGAGACCACCCTTACCCTCCATGTGCACCTCAGATCACCCTTACCCTACATGTGCACCTGAGGCCACCCTTACCCTCCATGTGCACCTGAGGCCACCCTTACACTCCATGTGCACCTGGGCCCACCATTACCCTCCATGTGCACCTGGGGCCACCCTTACCCTACATGTGCACCTGAGACCACCCTTACCCTCCATGTGCACCTGGGCCCACCATTACCCTCCATGTGCACCTGGGGCCACCTTTACCCTCCATGTGCACCTGAGTCCACCCTTACCCTACATGTGCACCTGAGACCACCCTTGACCTACATGTGCACCTGATACCACCCTTACCCTCCATGTGCACCTGAGGTCACCCTTACCCTCCATGTGCCCCTGAGACCACCCTTACCCTACATGTGCACCTGAGACCACCCTTACCCTGCATGTGCACCTGAAACCCCCCTTACCCTCCATGTGGACCTGGGACCACCCTTACCCTACATGTGCACCTGAGACCACCCTTACCCTCCATGTGCACCTGAGACCACCCTTACCCTCCATGTGCACCTGAGACCACCCTTACCCTCCATGTGCACCTGAGGCCACCCTTACCCTCCATTTGCACCTGGGCCCTCCCTTACCTTCCATGTGCACCTTGGCCCACTCTTACCCTCCATGTGCTTCTGAGACCACCCTTAGCTCCCATGTGCACCTGGTCCCACCCTTACCCTCCATGTGCACCTGAGACCACCCTTACCCTCCATGTGCACCTGGGCCCTCCCTTACCCTACATGTGCACCCTCCATGTGCACCTGAGACCACCCCTACCCAACATGTGCACCTGAGGCAACCCTTACCCTCCATGTGCACCTGCGCCCTCCCTTACCCTCCATGTGCACCTGAGACCACCCTTACCCTCCATGTGCACTTGAGACCACCCTTACCCTCCATGTGCACCTGGGCCCTCCCTTACCCTCCATGTGCACCTTGGGTCACCCTCACCTTCCATGTGCACCTTGGCCCAACCTTACCCTACATGTGCACCTGAGACCACCCTTAGCTCCCATGTGCACCTGGTCCTACCCTTACCCTCCATGTGCACCTGAGACCACCCTTTCCCTCCATTTGCTCCTGAGATCACCTTACCCTCCATGTGCACCTGAGACCACCCTTAGCTCCCATGTGCACCTGGTCCCACCCTTACCCTCCATGTGCACCTGAGACCACCCTTTCCCTCAATGTGCACCTGAGACCACCCTTTCCCTCCATGTGCACCTGAGACCACCCTTACCCTTCATGTGCACCTGAGACCACCCTTACCCTCCATGTGCACCTGAGACCACCCTTTCCCTCCATGTGCACCTGAGACCACCCTTACCCTCCATGTGCACCTGAGACCACCCTTTCCCTCCATGTGCACCTGAGACCACCCTTACCCTTCATGTGCACCTGAGACCACCCTTACCCTCCATGTGCACCTGGTCCCACCCTTACCCTCCATGTGCACCTGAGACCACCCTTACTCTCCATGTGCACCTGAGACTACCCTTACCCTCCATGTGCACCTGAGACCACCCTTACCCTCCATGTGCACCTGAGACCACCCTTACCCTCCATGTGCACCTGAGACCACCCTTACCCTTCATGTGCACCTGAGACCACCCTTACCCTTCATGTGCACCTGAGACCACCCTTACCCTTCATGTGCACCTGAGACCACCCTTACCCTCCATGTGCACCTGAGACCACCCTTACCCTCCATGTGCACCTGGTCCCACCCTTACCCTCCATGTGCACCTGAGACCACCCTTACCCTTCATGTGCACCTGAGACCACCCTTACCCTACATGTGCACCTGAGACCACCCTTACCCTCCATGTGCACCTGAGACCACCCTTACCCTCCATGTGCACCTGAGGCCACCTTTACCCTCATTGTACACCTGAGGCCCCACTTACCCTCCATGACAGTTCAGTCGAATTAACTCTTGTGGTTCATGGGAGCAGCTATGATGGTATTATGTCAGATGCCGCCCCATCGATTTCTGTGGTGTGAGATCCTATGGATTCCCTATATACTTCCGATGAGTCTCGATCCCACGGCTGCGCCACACTCCTGCAACACCTGCTCCCTCCAGTCTGCATGGCAAGCATGCAAAGTGGGGATGCCGCCAGAGGCCGGCGCATGTGCTGTGGGATCAAGCGGCCGAGAGATGAATTTAGGGGGAAATCAGGCTGTTTCACCCTGAGGGGCATCCCAAACCAGATCCCAAATCACCTGCCCCAAAAGCTCTTACGTTTAGGCCCTTTTTAATCCTCACCATTGGCTGATCTGGATGGAGAGACGTCTCTTTGGGATCTGATTGGCCTTCTGTCACCTTTATGGGTTTGTGCATTGCGGGATCACAAAACGCAGTGACAGCCGGGACCCCGCGTGCTCATGTGCCGATGAACTTTTCATGGGGCCAGCAGCAAAGCACAATATGATGTCCCTGGAGTTCGGGAGCTGAGACGCCGGGCCTGGCGGAGGCCCCACACCCTGAGATGAGAGAGGAGCGCCCCCGCCCGCCGCACACGCTGAATCACCTCCTATGAGGAGGGCCGGGATATTGTTATGAAACCAAAACAAGTCCACGCCCGATGTCATGCTCCGAAACGCGCTCATTACCGCTGTGCCTCCGCTGCCAACACGCTCGACTCCAGGTCACAAGGGCAGAGTACAGCGCGTGGCCCCGCTGCACCAACGCCCGACAATTACCAACCCGACGTATAATCACCATCACAGCTCTGGCTTCAGAATAATCGCAGACATAACGCACAACCACTATTTACTGAGGAGAGAAGAAAGGACTGCTGGGAAAAAGATCCTCATCTCTACTCACCTCACCTCTGCTCATCGCATCTCTGCTCATCTAACCTCTACACATCTCACCTCCACTCATCTCATCTCTACTCATCTCACCTCTACTCATCTCACCTCTTCTCATCTCACCTCTTCTCTTCTCATCTCACCTCTACTCACCTCACCTCTACTCATTTCTCCTCTACTCATCTCACCTCTTCTCATCTCACCTCTTCTCTTCTCATCTCACCTCTACTCATCTCACCTCTACTCATCTCACCTCTACTCACCTCACCTCTACTCATCTCACCTCTTCTCATCTCACCTCTTCTCATCTCACCTCTTCTCATCTCACCTCTTCTCATCTCACCTCTTCTCTTCTAATCTCACCTCTTCTCATCTCACCTCTTCTCTTCTCATCTCACCTCTACTCATCTCACCTCTACTCATCTCACCTCTACTCATCTCACCTCTACTCACCTCACCTCTACTCATCTCACCTCTACTCATCTCACCTCTTCTCATCTCACCTCTACTCATCTCACCTCTACTCATCTCACCTCTACTCATCTCACCTCTACTCATCTCACCTCTACTCATCTCACCTCTACTCATCTCACCTCTACTCACCTCACCTCTACTCATCTCACCTCTACTCATCTCACCTCTTCTCATCTCACCTCTTCTCTTCTCATCTCACCTCTACTCATCTCACCTCTACTCATCTCACCTCTACTCATCTCACCTCTACTCATCTCACCTCTACTCATCTCACCTCTACTCACCTCACCTCTACTCATTTCTCCTCTACTCATCTCACCTCTTCTCATCTCACCTCTTCTCTTCTCATCTCACCTCTACTCATCTCACCTCTACTCATCTCACCTCTACTCATCTCACCTCTACTCACCTCACCTCTACTCATCTCACCTCTTCTCATCTCACCTCTTCTCATCTCACCTCTACTCATCTCACCTCTACTCATCTCACCTCTTCTCATCTCACCTCTTCTCATCTCACCTCTACTCATCTCACCTCTGCTCATCTCAACTCTGCTCATCTCACCTCTACTCATCTCACCTCTACTCATCTCACCTCTTCTCATCTCACCTCTACTCATCTCACCTCTACTCATCTCACCTCATCTCATCTCACCTCTACTCATCTCACCTCTACTCATCTCACCTCTACTCATCTCATCTCTACTCATCTCACCTCTTCTCATCTCACCTCTGCTCACCTCACCTCTGCTCATCTCACCTCTACTCATCGCATCTCTGCTCATCTCACCTCTGCTCATCTTACCTCTGCTCATCTCACCGCTACTCATCTTACCTCTTCTCATCTCACCTCTACTCACCTCACCTCTGCTCATCTCACCTCTACTCATCGCATCTCTGCTCATCTCACCTCTGCTCATCCCACCTCTACTCATCTCACCTCTACTCATCTTACCTCTGCTCATCTCACCTCTACTCATCTTACCTCTGCTCATCTCACCTCTGCTCATCTCACCTCTACTCATCTCACCTCTACTCATCTAACATCTACTCATCTCACTTCTACTCATCCCACCTCTGCTCATCTCACCTCTGCTCATCTTATCTCTACTCATCTCACCTCTACTCATCTCACCTCTACTCATCTTACCTCTACTCATCTCACCTCTACTCATCTCACCTCTGCTCATCTCACCTCTGCTCATCTCACCTCTACTCACCTCACCTCTGCTCATCTCACCTCTACTCACCTCACCTCTACTCGTATCATCTCTACTCATCTCACCTCTACTCATCTCACCTCTACTCATCTCACCTCTACTCATTTCACCTCTACTCACCTCACCTCTACTCACCTCACCTCTATTCGTCTCATCTCTACTCATCTCACCTCTACTCATCTCACCTCTGCTCATCTCACCTCCACTTTTCTCACCTTTATTCATCTCACCTCTATTCATCTCACCTCTGCTCATCTCAAGTCTGCTCACCTCACCTCTGCTCATCTCACCTCTACTCATCTCACCTCCACTTTTCTCACCTTTATTCATCTCACCTCTGCTATTCTCACCTTTATTCATCTCACCTCTACTCATCTCACCTCTACTCATCTCACCTCTACTCATCTCACCTCTACTCATCTCACCTCTACTCACCTCACCTCTACTCATTTCTCCTCTACTCATCTCACCTCTTCTCATCTCACCTCTTCTCTTCTCATCTCACCTCTACTCATCTCACCTCTACTCATCTCACCTCTACTCATCTCACCTCTACTCACCTCACCTCTACTCATCTCACCTCTTCTCATCTCACCTCTTCTCATCTCACCTCTACTCATCTCACCTCTACTCATCTCACCTCTTCTCATCTCACCTCTTCTCATCTCACCTCTACTCATCTCACCTCTGCTCATCTCAACTCTGCTCATCTCACCTCTACTCATCTCACCTCTACTCATCTCACCTCTTCTCATCTCACCTCTACTCATCTCACCTCTACTCATCTCACCTCATCTCATCTCACCTCTACTCATCTCACCTCTACTCATCTCACCTCTACTCATCTCATCTCTACTCATCTCACCTCTTCTCATCTCACCTCTGCTCACCTCACCTCTGCTCATCTCACCTCTACTCATCGCATCTCTGCTCATCTCACCTCTGCTCATCTTACCTCTGCTCATCTCACCGCTACTCATCTTACCTCTTCTCATCTCACCTCTACTCACCTCACCTCTGCTCATCTCACCTCTACTCATCGCATCTCTGCTCATCTCACCTCTGCTCATCCCACCTCTACTCATCTCACCTCTACTCATCTTACCTCTGCTCATCTCACCTCTACTCATCTTACCTCTGCTCATCTCACCTCTGCTCATCTCACCTCTACTCATCTCACCTCTACTCATCTAACATCTACTCATCTCACTTCTACTCATCCCACCTCTGCTCATCTCACCTCTGCTCATCTTATCTCTACTCATCTCACCTCTACTCATCTCACCTCTACTCATCTCACCTCTGCTCATCTCACCTCTGCTCATCTCACCTCTACTCACCTCACCTCTGCTCATCTCACCTCTACTCACCTCACCTCTACTCGTATCATCTCTACTCATCTCACCTCTACTCATCTCACCTCTACTCATCTCACCTCTACTCATTTCACCTCTACTCACCTCACCTCTACTCACCTCACCTCTATTCGTCTCATCTCTACTCATCTCACCTCTACTCATCTCACCTCTGCTCATCTCACCTCCACTTTTCTCACCTTTATTCATCTCACCTCTATTCATCTCACCTCTGCTCATCTCAAGTCTGCTCACCTCACCTCTGCTCATCTCACCTCTACTCATCTCACCTCCACTTTTCTCACCTTTATTCATCTCACCTCTGCTATTCTCACCTTTATTCATCTCACCTCTACTCATCTCACCTCTACTCACCCCACCTCTGCTCATCTCACCTCTGCTCACCTCACCTCTGCTCATCTCACCTCTACTCATCTCACCTCTGTTCATCTCACCTCTGCTCATCTCACCTCCACTTTTCTCACCTTTATTCATCTCACCTCTGCTCATCTCACCTCCACTTTTCTCACCTTTATTCATCTCACCTCTGCTCACCTCACCTCTGCTCATCTCACCTCTACTCATCTCACCTCTGCTCACCTCACCTCTGCTCATCTCACCTCTGCTCATCTCACCTCTACTCATCTCACCTCTGCTCATCTCACCTCCACTTTTCTCACCTTTCTTCATCTCACCTCTGCTCATCTCACCTCCACTTTTCTCACCTTTATTCATCTCACCTCTGCTCATCTCACCTCTGCACATCTCACCTCACCTCTGCTGATCTGACCTCCACTTTTCTCACCTTTATTCATCTCACCTCTGGTCATCTCACCTCTGGTCATCTCACCTCTGCTCATCTCACCTCTGCTCATCTCACATCTACTCATCTCACCTCTGCTCATCTCACCTCTGCTCATCTCACATCTACTCATCTCACCTCTGCTCATCTCACCTCTGCTTATCTCACCTCTGCTCATCTCACATCTACTCATCTCACCTCTGCTCATCTCACCTCTGCTCATCTCACCTCTGCTCATCTCACCTCTGCTCATCTCACATCTACTCATCTCACCTCTTCTCATCTCAACTCTGCTCATCTCACCTCTCCTCATCTCACCTCTGCTCATCTCACCTCTACTCATCTCACCTCTACGCATCTCACCTCTGCTCATTTCACCTCTACTCATCTCACCTCTGCTCATCTCACCTCTGCTCATCTCACCTCTGCTCATCTCACCTCTGCTCACCTCTGCTCATCTCACCTCTCCTCATCTCACCTCTGCTCATCTCACCTCTACTCATCTCACCTCCACTTTTCTCACCTTTATTCATCTCACCTCTACTCATCTCACCTCTAGTCACCTCACCTCTGCTCATCTCACCTCCACTTTTCTCACCTTTATTCATCTCACCTCTGCTCATCTCACCTTTATTCATCTAACCTCTACTCATCTCACTTCTACTCATCTCACCTCTGCTCATCTCACCTCTGCTCATCTCACCTCTACTCATCTCACCTCTACTCACCTCACCTCTACTCATCTCACCTCTACTCATCTCACCTCTTCTCATCTCAACTCTGCTCATCTCACCTCTCCTCATCTCACCTCTACTCATCTCACCTCTGCTCACCTCACCTCTGCTCATCTCACCTCTAGTCATCTCACCTCTACTCATCTCACCTCTGATCACCTCTACTCTTCTCATCTCACCTCTACTCATCTCACCTCTACTCATCTCACCTCTACTCATCTCACCTCTTCTCATCTCACGTCTACTCATCTCACCTCTACTCATCTCACCTCTACTCATCTCACCTCTGATCACCTCTACTCTTCTCATCTCACCTCTACTCATCTCACCTCTTCTCATCTCACCTCTGCTCACCTCACCTCTGCTCATCTCACCTCCACTTTTCTCACCTCTACTCATCGCATCTCTGCTCATCTCACCTCTGCTCATCTCACCTCCACTTTTCTCACCTTTATTCATCTCACCTCTACTCATCTCACCTCTACTCATCGCATCTCTGCTCATCTCACCTCTGCTCATCTCACCTCCACTTTTCTCACCTTTATGCATCTCACCTCTACTCATCTCACCTCTGCTCATCTCACCTCTACTCATCTCACCTCTACTCATCTCACCTCTACTCATCTCACCTCTACTCATCTCACCTCTGCTCATCTCACCTCCACTTTTCTCACCTTTATTCATCTCACCTCTGCTCATCTCACCTCTGCTAATCTCACCTCTGCTCATCTCACCTCTACTCACCTCACCTCTACTCATCTCACCTCTGCTCATCTCATCACTACTCATCTCACCTCCACTTTTCTCACCTTTATTCATCTCACCTCTACTCACCTCACCTCTACTCACCTCACCTCTACTCATCTCACTTCTTTTCATCTCAACTCTGCTCATCTCACCTCTCCTCATCTCACCTCTGCTCATCTCACTCCTACTCATCTCACTTCTTCTCATCTCACCTCTACTCATCTCACCTCTAGTCATCTCACCTCTACTCATCTCACCTCTACTCATCTCACCTATTCTCATCTCACCTCTACTCATCTCACCTCTGCTCATCTCACCTCTGCTCGTCACACCTCTACTCATCTCACCTCTGCTCATCTCACCTCCACTTTTCTCACCTTTATTCATCTCACCTCTACTCATCTCACCTCTAGTCACCTCACCTCTGCTCATCTCACCTCTACTCACCTCACCTCTACTCATCTCACCTCTGCTCATCTCATCTCTACTCATCTCACCTCCACTTTTCTCACCTTTATTCATCTCACCTCTACTCATCTCACGTCTAGTCACCTCACCTCTGCTCATCTCACCTCCACTTTTCTCACCTTTATTCATCTCACCTCAACTCACCTCACCTCTACTCACCTCACCTCTACTCATCTCACTTCTTTTCATCTCAACTCTGCTCATCTCACCTCTCCTCATCTCACCTCTGCTCATCTCACTCCTACTCATCTCACTTCTTCTCATCTCACCTCTACTCATCTCACCTCTAGTCATCTCACCTCTACTCATCTCACCTCTACTCATCTCACCTATTCTCATCTCACCTCTACTCATCTCACCTCTGCTCATCTCACCTCTGCTCGTCTCACCTCTACTCATCTCACCTCTGCTCATCTCACCTCCACTTTTCTCACCTTTATTCATCTCACCTCTACTCATCTCACCTCTAGTCACCTCACCTCTACTCATCTCACCTCTACTCACCTCACCTCTACTCATCTCACCTCTGCTCATCTCATCTCTACTCATCTCACCTCCACTTTTCTCACCTTTATTCATCTCACCTCTACTCATCTCACGTCTAGTCACCTCACCTCTGCTCATCTCACCTCCACTTTTCTCACCTTTATTCATCTCACCTCTACTCACCTCACCTCTACTCACCTCACCTCTACTCATCTCACTTCTTTTCATCTCAACTCTGCTCATCTCACCTCTCCTCATCTCACCTCTGCTCATCTCACTCCTACTCATCTCACTTCTTCTCATCTCACCTCTACTCATCTCACCTCTAGTCATCTCACCTCTACTCATCTCACCTCTACTCATCTCACCTATTCTCATCTAACCTCTACTCATCTCACCTCTGCTCATCTCACCTCTGCTCGTCTCACCTCTACTCATCTCACCTCTGCTCATCTCACCTCCACTTTTCTCACCTTTATTCATCTCACCTCTGCTCATCTCACCTTTATTCATCTCACCTCTACTCATCTCACTTCTACTCATCTCACCTCTGCTCATCTCACCTCTGCTCATCTCACCTCTACTCACCTCACCTCTACTCACCTCACCTCTACTCATCTCACCTCTACTCATCTCACTTCTTCTCATCTCAACTCTGCTCATCTCACCTCTCCTCATCTCACCTCTGCTCATCTCACCTCTACTCATCTCACCTCTGCTCATCTCACCTCTACTCATCTCACCTCTACTCATCTCACCTATTCTCATCTCACCTCTACTCATCTCACCTCTGCTCATCTCACCTCTGCTCGTCTCACCTCTACTCATCTCACCTCTGCTCATCTCACCTCTACTCATCTCACCTCTGCTCACCTCACCTCTGCTCATCTCACCTCTACTCATCTCACCTCTACTCATCTCACCTCTGATCACCTCTACTCTTCTCATCTCACCTCTACTCATCTCACCTCTTCTCATCTCACCTCTACTCATCTCACCTCTACTCATCTCACCTCTAATTATCTCACCTCTACTCATCTCACCTCTACTCATCTCACCTCTGCTCATCTCACCTCTGCTCACCTCACCTCTGCTCATCTCACCTCTACTCATCCCACCTCTACTCATCTCACCTCTGATCACCTCTACTCTTCTCATCTCACCTCTACTCATCTCACCTCTACTCATCTCACCTCTACTCATCTCACCTCTTCTCATCTCACCTCTGCTCACCTCACCTCTGCTCATCTCACCTCCACTTTTCTCACCTTTATGCATCTCACCTCTACTCATCTCACCTCTGCTCATCTCACCTCTGCTCACCTCACCTAACCTCTGCTCATTTCACCTCTCCTCATCTCACCTCTGCTCATCTCACCTCTGCTCATCTCACCTCTACTCATCTCACCTCTACTCATCGCATCTCTGCTCATCTCACCTCTGCTCATCTCACCTCCACTTTTCTCACCTTTATGCATCTCACCTCTACTCATCTCACCTCTGCTCATCTCACCTCTGCTCATCTCACCTCTACTCACCTCTACTCATCTCACCTCTACTCATCTCACCTCTACTCATCTCACCTCTGCTCATCTCACCTCTACTCACCTCACCTCTACTCACCTCACCTCTACTCATCTCACCTCTACTCATCTCACCTCTACTCAACTCACCTCTACTCATCTCACCTCTACTCACCTCACCTCTACTCATCTCACCTCTACTCATCTCACCTCTACTCAACTCACCTCCACTTTTCTCACCTCTACTCACCTCACCTCTGCTCATCTCACCTCTACTCATCTCACCTCTACTCATCTCACCTCCACTTTTCTCACCTTTATTCACCTCACCTCTGCTCATCTCACCTCTGCTCATCTTACCTCTACTCATCTCACCTCCACTTTTCTCACCTTTATTCATCTCACCTCTGCTCATCTCACCTCTACTCATCTCACCTCCACTTTTCTCACCTCTGTTCATCTCACCTCTGCTCATCTTACCTCTACTCATCTCACCTCCACTTTTCTCACCTTTATTCATCTCACCTCTGCTCATCTCGCCTCTACTCATCTCACCCCCACTTTTCTAACCTTTATTCACCTCACCTCTGCTCACCTCACCTCTGCTCATCTCACCTCTGCTCATCTCACCTCTGCTCATCTCACCTCTGCTCATCTCACCTCTACTCATCTCACCTCCACTTTTCTCACCTTTATTCACCTCACCTCTGCTCATCTCACCTCTACTCATCTCACCTCTGCTCATCTCACCTCTACTCATCTCACCTCCACTTTTCTCACCTTTATTCACCTCACCTCTGCTCACCTCACCTCTACTCATCTCACCTCTACTCATCTCACCTCCACTTTTCTCACCTTTATGCATCTCACCTTTACTCATCTCACCTCTGCTCATCTCACCTCTGCTCACCTCACCTCTACTCATCTCACCTCAACTCATCTCACCTCTACTCACCTCACCTCTACTCATCTCACCTCTACTCATCTCACCTCTACTCATCTCACCTCTACTCACCTCACCTCTACTCATCTCACCTCTACTCACCTCACCTCTGCTCATCTCACCTCTACTCACCTCACCTCTACTCATCTCACCTCTACTAATCTCACCTCCACTTTTCTTACCTTTATTCATCTCACCTCTGCTCATCTCACCTCTGCTCATCTCACCTCTGCTCATCTCACCTCTGCTCATCTCACCTCTACTCATCTCACCTCTACTCATCTCACCTCCACTTTTCTCACCTTTATTCATCTCACCTCTGCTCATCTCACCTCCACTTTTCTCACCTCTGCTCATCTCACCTCTGCTCATCTCACCTCTACCCATCTCACCTCCACTCATCTCACCTCTACCCATCTCACCTCCACTTTTCTCACCTTTATTCATCTCACCTCTGCTCATCTCACGTCCACTTTTCTCACCTCTGCTCATCTCACCTCTACTCATCTCACCTTCACGTTTCTCACCTTTATTCATCTCACCTCTGCTCATCTCACCTCTGCTCATCTCACCTCCACTTTTCTCACCTTTATGCATCTCACCTCTGCTCATCTCACCTCTGCTCATCTCACCTCTGCTCATCTCACCTCTGCTAACCTAACCTCTGCTCATCTCACCTCTGCTCATCTCACCTCCACTTTTCTCACCTTTTATCATCTCACCTCTGCTCACCTCACCTCTGCTCATCTCACCTCTACTCATCTCACCTCTACTCATCTCAGCTCCACTTTTCTCACCTTTATTCATCTCACCTCCACTTTTCTCACCTCTGCTCATCTCACCTCTGCTCATCTCATCTCTACTCACCTCACCTCTGCTCATCTCACTTCTGCTCATCTCACCTCTGCTCATCTCATCTCTACTCACCTCACCTCTGCTCATCTCACCTCTGCTCACCTCACCTCTGCTCATCTCATCTCTGCTCATCTCACCTCCACTTTTCTCACCTTTATGCATCTCACCTCTACTCATCTCACCTCTGCTCATCTCACCTCTGCTCACCTCACCTCTGCTCACCTCACCTCCACTTTTCTCACCTTTTTGCATCTCACCTCTGCTCATCTCACCTCTGCTCATCTCACCTCTGCTAACCTCACCTCTGCTCACCTCACCTCTGCTCGCCTCATCTCTGCTCATATCACCTCCACTTTTCTCACCTTTATTCATGTCACCTCTGCTCATGTCACCTCTGCTCATGTCACCTCTGCTCATGTCACCTCTACTCATCTCACCTCCACTTTTCTCACCTTTATGCATCTCACCTTTACTCATCTCACCTCTGCTCATCTCACCTCTGCTCATCTCACCTCCACTTTTCTCACCTTTATTCATCTCACCTCTGCTCATGTCACCTCTGCTCATGTCACCTCTGCTCATGTCACCTCTGCTCATGTCACCTCTGCTCATCTCACCTCTACTCATCTCACCTCCACTTTTCTCACCTTTATGCATCTCACCTTTACTCATCTCACCTCTGCTCATCTCACCTCTGCTCATCTCACCTCCACTTTTCTCACCTTTATTCATCTCACCTCTGCTCATGTCACCTCTGCTTATGTCACCTCTGCTCATGTCACCTCTACTCATCTCACCTCTGCTCATCTCACCTCTACTTATCTCACCTCTGCTCATCTCACCTCTACTCATCTCACCTCTACTCATCTCACCTCCACTTTTCTCACCTTTATTCATCTCACCTCCACTTTTCTCACCTCTGCTCATCTCACCTCTGCTCATCTCACCTCTACTCATCTCACCTCTACTCATCTCACGTCCGCTCATCTCACCTCTGCTCATCTCACCTCTGCTCATCTCACCTCTACTCATCTCACCTCTACTCATCTCACCTCCCCTTTTCTCACCTTTATTCATCTCACCTCCACTTTTCTCACCTCTGCTCATCTCACCTCTGCTCATCTCACCTCTACTCATCTCACCTCTACTCATCTCACGTCTGCTCATCTCACCTCTGCTCATCTCACCTCTGCTCATCTCACCTCTGCTCATCTCACCTCTACTCATCTCACCTCTACTCATCTCACGTCTGCTCATCTCACCTCTACTCATCTCACGTCTGCTCATCTCACCTCTACTCATCTCACCTCTGCTGATCTCACCTCTGCTCATCTCACCTCTACTCATCTCACCTCTACTCATCTCACGTCTGCTCATCTCACCTCTACTCATCTCACGTCTGCTCATCTCACCTCTGCTCATCTCACCTCTACTCATCTCACCTCTGCTCATCTCACCTCTGCTCATCTCACCTCTACTCATCTCACCTCTACTCATCTCACCTCTACTCATCTCACCTCTGCTCATCTCACCTCTACTCATCTCACCTCTACTCATCTCACCTCTACTCATCTCACCTCCACTTTTCTCACCTTTATTCATCTCACCTCCACTTTTCTCACCTCTGCTCATCTCACCTCTGCTCATCTCACCTCTTCTCATCTCACCTCTACTCATCTCATCTCTACTCATCTCATGTCTGCTCATCTCACCTCCACTTTTCTCACCTTTATTCATCTCACCTCCACTTTTCTCACCTCTGCTCATCTCACCTCTTCTCATCTCACCTCTACTCATCTCATCTCTACTCATCTCACCTCTGCTCATCTCACCTCTTCTCATCTCACCTCTGCTCATCTCACCTCTACTCAATTCACCTCCACTTTTCTCACCTTTATTCATCTCACCTCCACTTTTCTCACCTCTGCTCATCTCACCTCTGCTCATCTCACCTCTTCTCATCTCACCTCTGCTCATCTCACCTCTGCTCATCTCACCTCTGCTCATCTCACCTCTTCTCATCTCATCTCTACTCATCTCACGTCTGCTCATCTCAACTCTGCTCATCTCACCTCTACTCATCTCACGTCTGCTCATCTCAACTCTGCTCATCTCACCTCTGCTCATCTCACCTCTACTCATCTCACGTCTGTGTAGCGATAACCCTTATCGCCGGAGGGCTTCACCGCCCGAGACGTCCTTTTCCCAATCGTAAGAGGTGCTGCTGGAATTCCAGAGTTGTCCGTGAGGAAACAGGAACAGCCCTTACAAGGGCTAGTGAATTGTAATATAGCGTTTCCCCCAATAGGAGACAGAACTTCAGTATTGAAGGTGAAGGTGAAGAAGCTTTATTAGTGCCACTCTAGGCCTTATATACACAAGTCTCCATTGCATGACACACACACCGACCAATAGCAGCAGGGCACACAATCCCTCAACTCTGCCGGTGACGCAATCAGCAATACAATAGAGACGTCTGTAATACACTCAATCAGAACAATGCCATTGTCTGTGACGTAATCAATCAATACAATCGCAGTCAGAAAAATGAATAACGTAATCAATCAATACAATGGCAGTCTGTAACATGCTTAAGAAAAGGAAAGTAATGAACCTGTGTAAAGTCCAAAGGGGCAGAGAGTCTGTCACAGTCTGCTCATCTCATCTCTGCTCATCTCACCTCTACTCATCTCACCTCTGCTCATCTCACCTCTGCTCATCTCACCTCTACTCACCTCACCTCTACTGATCTCACGTCTACTCATCTCACCTCTACTCATCTCACCTCCACTTTTCTCACCTTTATTCATCTCACCTCCACTTTTCTCACCTCTGCTCATCTCACCTCTGCTCATCTCACCTCTGCTCACCTCACCTCTACTCATGTCACCTCTACTCATCTCACCTCTACTCATCTCACCTCTGCTCATCTCACCTCTACTCATCTCACCTCTGCTCATCTCACCTCTGCTCATCTCACATCTACTCATCTCACGTCTACTCATCTCACCTCTACTCATCTCACCTCCACTTTTCTCACCTTTATTCATCTCACCTCCACTTTTCTCACCTCTGCTCATCTCACCTCTGCTCATCTCACCTCTGCTCATCTCACCTCTACTCATGTCACCTCTACTCATCTCACCTCTGCTCATCTCACCTCATCTCACGTCTGCTCAACTCACCTCTACTCATCTCACGTCTGCTCATCTCACCTCTACTCATCTCACGTCTGCTCATCTCACCTCTGCTCATCTCACCTCTACTCATCTCACCTCTACTCATGTCACCTCTACTCATCTCACCTCTGCTCATCTCACCTCATCTCACCTCTGCTCATCTCACCTCTACTCATCTCACGTCTGCTCATCTCACCTCTGCTCATCTCACCTCATCTCACCTCTACTCATCTCACCTCTACTCATCTCACCTCTACTCATCTCACCTCTATTCATCTCAACTCTACTAATCTCACCTCTACTCATCTCACCTCTACTCATCTCACCTCTATTCATCTCAACTCTACTCATCTCACCTCTACTCATCTCACCTCTACTCATCTCACCTCTATTCATCTCACCTCTACTCATCTCACATCTACTCATCTCACCTCTACTCATCTCACCTCTGCTCATCTCACCTCTACTCATCTCACGTGTACTCATGTTACCTCTACTCACCTCACCTCTGCTCATCTCACCTCTGCTCATCTCACCTCTACTCATCTCACCTCTGCTCATCTCACCTCTACTCATCTCACCTCTACTCATCTTACCTCTACTCACCTCACTTCTACTGATCTCACCTCTGCTCATCTCACTTCTGCTCATCTCACCTCCACTTTTCTCACCTTTATTCATCTCACCTCTGCTCATCTCACCTCTGCTCATCTCACCTCTGCTCATCTCACCTCTACTCATCTCACCTCTGCTCATCTCACCTTTACTCATCTCACATCTGCTCATCTCACCTCTACTCATCTCACCTCTACTCATCTCACCTCTACTCATCTCACCTCTATTCATCTCAACTCTACTCATCTCACCTCTACTCATCTCACCTCTACTCATCTCACCTCTACTCATCTCACCTCTACTCATCTCACCTCTATTCATCTCAACTCTACTCATCTCAACTCTACTCATCTCACCTCTGCTCATCTCACCTCTACTCATCTCACCTCTACTCATCTCACCTCTACTCATCTCACCTCTACTCATCTCACATCTGCTCATCTCACCTCTACTCACCTCACCTCTGCTCATCTCACCTCTGCTCATCTCACCTCTACTCATCTCACCTTTACTCATCTCACCTCTACTCATCTCACCTCTACTCATCTCACATCTACTCATCTCATCTCACCTCTACTCACCTCACCTCTGCTCATCTCACCTCTGCTCATCTCACCTCTACTCATCTCACCTCTACTCACCTCACCTCTACTGATCTCACCTTTGCTCATCTCACTTCTGCTCATCTCACCTCCACTTTTCTCACCTTTATTCATCTCACCTCTGCTCATCTCACCTTTATTCATCTCACCTCTACTCATCTCACTTCTACTCATATCACCTCTGCTCATCTCACCTCTGCTCATCTCACCTCTGCTCATCTCACCTCTACTCATCTCACCTCTACTCATCTCACCTCTACTCACCTCACCTCTATTCATCTCACCTCTACTCATCTCACCTCTACTCATCTCACTTCTACTCATCTCACCTCTGCTCATCTCACCTCTACTCATCTCACCTCTACTCATCTCACCTCTACTCATCTCACCTCTACTCATCTCACATCTACTCATCTCACCTCTACTCACCTCACCTCTACTCATCTCACCTCTACTCATCTCACATCTACTCATCTCGCCTCTGCTCATCTCACCTCTACTCATCTCACCTCTGCTCATCTCACCTCTACTCATCTCACATCTACTCATCTCACCTCTGCTCATCTCACATCTACTCATCTCACCTCTACTCATCTCACTTCTACTCATCTCACCTCTACTCACCTCACCTCTACTCATCTCACCTCTACTCACCTCACCTCTACTCATCTTACCTCTACTCATCTCACATCTACTCATCTCACCTCTGCTCATCTCACCTCTACTCATCTCACCTCTGCTCATCTCACCTCTACTCATCTCACGTGTACTCATGTTACCTCTACTCATCTCACCTCTACTCATCTTACCTCTACTCACCTCACCTCTACTGATCTCACCTTTGCTCATCTCACTTCTGCTCATCTCACCTCCACTTTTCTCACCTTTATTCATCTCACGGCCCCGGGGGAGGGACCTGACACTCCGCAGATTTTCTGATTGTTGAGACAAAACCGAAATCCATTGTTAGGGGAAAGTGAGGAGATGGGTCATCTGCAGTAACCAATAAGATTTCTCACCTCATAGAGGGAAAATGAACCCACCAGTAGGGGCAATAACAGCAGCTCCATCCCTCTTATCCAGAGCTATAAGGTTCTGGCTGGAGTTCAGCCTAAATCTATAAGCCGCACCCAGGTCGAAGTTGCCTAATCATTACCAGCTGGTATCTGAGATGCCATGAGTACCTGCAGGTACGAGGGTGGCTGGAGGCCTGTGATGATGAAGGAAGCCTGTGATGATAAAGGAAGCCTGTGATGATGAAGGAAGCCTGTGATGAGGGAGGGGGCCATGATTCAGGGATGTGTCATGATGGGGTTGTGATGGGAAGGATGGGGTCAGCGAGAGCAGGGTGTACTTGTACCGGGATCCTCCAGGGGCCCCTTCTCAGACTCCCCGCCCCGGTAATGAAGCCAGAAATGCGCAGTGATATCACTGTGACCAGAGCCAGCGGCGCAGCAACGCGTGTCTGATGGACGTCAGCGGGAACACTGCGTTCCAGCCCCGTGTCACAATACATTGTGCGGCTCATATGATAACTCTCCCAGGATCCCTCCATGATGCTCATACCCAGGCCAAAACGCTTACCACACACACAATACACCCCGTGTAACCCCACAACCCCACCGCGGCCCCTCACACTGCCACAAACCAACTGCCACCATGTGACCCCCAGATCCATGAGTATGGCTGACACTGCACAGGAAGAATCCCTACCTCCATCTCCATTACACCCCGTGTGACCCCACAACCCCACCGCGGCCCCTCACACTGCCACTAACCCACTGCCACCATGTGAACCCCAGA
Organism: Gastrophryne carolinensis; assembly: GCA_027917425.1. Lineage (NCBI taxonomy): Eukaryota > Metazoa > Chordata > Amphibia > Anura > Microhylidae > Gastrophryne > Gastrophryne carolinensis. Next base: position 488,492,984 of record CM051237.1, on the reverse strand, counting down.
TCCACGAGTATGGCTGACACTGCACAGGAACAATCCCTACCTCCATCTCCATTACACCCCATGTGACCCCACAACCCCACCGCGGCCCCTCACACTGCCACAAACCCACTGCCACCATGTGACCACCAGATCCATGAGTATGGCTGACACTGCACAGGAACAATCCCTACCTCCATCTCCATTACACCCCATGTGACCCCACCGCGGCCCCTCACACTGCCACTAACCCACTGCCACCATGTGACCCCCAGATCCACGAGTATGGCTGACACTGCACAGGAACAATCCCTACCTCCATCTCCATTACACCCCATGTGACCCCACAACCCCACCACGGCCCCTCACACTGCCACTAACCCACTGCCACCATGTGACCCCCAGATCCATGAGTATGGCTGACACTGCACAGGAACAATCCCTACCTCCATCTCCATTACACCCCATGTGACCCCACCACGGCCCCTCACACTGCCACAAACCCACTGCCACCATGTGACCCCCAGATCCATGAGTATGGCTGACACTGCACAGGAACAATCCCTACCTCCATCTCCATTACACCCCATGTGACCCCACAACCCCACCACGGCCCCTCACACTGCCACTAACCCACTGCCACCATGTGACCCCCAGATCCATGAGTATGGCTGACACTGCTCTGCACAGGAACAATCCCTACCTCCATCTCCATTACACCCCGTGTGACCCCACAACCCCACTGCGGCCCCTCACACTGCCACAAACCCACTGCCACCATGTGACCCCCAGATCCATGAGTATGGCTGACACTGCACAGGAACAATCCCTACCTCCATCTCCATTATACCCCATGTGACCCCACAACCCCACCACGGCCCCTCACACTGCCACTAACCCACTGCCACCATGTGACCCCCAGATCCATGAGTATGGCTGACACTGCACAGGAACAATCCCTACCTCCATCTCCATTACACCCCATGTGACCCCACCACGGCCCCTCACACTGCCACAAACCCACTGCCACCATGTGACCCCCAGATCCATGAGTATGGCTGACACTGCACAGGAACAATCCCTACCTCCATCTCCATTACACCCCATGTGACCCCACAACCCCACCACGGCCCCTCACACTGCCACTAACCCACTGCCACCATGTGACCCCCAGATCCATGAGTATGGCTGACACTGCTCTGCACAGGAACAATCCCTACCTCCATCTCCATTACACCCCATGTGACCCCACCACGGCCCCTCACACTGCCACAAACCCACTGCCACCATGTGACCCCCAGATCCATGAGTATGGCTGACACTGCACAGGAACAATCCCTACCTCCATCTCCATTACACCCCATGTGACCCCACAACCCCACCACGGCCCCTCACACTGCCACTAACCCACTGCCACCATGTGACCCCCAGATCCATGAGTATGGCTGACACTGCTCTGCACAGGAACAATCCCTACCTCCATCTCCATTACACCCCATGTGACCCCACAACCCCACCACGGCCCCTCACACTACCACTAACCCACTGCCACCATGTGACCCCCAGATCCATGAGTATGGCTGACACTGCTCTGCACAGGAACAATCCCTACCTCCATCTCCATTACACCCCATGTGACCCCACCACGGCCCCTCACACTGCCACAAACCCACTGCCACCATGTGACCCCCAGATCCATGAGTATGGCTGACACTGCACAGGAACAATCCCTACCTCCATCTCCATTACACCCCATGTGACCCCACAACCCCACCACGGCCCCTCACACTGCCACTAACCCACTGCCACCATGTGACCCCAGATCCATGAGTATGGCTGACACTGCTCTGCACAGGAACAATCCCTACCTCCATCTCCATTACACCCCGTGTGACCCCACAACCCCACTGCGGCCCCTCACACTGCCACAAACCCACTGCCACCATGTGACCCCCAGATCCATGAGTATGGCTGACACTGCTCTGCACAGGAACAATCCCTACCTCCATCTCCATTATACCCCATGTGACCCCACAACCCCACCACGGCCCCTCACACTGCCACTAACCCACTGCCACCATGTGACCCCCAGATCCATGAGTATGGCTGACACTGCACAGGAACAATCCCTACCTCCATCTCCATTACACCCCATGTGACCCCACAACCCCACCACGGCCCCTCACACTGCCACTAACCCACTGCCACCATGTGACCCCCAGATCCATGAGTATGGCTGACACTGCACAGGAACAATCCCTACCTCCATCTCCATTACACCCCATGTGACCCCACAACCCCACCACGGCCCCTCACACTGCCACTAACCCACTGCCACCATGTGACCCCCAGATCCATGAGTATGGCTGACACTGCTCTGCACAGGAACAATCCCTACCTCCATCTCCATTACACCCCGTGTGACCCCACAACCCCACTGCGGCCCCTCACACTGCCACAAACCCACTGCCACCATGTGACCCCCAGATCCATGAGTATGGCTGACACTGCACAGGAACAATCCCTACCTCCATCTCCATTACACCCCATGTGACCCCACCACGGCCCCTCACACTGCCACAAACCCACTGCCACCATGTGACCCCCAGATCCATGAGTATGGCTGACACTGCACAGGAACAATCCCTACCTCCATCTCCATTACACCCCATGTGACCCCACAACCCCACCACGGCCCCTCACACTGCCACTAACCCACTGCCACCATGTGACCCCCAGATCCATGAGTATGGCTGACACTGCTCTGCACAGGAACAATCCCTACCTCCATCTCCATTACACCCCGTGTGACCCCACAACCCCACTGCGGCCCCTCACACTGCCACTAACCCACTGCCACCATGTGACCCCCAGATCCACGAGTATGGCTGACACTGCACAGGAACAATCCCTACCTCCATCTCCATTACACCCCATGTGACCCCACCACGGCCCCTCACACTGCCACAAACCCACTGCCACCATGTGACCCCCAGATCCATGAGTATGGCTGACACTGCACAGGAACAATCCCTACCTCCATCTCCATTACACCCCATGTGACCCCACAACCCCACCACGGCCCCTCACACTGCCACTAACCCACTGCCACCATGTGACCCCCAGATCCATGAGTATGGCTGACACTGCTCTGCACAGGAACAATCCCTACCTCCATCTCCATTACACCCCATGTGACCCCACCACGGCCCCTCACACTGCCACAAACCCACTGCCACCATGTGACCCCCAGATCCATGAGTATGGCTGACACTGCACAGGAACAATCCCTACCTCCATCTCCATTACACCCCATGTGACCCCACAACCCCACCACGGCCCCTCACACTGCCACTAACCCACTGCCACCATGTGACCCCCAGATCCATGAGTATGGCTGACACTGCTCTGCACAGGAACAATCCCTACCTCCATCTCCATTACACCCCGTGTGACCCCACAACCCCACTGCGGCCCCTCACACTGCCACTAACCCACTGCCACCATGTGACCCCCAGATCCACGAGTATGGCTGACACTGCACAGGAACAATCCCTACCTCCATCTCCATTACACCCCATGTGACCCCACCACGGCCCCTCACACTGCCACAAACCCACTGCCACCATGTGACCCCCAGATCCATGAGTATGGCTGACACTGCACAGGAACAATCCCTACCTCCATCTCCATTACACCCCATGTGACCCCACAACCCCACCACGGCCCCTCACACTGCCACTAACCCACTGCCACCATGTGACCACCAGATCCATGAGTATGGCTGACACTGCTCTGCACAGGAACAATCCCTACCTCCATCTCCATTACACCCCGTGTGACCCCACAACCCCACTGCGGCCCCTCACACTGCCACAAACCCACTGCCACCATGTGACCACCAGATCCATGAGTATGGCTGACACTGCACAGGAACAATCCCTACCTCCATCTCCATTACACCCGTATATACACATATAAGATATGCTCTTGTTCAGGGTGAAGATCCGCTTTAATTTAACGATGCTGAATTGAGTCTGATGTGGAACTATCTACACTCAGCAGACCTGGGCCATAATATCGGCCTGTGAAATATCTGGGGGGCTTCCACCATTTCCACCGCATGGAACCACATGAGCCGCAGATGTTGGGGAAGCTATGGAGTCACCCATTAGAAAGCTGTTACATTGGGTAGAGTTAGGGGAGTCCAGCCATGTGTGCAAGTACAGGTAAGTCCTCATTCACACCTGTCCGGTACCGCATGCATTTCTGCATTAGTGACAGACACAGCAATATCAATGACACATCTGTGGCCCCTCTCTGTGGAGAGGTGGAGAAGCAGATGCAGATAGTCACTGCGCCCTGGCTGCAAACGCTGTGTTTCCTGAGGCAACTGAAGAAGACTCGTCTGTCGAAAAGGTTGCTAGTGCTCTTCTTCAATGCTGTCATAGGTTCGGTACTATGGTCATAGGTTCAGTACTATGGTCATTGGTTCTGTACTGTGGTCATTGGTTCTGTACTGTGGTCATTGGTTCTGTACTATGGTCATTGGTTCTGTACTATGGTCATTGGTTCTGTACTATGGTCATAGGTTCTGTACTATGGTCATAGGTTCTGTACTATGGTCATAGGTTCTGTACTATGGTCATTGGTTCTGTACTGTGGTCATTGGTTCTGTACTATGGTCATAGGTTCTGTACTATGGTCATTGGTTTTGTACTATGGTCATTGGTTCTGTACTATGGTCATAGGTTTTGTACTATGGTCATAGGTTCTGTACTATGGTCATTGGTTCTGTACTATGGTCATTGGTTCTGTACTATGGTCGTAGGTTCTGTACTATGGTCATAGGTTCTGTACTATGGTCATTTGTTCTGTACTATGCTCATTGGTTCTGTACAATGGTCATTGGTTCTGTACTATGGTCATAGGTTTTGCACTATGGTCATTGGTTCTGTACTATGGTCATTGGTTCTGTACTATGGTCATAGGTTCTGTACTATGGTCATTGGTTCTGTACTAGGGTCATAGGTTCTGTGCTATGGTCATAGGTTCTGTACTATAGTCATCTGTTCTGTACTATGGTCATAGGTTCTGTACTATGGTCATAGGTTCTGTACTATGCTCATTGGTTCTGTACTATGGTCATTGGTTCTGTACTATGGTCATTGGTTCTGTACTATGGTCATAGGTTCTTTACTATGGTCATTGTTTCTGTACTATGGTCATAGGTTATGTACTATGGTCATTGGTTCTGTACTAGGGTCATTTGTTCTGTACTATGGTCATAGGTTCTGTACTATGGTCATAGGTACTGTACTATGGTCATTGGTTCTGTACTATGGTCATTGGTTCTGTACTATGGTCATAGGTTCTATACTATGGTCATAGGTTCTGTACTATGGTCATTGGTTCTGTACTATGGTCATTGGCTCTGTACTATGGTGATTGGTACTGTACTATGGTCATTGGTTCTGTACTATGGTCATAGGTTCTGTACTATGGTCATTTGTTCTGTACTATGGTCATAGGTTCTGTACTATGGTCATAGGTACTGTACTATGGTCATTGGTTCTGTACTATGGTCATTGGTTCTGTACTATGGTCATAGGTTCTATACTATGGTCATAGGTTCTGTACTATGGTCATTGGTTCTGTACTATGGTCATTGGCTCTGTACTATGGTCATTGGTACTGTACTATGGTCATTGGTTCTGTACTATGGTCATTTGTTCTGTACTATGGTCATTGGTTCTGTACTATGGTCATTGGTTCTGTACTATGGTCATTGGTTCTGTACTATGGTCATTGGTTCTGTACTATGGTCATTGGTACTGTACTATGGTCATTAGTTCTGTACTATGGTCATTGGTTCTGTACTATGGTCATTGGTTCTGTACTATGGTCATTGGTACTGTACTATGGTCATTAGTTCTGTACTATGGTCATTGGTTCTGTACTGAGGTCATAGGTTCTGTACTATGGTCATTGTTTCTGTACTATGGTCATAGGTTCTGTACTATGGTCATAGGTTCTGTACTTTGGTCATTGGTTCTGTACTATGGTCATTGGTTCTGTACTATGGTCATTGGTTCTGTACTATAGTCATTGGTTCTGTACTATGGTCATTGGTACTGTACTATGGTCATAGGTTCTGTACTATGGTCATTGGTTCCGTACTATGGTCATTGGTTCTGTGCTATGGTCATTGGTTCTGTGCTATGGTCATAGGTTCTGTACTATGGTCATTGGTTCTGTACTATGGTCATTGGTTCTGTACTATGGTCATTGGTTCTGTACTATAGTCATTGGTTCTGTACTATGGTCATAGGTTCTGTACTGTGGTCATTGGTTCTGTACTGTGGTCATTGGTTCTGTACTGTGGTCATAGGTTCTGTACTGTGGTCATTTGTCCTGTACTATGGTCATTGGTTCTGTACTATGCTCATTGGTTCTGTACTATGGTCATTGGTTCTGTACTATGGTCATTGGTTCTGTACTATGGTCATAGGTTTTGTACTATGGTCATTGGTTCTGTACTATGGTCATAGGTTTTGTACTATGGTCATTGGTTCTGTACTATGGTCATTGGTTCTGTACTATGGTCATAGGTTCTGTACTATGGTCAATTGGTTCTGTACTAGGGTCATTGGTTCTGTGCTATGGTCATAGGTTCTGTACTATGGTCACTGGTTCTGTACTATGGTCATTGGTTCTGTACTATGGTCATAGGCTCTGTACTATGGTCATAGGTTCTGTACTATGGTCATTGGTTCTGTACTATGGTCATTGGTACTGTACTATGGTCATTAGTTCTGTACTATGGTCATTGGTTCTGTACTATGGTCATTGGTTCTGTACTATGGTCATTGGTTCTGTACTATGGTCATTAGTTCTGTACTATGGTCATTGGTTCTGTACTATGGTCATTGGTTCTGTACTATGGTCATTGGTTCTGTACTATGGTCATTGGTACTGTACTATGGTCATTAGTTCTGTACTATGGTCATTGGTTCTGTACTATGGTCATAGGTTCTGTACTATGGTCATAGGTTCTTTACTATGGTCATTGTTTCTGTACTATGGTCATAGGCTCTGTACTATGGTCATAGGTTCTGTACTTTGGTCATTGGTTCTGTACTATGGTCATTGGTTCTGTACTATGGTCATTGGTTCTGTACTATGGTCATTGGTACTGTACTATGGTCATAGGTTCTGTACTATGGTCATTGGTTCCGTACTATGGTCATAGGCTCTGTACTATGGTCATAGGTTCTGTACTATGGTCATTGGTTCTGTACTATGGTCATTGGTACTGTACTATGGTCATTAGTTCTGTACTATGGTCATTGGTTCTGTACTATGGTCATTGGTTCTGTACTATGGTCATTGGTTCTGTACTATGGTCATTGGTTCTGTACTATGGTCATTGGTACTGTACTATGGTCATTGGTACTGTACTATGGTCATTAGTTCTGTACTATGGTCATTGGTTTTGTACTATGGTCATTGGTTCTGTACTATGGTCATTGGTTCTGTACTATGGTCATTGGTACTGTACTATGGTCATTAGTTCTGTACTATGGTCATTGGTTCTGTACTATGGTCATAGGTTCTGTACTATGGTCATAGGTTCTTTACTATGGTCATTGTTTCTGTACTATGGTCATTGGTTCTGTACTATGGTCATAGGTTCTGTACTTTGGTCATTGGTTCTGTACTATGGTCATTGGTTCTGTACTATGGTCATTGGTTCTGTACTATGGTCATTGGTACTGTACTATGGTCATAGGTTCTGTACTATGGTCATTGGTTCTGTACTATGGTAATTGGTTCTGTACTATGGTCATTGGTTCTGTACTATGGTCATTGGTTCTGTACTATGGTCATTGGTTCTGTACTATGGTCATTGGTTCTGTACTATGGTCATTGGTTCTGTACTGTGGTCATTGGTTCTGTACTGTGGTCATTGGTTCTGTACTATGGTCATTGGTTCCGTACTATGGTAATTGGTTCTGTAGTATGGTCATTGGTTCTGTACTAAGGTCATTGGTTCTGTACTATGGTCATTGGTTCTGTACTATGGTCATTGGTTCTGTACTATGGTCATAGGTTCTGTACTATGGTCATTGGTTCCGTACTATGGTAATTGGTTCTGTAGTATGGTCATTGGTTCTGTACTATGGTCATTGGTTCTGTACTATGGTCATTGGTTCTGTACTATGGTCATTGGTTCTGTACTATGGTCATTGGTACTGTACTATGGTCATTAGTTCTGTACTATGGTCATTAGTTCTGTACTATGGTCATTGGTTCTGTACTATGGTCATTGGTTCTGTACTATGGTCATTAGTTCTGTACTATGGTCATTGGTACTGTACTATGGTCATTAGTTCTGTACTATGGTCATTGGTTCTGTACTATGGTCATTGGTTCTGTACTATGGTCATTAGTTCTGTACTATGGTCATTGGTACTGTACTATGGTCATTAGTTCTGTACTATGGTCATTGGTTCTGTACTATGGTCATAGGTTCTGTACTATGGTCATAGGTTCTTTACTATGGTCATTGTTTCTGTACTATGGTCATAGGTTCTGTACTATGGTCATAGGTTCTGTACTTTGGTCATTGGTTCTGTACTATGGTCATTGGTTCTGTACTATGGTCATTGGTTCTGTACTATGGTCATTGGTACTGTACTATGGTCATAGGTTCTGTACTATGGTCATTGGTTCCGTACTATGGTAATTGGTTCTGTAGTATGGTCATTGGTTCTGTACTATGGTCATTGGTTCTGTACTATGGTCATTGGTTCTGCACTATGGTCATTGGTTCTGTACTATGGTCATAGGTTCTGTACTGTGGTCATTGGTTCTGTACTGTGGTCATTGGTTCTGTACTGTGGTCATTGGTTATGCTCTGTGGTCATAGGTTCTGTACTGTGGTCATTTGTTCTGTACTATGGTCATTGGTTCTGTACTATGGTCATTGGTTCTGTACTATGGTCATTGGTTCTGTACTATGGTCATTGGTACTGTACTATGGTCATTAGTTCTGTACTATGGTCATTGGTTCTGTACTATGGTCATAGGTTCTGTACTATGGTCATAGGTTCTTTACTATGGTCATTGTTTCTGTACTATGGTCATAGGTTCTGTACTATGGTCATAGGTTCTGTACTTTGGTCATTGGTTCTGTACTATGGTCATTGGTTCTGTACTAGGGTCATTGGTTCTGTACTATGGTCATTGGTACTGTACTATGGTCATAGGTTCTGTACTATGGTCATTGGTTCCGTGCTATGGTAATTGGTTCTGTAGTATGGTCATTGGTTCTGTACTATGGTCATTGGTTCTGTACTATGGTCATTGGTTCTGTACTATGGTCATAGGTTCTGTACTGTGGTCATTGGTTCTGTACTGTGGTCATTGGTTCTGTACTGTGGTCATTGGTTTTGCTCTGTGGTCATAGGTTCTGTACTGTGGTCATTTGTTCTGTACTATGGTCATTGGTTCTGTACTATGGTCATTGGTTCTGTACTATGGTCATAGGTTCTGTACTATGGTCATTGGTTCTGTACTATGGTCATTGGTTCTGTACTATGGTCATAGGTTCTGTACTATGGTCATTGGTTCTGTACTATGGTAATTGGTTCTGTACTATGGTCATTGGTTCTGTACTATGGTCATTGGTTCTGTACTATGATCATTGGTTCTGTACTATGGTCATTGGTTCTGTACTATGGTCATTGGTTCTGTACTATGATCATTGGTTCTGTACTATGGTCATTGGTTCTGTACTATGGTCATAGGTTCTGTACTGTGGTCATTGTCATGGTCACAGACACAGATTATCTGTGTGTATCTGTTTCTATGTTTCCTATGTAACTGTAACTGTAGTTACCTGTTAACTGTTGTTTTGCACTGTGTATCTGCCAATAGAATTCCTTGTTCATCTCGTGATGTCGTTGGCGAACAATAAATTGAATTGAATTGAAACGCATCTCATTAAACAAGGCTATCGATCAAAAGAACCCCCCAAAAATATGTGAATGCAAAATGGGATTCCGGCTGCAAAACGTGACCGGACAGGTGTGACCGCAACACGATTACCATCCATGTGCTGATGGTCAGCTGACTATGTGCACCAATCAGAGTCCTCTAAGCTCTTTATAAGGAAGTCTCTTGCGGCAATATGGAGCCAGAAGATTCCTATAGTCATTTTTCTGAGGCTGCCTGTTGGAAACGTTCAGATTTATCTGTGTTTGTCTCAGACCTCCTTCGACCTTCGGGGTTAAAGTCCCTCTCCGGGCCACACACTAACCTTCTCCCCCCTTATCCTCCCAAGGGAAACAGCAAAATTTCCCCAAATCTCCAATTATATGTAAGAACCCTAAGGGTTCTAAGCCAAGCCGCTTTTGTCACTTGTCTTTCTGGGTGTGGCTGAGTTGAGAAGGGTTTGGCATGGTGTAGCTGTGGTCAGAGACAGCTGCGGGACCACTACGGCTTGCCATGCTCGCTCACGCAGAGAGCTCTAAGGGACAGAGCGGCTTCTACCTGGCGCTGCAGGAAATGAAGAAGGGATACGTGGGTCAGGCATCAGGTGAGCTGCTTTATTACTACATTGCCTGCGCTGTCCCCTTAACTTTCAGCTTGCGTTCCGTCTGCTCCTGTGACCTTTGGTGACCTGTGACCATTGTCTGGTGACCTGTGACCTGTGGTGACCTGTGACCATTGTCTGGTGACCTGTGACCATTGTCTGGTGACCTGTGACCATTGTCTGGTGACCTGTGACCATTGTCTGGTGACCTTTGTCTGGTGACCTGGGACCTGTGGTGACCTGTGACCATTGTCTGGGGACCTGTGACCATTGTCTGGTGACCTGTGACCATTGTCTGGTGACCTGTGACCATTGTCTGGGGACCTGTGACCTTTGTCTGGTGACCTGGGACCTGTGGTGACCTGTGACCATTGTCTGGTGACCTGTGACCATTGTCTGGTGACCTGTGACCATTGTCTGGGGACCTGTGACCATTGTCTGGTGACCTGTGACCATTGTCTGGGGACCTGTGACCTTTGTCTGGTGACCTGTGACCATTGTCTGGTGACCTGTGACCATTGTCTGGTGACTTTTGTCTGGTGACCTGTGACCATTGTGTGGTGACCTGTGACCATTGTCTGGTGACCTGTGCCCTTTGGTGACCTGTGACCTATGTCTGGTGACCTGTGACCTGTGGTGACCTGTGATCATTGTCTGGTGACCTGTGACCTTTGTCTGGTGACCTGTTTCCATTGTCTGGTGACCTGTGACCTTTGTCTGGTGACCTGTGACCTTTGTATGGTGACCTGTGACCTTTGGTGACCTGTGACCATTGTATGGTGACCTTTGGCCTTTGTCTGGTGACCGTAGTCTGGTGACCTGTGACTATTGTCTGGTGACCTGTGACCATTGTCTGGTGACCTGTGCCCTTTGCTGACCTGTGACCTTTGTCTGGTGACCTGTGACCATTGTCTGGTGACCTGTGACCTTTGTCTGGTGACCTGTGGTGACCTGTGACCTTTGTCTGGTGACCTGTGACCATTGTATGGTGACCTTTGGCCTTTGTCTGGTGACCTGTGACTATTGTCTGGTGACCTGTGTCATGTGACCTGTGACCTTTGTCTGGTGACCTATGACCATTGTATGGTGACCTTTGGCCTTTGTCTGGTGACCTGTGACTATTGTCTGGTGACCTGTGACCATTGTCTGGTGACCTGTGCCCTTTGGTGACCTTTGGCCATTGTCTGGTGACCTGTGGTGACCTGTGCCCTTTGTTGACCTGTGACCATTGTATGGTGACCTTTGGCCTTTGTCTGGTGACCTTAGTCTGGTGACCTGTGACTATTGCCTGTGACCTGTGACCATTGTCTGGTGACCTTAGTCTGGTGACCTGTGACTATTGTCTGGTGACCTGTGACCATTGTCTGGTGACCTGTGCCCTTTGTCTGGTGACCTGTGACCTTTGGTGACCTGTGACCATTGCCTGGTGACCTGTGACCTTTGGTGACCTGTGACCATTCTCTGGTGACCTGTGACCTTTGTCTGGTGACCCGTGCCCTTTGGTGACCTGTGACCATTCTCTGGTGACCTTTCTCTAAGGACGAGTTTGTTAGCTTAATACCCCCGACCTTGGCTTCCCTCAGCTTGTCTCCATCTGGATCATGTGACCACTGCCTGCCTGAGGACAACCCGGGGTACCCCACACTGTAGACGTTATCCCTCTGTGACGGGGGTGGGGAGGGGTCTCTAGAGGATATCCCGGATACCCTGCTGTGTGAGCCGTTCCCACATTCGCATCCCCAGTACCACTGTAGCTGAGGCCACAGCCCCCACACCCAGCCATTCCGATAGGCCGGGGATAGTAGTGGCCCACACTGCAGTGAAACCAGGGATGCAGTTTTTCCGCTTCCTTATCCTGGGCTCTCAGTTTAAACAGGACAGTACGGCGGTCCTTTATAGACACGGCATATGGTGCTGACTGGACAGGAGCCCGCGCATGTGCCATGGGACAGAGGAAAGGTGAGTTTTGGGGTAGCCCGAACAGCCCAAAATCCCGCGAGACTTCGATAATCTGTGAGATCGCTGTGGGACAATGACAAGCGAGGCTAAGCGGACGGCGGGGTGAGGATTGGGCCCTGAAGCAGCTGGATGTCGCCAAAAAAGTAAGTAGGGGCTGATGAGGGGGTAATCGGACCCTGGACCATCAGTCACAGCATTCACCCCTCTCCATTCACTGCAAGCGATTGTCACAGACAATCAGGTGAGGACTCAATCAGGGCGACACAGGCGCCAGACTGGGAGCGATTATCTGCAGGGGGGACAAAAGGTGGGTATAGCTGTTGTTTACAGCCGACACATGGACTTTAAAGTGGACCAAAACTCAAGATTTTGACTATCCCGCCAGGTCACCGATGCCAACCCACCTCTTCCCGGTCCTAAGGCGCATGCGCGACCGCTCGTCCAATCAGCGTGCTCTGATCCGTTGACGTCACATCGTCTAAGGCCAGCGCCTCCGAGTGTGCTGGCGGCCGCATCCCCCGCTGCCCTCTAACAGGGAGCGCACCCACACCGGCCATTTACAAATGCCTGGCCCTGCTAGAGGGATAGCGGGGATGCGGATCGCGCATGCTCTGTTGGACCGGGAACCAAGGTAAGTGTATTGTGCGACCTGGGGGGTATCACACAGAGGGACATACCGATTCTGGATGCCCTGGTGGGAGGGAATCAATAAGCCCGGGAATCTTATAGATTGTGGTGGGTTTTGGTCCACTTTAATGAGTTATTTGGGAGTGAATGTGGGGATTGGAGCCAACGCATTGTTTCGTGCTTTGCGCACATGACCTACCTCGGAGAAATCCTTCTTTAGAAGCAATGCGGGGGAGGATGGAGGAATGTACAATGTGCAAACACACAACAGTCACACTATACATCTATATACAGCCTAAATAAAGGCGACCCGTTTACTATACAATAAAAATACGTCAAATATGTCAGGCTTCCTACGTGACGCCGCGACAGCAAGCCCGCGACAGCGTGCGTTATGTGTAGAGATGAGCGAATCGATTCGGACAAACCTGGATTTGTTCCGAATTTCAGGAAAAATTCGATTCTGAACGAATCCGTATTTCCCCGCGATTCGATCGATCGAAGTTTTCCTTTAAACTCCATTTAATTCAATTACAGGCATTGTAAAATGGTGGAAGCACATGTCCGGACATGTTCCCTGGGGCAAGGTATCATGGGAAAGTCACATGCAGCCTATCAGCAGCCAGGAAGCCCGGTGACGTCACCGTGCGGCGGCCATTTTCCTTGTGTGCAGTTCAGCGTTGTATTGCGGTCAGAGCAGAGCTCGTTAGAGACAGGGACAGAGAGTTAGAGATAGGTAGGGAGAGTCAGAGATACCGTAGGTAGACAGGTAGACAGAGCCAGGGAAAGATAGGGAAAGACCGGAACCATCCAGCCAGGGACAGCATTGCAGTGACAGGGAATTTTTTTTTTTATTTTCATTAGCCAGATCAGTTTTCAATTCAATTTCAGTTCTTTGTGGTGTAAACCTGCCTTGCCACTGTGCATGCCATCTATGCAGTGGCTAATTTAACCCTATCTGTTACACACAAGCATTTATCATAACTGGATTCGTTTTAATATTTTTTTGTCTGGTTTAAATACACTAGCCCACATGGGCATCCCAAACCAGCAAATGTCACCCTATCTGTTTTACTAAATAAGCGTTGTTCAGCCTCATTTTAATTAAGCTATTGCATTTTGAATTGGGTTTTGTCCTGCTGCCAAAACACTAGGCCGCAGGGTATCCCAAACCTGCACGTAGCACCCTATCTGTTATACTAAATACGTTTGTTCATCCTCAGCTTAATCAAGCTATTGCATTTTGAATTGGTTTTTGGTCTGCTGCCAAAACACTAGGCCGCAGGGTATCCCAAACCTGCACGTAGCAAGCTATCTGTTATACTAAATACCCTTGTTCATCCTCAGCTTAATCAAGCTATTGCATTTTGAATTGGTTTTTGTCCTGCTGTCAAAACACCAGGCCATAGGGTATCCCAAAACTGCATGTTGCACCCTATCTGTTATGCTAAATAAGCTTGTTCAGCCTCAGCTTTATTAAGCTATTGCATTTTGAATAGTTTTTTGTCCTGCTGTCAAAACACCAGGCCGCAGGGTATCCCAAACCTGCACGTTGCACCCTATCTGTTATACTAAATAAGCTTGTTCAGCCTCAGCTTTATTAAGCTATTGCATTTTGAATTGTTTTTTGTCCTGCTGTCAAAACACCAGGCCACAGGGTATCCCATATTGCCAATTTTCATAGTATCTGGTGCAGAGAAGCAGTTCCTCACTTTATTTAGCTTCTGCTTTTTAAAGTAAACACATTTTTTAAAGTACCTATTGTGCATTTCAAATACATAAAAATGTCAGGCAGAAAAGTGCCAGGATGTTCAAAGAGGAGAGGCAGAGGCCAAGATTCAGCAGGCATAGGTCGCAGCAGACTAGGGGCGAGTGGCAGCAGGAGTCGCGGTGAGAGACCTGATCTGCCAGTATCTGCTAGCGGTCGTGTCTCCACCAGTAACGAATCTGCCGTGGTAAATTGGTTAACGCGCTCATACACATCATCACAAGTTACATCTGAGACCCCCAGTCTAGGGTCGGTAGGTTCCTCTGACACAACCCTGAGTTGGCATGCCCCAAGAGCAGTCCCTGTCCTCCCATTGCCTCTGTCCTACGCTGTTCCCCCCCCCCCAGTGACGAATCCTATGCTTTGGGTTCAGCTCCACTCTTTAGTGAGGAGGACGATCAGATAGCGGACAGTCAGCAGCTACTGCCCAGCCAAGAAACGGAGGTGGCTTCTTTAGCTAGGCAGACAAATAGTGATGTGGACAGTGTCGTGGGTGTTGCGAGCATTCCAGCTCCTGCGCCAGACACTGTTGAGGAAACCGAGAACATCAGTGACGTGCAGCCACAACTCGGTGATGATGATGATGATGATGATGATGATGAAGCTGATCGCACTTGGGAGCCGGGTGCAGAAGGGGCTTCATCATCATCATCAGGAGAAGAGGGGCGCAGGTTGCCCCCGAGTCAGCAGCTGAGGCAGCAAGGTGTTAGCAGCATGGTTGGCAGTCAGCATGGGGGCACAATTGTAAAGCCTGGAGCCAAACGGGGCCAGGTCCGGGGTAGAGCACCTGCTGCACGGCAGGCTACCTTATCGGGAGGTAGTGGAGCAGGGGTTCCTGGAGTTGGCAACAGTAGCAGTGAATCAGTGTGGCCTATTGGTGGGAAAAGTAGCTACTCGACAGTGTGGCAGTTTATCCTCAAGCATCCGCAGGAGGGTAACATGGCCACATGCAAGATATGTAGGCAGAAGGTGAAGCGTGGCCAGGGCCCAAATGTTGGCACCACGGCCCTGCGTCAACATATGATGAGTCACCATAAAGCGGCCTGGGAGAACCGAGGCTCCGAAGAGGTGGTCCAGGCTGCTTCCTCACCAAGTGGCACGCTGCTCCCAATTTCTGCCAGCCAAGGCTCCAGCACCTCAGCCGAAGGCAGCTGTGTGTCATACCCATCCTCTGTCGCTCCTGATCCTCCTCCTCCAAGTCATGCATCCCGCCAGCAATCCATCAGCGAAGCCATGTCCAAGAGACAGCAGTATGCGCCCACTCATCCTACGGCGCAGAAGCTGAATGTGCTCCTGTCCAAGTTGCTGGTGCTGCAGTCGCTCCCTTTTCAGGTGGTGGACTCTGCACCTTTCAGAGAACTGATGGCTTGTGCCGAGCCGAGGTGGAGAGTCCCAAGCCGTCATTTCTTTGCCAAGAAGGCAGTACCAGCGCTGCACACTTTTGTTGAACAGAAGGTGGGCCAGTCCTTGAGCCTGTCGGTGTGTAGCAAAGTGCATGGCAGCACCGACGTCTGGAGCTGTGACTACGGTCAGGGACAGTACATGTCATTTACGTCCCACTGGGTGAATGTGGTCCCTTTGCAGCAGCAGCAGCAGCAACTTGGACAGGTCACGCCGCTTCGGCCTCCGCGCACCCTGGCCATTGTGCCTGTGACACCGTGCGACTCGGCCTCCTCATCCTCCGCCATCTCCTCACCCTCCACTGTAGGCTCAAGTCTCTGTGCCCCTCCAGCCAATTTTTGGGCTCCTGCAGCCAACACCAGTGTCTCTTTCCAGCTATGTTTGGGCTCCTGCTGCTGCTTGCAACTCCAGGGTGTGATTCATCCAATTTTTGGGCTCCTGCAGCCAACTCCAGTGTCTCTTTCAAGTTATGTTTGGGCTTCTGCTGCTTGCAACTCCAGGGTGTGATTCATCCAATTTTTGAGCTCCTGAAGCCAACTCCAGTGTCTCTTTCAAGCTATGTTTGGGCTGCTGCTGCTGCTGCTGCTTGCAACTCCAGGGTGTGATTCATCCAATTTTTGGGCTCCTGCAGCCAACTCCAGTGTCTCTTTCAAGCTATGTTTGGGCTGCTGCTGCTTGCAACTCCAGGGTGTGATTCATCCAATTTTTGAGCTCCTGAAGCCAACTCCAGTGTCTCTTTTAAGCAATGTTTGGGCTCCTGCTGCTGCTGCTTGCAACTCCAGGGTGTGATTCATCCAATTTTTGGGCTCCTGCTGCTGCCAGCTCCAGGGTGTGTATTTCAGGCAATATAGGGGCCCCTCATAGTGATGCCACCTCAACTCTCTGCAATTGTGCCGCTCTGCGATTCTCTTAGCGATGCCTCTGATCTGCATGTGATAATTATTTACAGTATTATTTGACTAACCCAGCACGCATCCTATGCGTGTTACAGCAAGGCAGAATGGTTTACAACCCTATTGAGGCTCTAGGAGGCTCAGAAATAGCTGTTTTTATAGCGAATAAATTCGGACCGAAACAAATTTTGCTGGAAAATTCGGCGAATCAGCCGAATCTAATTTTTCAAAAGTTCGCTCATCTCTAGTTACGTGTGCAATTGTTTTATAGCTGGGGAAAATGGACGGGAACCACTTAAAGGAACGGATACAGCCAGACCTTGATTATTTCATCAGAACCAAAAGGTAAAATATGTATACCACTTATACCACAATTTTTTCACAACTTTACACACATTAACCCTATATATAACCTATCCATTAGGTATAAGGATACTTGCCTAACTCCACAAATACTCCTGCCGACTTTGCGCACAAGGTACAGTGATACTTCTTGGATAATTGATACTTAGTCTAATAACACCAAATCATAAAACTAATGTTACCACTGTTTTTAATATTTATGTCACAGACCATGTGGAACACCCGGCAGACCCGGATTGACCCTGTTCGGGTTAACGTGGGGCTGTCCGGACTCTTGTCATGGGCAGAGTTCTGTTTAAGGACAAGTCTGCAAATAGTGAGTAACCGGACTAAACATTGACGTGGGCTGTACATAGGAATCGGTCATGGGTGGGGTCCAAACACTGGGATATTGTGGCGTTGGTGAGTTCAGCTACAACCCTTATCGCCGGAGGGCTTCACCGCCCGAGACGTCCTTTTCCCAATCGTAAGAGGTGCTGCTGGAATTCCAGAGTCGTCCGTGAGGAAACAGGAACAGCCCTTACAAGGGCTAGTGAATTGTAATATAGCGTTTCCCCCAATAAGAGACAGAACTTCAGTATTGAGGGTGAAGGTGAAGTGTTTTTATTAGTGCCACTCTAGGCCTTATATACACAAGTCTCCATGCAATGACAACCACACCGACCAATAGCAGCAGGGCAAACAATCCCTCAACTCTGCCGGTGACGCAATCAGTAGAACAATAGCAGGCCGTAATACAATCAATCAGGACAATGCCATTGACTGTGACGTAATCAACAATACACAATGGCAGTCAAAATACAATGACGTTGCCTGTAACAGTATCAAAATACAATGACCTAATTAAGAAAAGGTCAGGGAATGACCCGGTGGGCAACTGAATAGTGATGACATCCAAAAGACAGAGCCTCTGTCACAAGCACCAAAGTCCTTGGTTGGATGTGCACAGGTGCTCTGCTTTCTTATAGCTGGCCCAAGTTTCAATCTCTTTCCATGGAAGCTGATCGGAGAATCCACAATTTTCTGCACATCTACATCATCGTAAAAGTAGACAAAACCATAACCCTTAGAAACGCCAGAGGCATCCCTAATAATTTTGACATTCTTTACAGCGCCATACTTTGAATAAAAATACAACATTTCAGGCTGATTAATCCGACGGCCAATGGCCCCAACAAAAATAGTGTTTGGCATAAGTTTCCCTTCTGGAAGGACGTAACCTGACGGCTGATCCTCTTCTTGACTTCGTGTAACAGACATGACGTGATGCAGACGAAACCCCTGGGTCTCCCCGACCAGTGGGCTGGAGTCGGCAGCTCGGGCTGGAGCCTGGGTTGTAACAGGGTTGACGCTGGCTGGTCCAGAGGTAGCGTAGGCAGAAGTCATTGGTCCTAGATCATTTCCCAATAGTACTTCTGCTGGTAAGTTGTCCATAAGTCCAGGGCTGTATTTAGGATTCATGCTGCCCTAGGCAACCACGCGCCCCTCCCCTTCACGGTGTTAAAGAGGGCCTCACAGCAAAATAGCCTGGAGCTGTACTCACCTTTTAATTACAGAATCATCACAAGTTGGGATGCCCTACTGCACACCTTCCCAAAGCCTGAGGTCTGGCAGCGTACAGCGGGGGTGCCCCGCCGAAGTGGACCAAAACCCAGGATAGTCAAAATCCTGGGTGTTGGTCCACTTTAATTAGTGTGACATCACAGGACCAAGTCAGTACAGACTGAAGAAAAATTAAATTAAAACAATAAATTTTTTTTCACTCCTTACCTTTTCCTCCGCAGTCCTCACTCCTCAGGTCTCTGGCTCTGCTGCAGTCACGAGTGGTGGGCGGAGCTTGATGCCTCGCTATAGTCCCGCACCTGCATTGCTTCCTGGAGGGGGCGGCCACCGAAGCAGTGGATTGGAGCCCCTGCCTTGACAGGTGATCAGTGAGGGTGGGTAAAGAGCAGCAGCCGATCGGCGTGCACACTACCCGATGGGGGCGGGAGAGGAGGAGGAGGTGGGCGCAGAGCCGTCGGCCCTGCTGCATCGCCGGGCACACCTGTGAGCTGCGGGCACGCGCGCATCGCGCGCTGCCCGCGAGGAAGGTACTTTCCAGCACACTACCCGATGGGGGCGGGAGGAGGGGGGCGCTGAGCGATCCGCCCTGCTGCAGGTGCAGGAAGGCACTTTCCAGCCAGTGGATGATCCGCGGGCCGGGGGCGCTGAGCGGATCATCTGATCACACTACCCGATGGGGGCGGGAGGGGGGCGCTGAGCGATCCGCCCTGCTGCAGGAAGGCACTTTCCAGCCGGAGGATGATCTGAGCCGGGGGATGATTTCCAGCCGGGGGCTCTGAGCGGTCGGCCCCGCTGCTTCGCCAGGCACGCACGTGAGCTGCGGGCATGCGCGCATCGCGTGCTGCCTGCGAGGAAGACACTTTCCAGGGGATCCGCGGGCAGGAGAAATACACCAGCACCACCATCCCCCCCCCCCCCCCCGCTGCTCAGCTGGCTTCGGTCGCTCGTCCGGACATTATAATATAAAAATATAAAAAAAAAAATTAAATAAATGTATTCATCTGCTACCATGAAGACCCGCCCCCTTGGCAGTTTTGCCGCCCTAGGCACCGGCCTAGAATTGCCTTAAGGCAAATACGGCCCTGCATAAGTCCCACCTGTACCCTGCCGGATCCAGCGCCCCAGTCAAGATGTACTCGGGCGGTGGGGAGTCGAAACACAGCTCCTCCCGCCACCCTTACTGCAACGGTGTGTCCAGTGCGGTCTTTGTTCTTGACCAAATGAGGTTGGAGCAAGGTAAGTGTGGCTCCGGTGTCGCGTAATCCTTGCGCGGTGCGCCCATTGACTCGTACCTCCTGGCGATGGTGCTGTCGGTTGTCTTGGATGGCCGCTTGTACGGGATCAGCTTCATACAGTACCCCCAGATACTCTTCCGAACTGCTCTCAGCTTCCAAACAGTGTGCCACAGGAGTACGGGAGGTGGAAGGTTGTGTTTGCCTCCACGTGTTTCGGGGAGGCTCTAGGGCGCAATCACTGCGAT
The DNA here is from genome assembly GCA_027917425.1 of Gastrophryne carolinensis. NCBI lineage: Eukaryota > Metazoa > Chordata > Amphibia > Anura > Microhylidae > Gastrophryne > Gastrophryne carolinensis. The sequence goes on along the minus strand of CM051237.1, from coordinate 488,472,354 downwards.
AATGTCCCCATTGTTTGCAACGATGGCACTGAACTGTGGAGAGGTTCGGTTGCTGCGCTGGCCTATGTGGCCCAGAGTCAGGAGTTGGCGCTGAAGCCACAGGTGCTTGAAATTTGATGGGAGGTGGTGGTTTTGGAGCGGACTGTTCTGTCCGGCAAGCATCAGTGTACTCGTCGGCTAGACGAGCAGCCTCAGGTAGCGTTAGAGGCCTCCGGTCACGTACCCACTCTCTTAGCTCTGGTTGCAGGGCATTGAGAAAATGTTCTAGTAAAAACAACTGTAGTACATCCTCAGCGGTCGTGGCTTTGCATCCAGTGACCCAGTGTGATGCTGTACGATGGAGGCGACATGCCCACTCCGTGTAAGAATCCCCTCCCTTCTTTTGGGATTCCCGAAATCGTCACCTGTAGGCCTCCGGGGTGACAGCGTACCGGGCTAACAAAGCCTCCTTTACCAGATGGTAGTGTGGTAAGTCCGCATCAGGGATGGCCCGGAAAGCATCGGAAGCTTTCCCAGATAGTTTCCCTGATAATATGGTGACCCATTCCTCCGTGGGTACCCGGTGTAAAGCGCACTGCCGTTCAAAATCGGCCAAAAATCCGTCAATCTCGTCGTCACTTTCCTGGAAGGACTTAAATGCTGCAAATGGAATCTTTCTCCCCCCAGTGTAACTGAGGCTGAGAGGCTGCTGGGTTGAAAGTCGCCGATCTTCCCTTCGCTTACTGGCCTCTGCCTCCGCTGCGGCGAAGACTCGGTCGATCAGTTCCTGTGATGGATTCGGCCATAGACCGACAATCTGTTCCGAACCGCTTGAACGAGAGCAGCGTCTTCATCGATGTCTATATTGGTTTCGGTCCTCACTGCTGCACGATCCATTTCCATCAGCTCGGCTATCAGTTCCTGACGTGGGCGGTTGCTAGCTGACCTTCCCCGGCTCTCGAGTAGATCCTCCAGGGTCAGCCTTTTCAACTTGTCATACTGACTCTCCATCAGGGTAGCACTCTCTCTGGGTAGAAAGGACCATCCGACCGCTTGCCACCAATTGTAGCGATAACCCTTATCGCCGGAGGGCTTCACCGCCCAAGACGTCCTTTTCCCAATCGTAAGAGGTACTGCTGGAATTCCAGAGTCATCCGTGAGGAAACAGGAACAGCCCTTACAAGGGCTAGTGAATTGTAATATAGCGTTTCCCCCAATAAGAGACAGAACTTCATTATTGAGGGTGAAGGTGAAGTGTCTTTATTAGTGCCACTCTAGGCCTTATATACACAAGTCTCCTATTGCATGACACACACACCGACCAATAGCAGCAGGGCACACAATCCCTCAACTCTGCCAGTGACGCAATCAGCAATACAATAGAGACGTCTGTAATACACTCAATCCGAACAATGCCATTGTCTGTGACGTCATCAATTAACACAATGGCAGTTTATAATACAATCCATACTACAATGACATTGCCTGTAACAGTATCAAAATACAATGACATTGTCTGGAACCTAATTAAGAAAAGGCCAGTGAATGACCCGGTGGGCAACTGAATAGTGATGACATCCAAAAGACAGAGCCTCTGTCACAGACCAAATGGCAATTTACACTAATGAAGCGATAAACCGCAAAACGCGCCGGTAGTCAGCCATTTTTGAATATCGCCTATGTGCAATGAACCTCAATACTTGCTACAAACTGTAACACTTTCTACAAACAACAACACTTGCTACAAACTGTATATAGAAACATAGAAACATAGAAGGTTGACGGCAGAAGGAGACCATACGGTCCATCTAGTCTGCCCTTATGTGTATACTGTATGTACTCTTTATCTTAGGATAGATGTGTGCTTATCCCAGGCATGTTTAAATTCAGTGACTGTTGATGTTTCAACTACCTCTGCTGGAAGTTTGTTCCAAGCACCTACTACTCTTTCTGTAAAATAATATTTTCTAACATTGCTCCTGATCTTCCCCCCGACTAGCTTCAGGTTGTGCCCCCTTGTTCTATCGTTAAGTTTCTTCTTAAAAACACTTCCCTCCTGAACCTTATTCAATCCTTTCACATATTAAAGGTCTCAATCATGTCCCCCCTCTCCCTTCTTTCCTCCAGACTGTACAGATTAAGTTCTTTAAGTCTCTCCTGATAAGTTTTAAGTTTAAGTCCTTCCACCATTTTCGTTGAATAATGTCTTTTTGCAGGTAAGGTCTCCAGAACTGCACACAGTATTCTAGCTGTGGCCTTACCAGGGCTCTATACAGCGGCATCACAACCTCCCTCTTCCTACTGGTGATGCCTCGAGCTATGCAGCCGAGCATCCTGCTTGCTTTTCCCACTGCCTGGCTACACTGTCCAATCATCTTGCAGCTATCAGTAATCAGTACCCCTAAATCTCTCTCCTCCGAGGTCCTGGCTAACACAGTACTGCCCATACGGTGCTCAGAGCAGGGATTCCTTCTACCCAAGTGCATGATTTTACATTTAGAGACTTTATTACTGATCATTTGAACTTTGTTTATTCACTATATGTGTGTGGTTATCAGCACTTGACTGAAATCCAGGATTTACATAATTACCTATAATATTATTACAGAGGCCCCCGCTCCTTTATATAATGAATTTTGGGGTGACTTGTTCCCTGTTGTACTATGTGATCTGAGTTGATATTGTACAGACATGTGGGCAGATGCAGTTGTTTTTTATATTTTGGTGCCGAGGACGTTGGATGGCTGTTTGCCGAGCAGCAAGTGGCTGTGATTGGATGAGAGCTCGCGCATGCGTTGTCGGACCAGGGAAAGGTAAGTTTTTACTGCCTCCCTGGGAGTTTTCTCACTTCAGCCCTGGAATTTACTGGAGATTGGGCCTGGAAAGTGCAGGTAAAATCCAGTAAGTTTCTGAGCACAGGAGAAAGAGCTACTGGGGTCAGCAGATCACAGATGTCACATTGGCACACAGCACGTGACTTAGAGCAAGGGGCCCACCATGACACTGTCGCTCAAGGGCCCATCCAAACCTGGAGCCGGCTCTGGCTGGACCAATTGTGACCAAACCGGTAATTAATGTGTCTGTGTGCGTGTATATGAATATATGTATATGGACCTTTGCTGCTAGGTGTACTCATTTCTTGCCCCCCCTCCCACTTGGGATTCACCTTTATCTAACCCCCACATGCCAGGTCAATGGTGAAAACCCCTAAAATGTGTCCTCTCACTTCCTGCCGGGTTGGGGTTAATAAAACCCCCAGTGTGGAAACCAAATAAACAAAGTCCCAAAGTGCCTCGTCTGCTTGTGTCACCCCCTCCCTTGGAATGTTGTATCATACAGCAGAAATGAGATTCTGAGACAGGCTGTGATACCAACACCATCCCCCTGGTGGGAGGGGTAGGGAGACCCGTCTCTCGGGGCCTATAAGCATGGCTGGCAAGAATGGCCAGAAACTCTAATCTTACCATCAAGAGTGACACAAGGAACCCCAGCCTCCTGTACCCAGCCCCACTGTACCCACAAGCCAAGAAACCCCAGCCCCCTGTACCCACAAGCTTTGGGGCCAGTTGGGCTGCTGCTTTTATCACCCACTTGCAATCCCTGACCCCTTAGTCTCCCTATCAGCTCCTGTACCCAGCCCCACTGTACCCACAAGCCAAGGAACCCCAGCCCCCTGTACCCAGCCCCACTGTACCCACAAGCCAAGGAACCCCTGTACCCAGCCCCACTGTATCCACAAGCCAATGAAACCAGTCTCCTGTACCCAGCCCCACTGTACCCACAAGCCAAGAAACCCCAGACCCCTGTACCCAGCCCCACTGTACCCACAAGCCAAGGAACCCCAGACCCCTGTACCCAGCCCCACTGTACCCACAAGCCAAGGAACCCCAGCCCCCTGTACCCAGTCCCACTGTACCCACAAGCCAAGAACCCCTGTACCCAGCCCCACTGTACCCACAAGCCAAGGAACCCCTGTACCCAGCCCCACTGTACCCACAAGCCAAGGAACCCCTGTACCCAGCCCCACTGTACCCACAAGCCAAGAAACCCCAACCTCACTGTACCCAGCCCCACTGTACCCACAAGCCAAGGAACCCCATACCCCTGTACCCAGTCCCACTGTACCCACAAGCCAAGGAACCCCATACCCCTGTACCCAGTCCCACTGTACCCACAAGCCAAGGAACCCCAGCCCCCTGTACCCAGTCCCACTGTACCCACAAGCCAAGGAACCCCATACCCCTGTACCCAGTCCCACTGTACCCACAAGCCAAGGAACCCCAGCCCCCTGTACCTAGCCCCACTGTACCCACAAGCCAAGGAACCCCATACCCCTGTACCCAGTCCCACTGTACCCACTAGCCAAGGAACCCCAGCCCCCTGTACCTAGCCCCACTGTACCCACAAGCCAAGGAAACCCCAGCCCCCTGTACCAATCCCCACTGTACCCACAAGCCAAGGAAACCCCAGCCCTCTGTACCCAGCCCCACTGTACCCACAAGCCAAAGAACCCCAGCCCCCTGTACCCAGCCCCACTGTACCCACAAGCCAAGGAAACCCCAGCCCCCTGTATCCATCCCCACTATACTCACAAGCCAAGGAACCCCTGTACCCAGCCCCACTGTACCCACAAGCCAAGAAACCCCAGCCCCACTGTGCCCACAAGCCAAGGAACCCCAGCCCCCTGTACCCAGCCCCACTGTACCCACAAGCCAAGGAAGCCCGGCCCTCTGTACCCAGCCCCACTGTACCCACAAGCACAGGAACCCCAGCCCCCTGTACCCAGCCCCACTGTACCCACAAGCCAAGGTACCCCAGCCCCCTGTACCCAGCCCCCTGTGCCCACAAGCCAAGGAAGCCCAACCCCCGGAACCCAGCCCCACTGTACTCACAAGCCTCTGAAACCAGAAGCTGTCAGAGCATTGGTACGGGCCCGGCTGAGCTGCGCGGGAGTGAAGGTAAGTGGCTGCTATCCATCAATATATGAGGGTGTGTGGCTTCATCAATCCCTCAATGAAGGGGCGTGGCGTCATCCATCAATCAATGAGGGGCGTGGCTTCATCTATCCCTCAATGAGAGAGTGTGGCTTCATCTATCCCTCAATGAGAGAGTGTGGCTTCATCCAACCCTCAATGAGAGAGTGTGGCTTCATCTATCCCTCAATGAGGGGGCGTGGCTTCATCTATCCCTCAATGAGAGAGTGTGGCTTCATCCATCCCTCAATGAGAGAGTGTGGCTTCATCCATCCCTCAATGAGAGAGCGTGGCTTCATCTATCCCTCAATGAGGGGGCGTGGCTTCATCCATCCCTCAATGAGAGAGTGTGGCTTCATCTATCCCTCAGTGAGGGGGTGTGGCTTCATCTATCCCTCAATGAGAGAGTGTGGCTTCATCTATCCCTCAATTAGAGAGCGTGGCTTCATCTATCCCTCAATGAGGGGGCGTGGCTTCATCTATCCCTCAATGAGAGAGTGTGGCTTCATCTATCCCTCAATGAGAGAGTGTGGCTTCATCTATCCCTCAATGAGAGAGTGTGGCTTCATCTATCCCTCAATGAGAGAGCGTGGCTTCATCTATCCCTCAATGAGAGAGTGTGGCTTCATCTATCCCTCAATGAGAGAGTGTGGCTTCATCTATCCCTCAATGAGGGGGCGTGGCTTCATCTATCCCTCAATGAGAGAGTGTGGCTTCATCTATCCCTCAATGAGAGAGTGTGGCTTCATCTATCCCTCAATGAGAGAGTGTGGCTTCATCTATCCCTCAATGAGGGGGCGTGGCTTCATCTATCCCTCAATGAGAGAGTGTGGCTTCATCTATCCCTCAATGAGAGAGTGTGGCTTCATCTATCCCTCAATGAGAGAGCATGACTTCATCTATCCCTCAATGAGAGAGTGTGGCTTCATCTATCCCTCAATGAGAGAGCATGACTTCATCTATCCCTCAATGAGAGAGTGTGGCTTCATCTATCCCTCAATGAGAGAGTGTGGCTTCATCTATCCCTCAATGAGAGAGCATGACTTCATCTATCCCTCAATGAGAGAGCATGACTTCATCTATCCCTCAATGAGAGAGTGTGGCTTCATCTATCCCTCAATGAGAGAGCGTGGCTTCATCTATCCCTCAATGAGAGAGCGTGGCTTCATCTATCCCTCAATGAGGGGGCGTGGCTTCATCTATCCCTCAATGAGAGAGCTTGGCTTCATCTATCCCTCAATGAGAGAGTGTGGCTTCATCTATCCCTCAATGAGAGAGCGTGGCTTCATCCATCCCTCAATGAGAGAGTGTGGCTTCATCTATCCCTCAATGAGAGAGCATGACTTCATCTATCCCTCAATGAGAGAGTGTGACTTCATCCATCCCTCAATGAGAGAGTGTGGCTTCATCCATCCCTCAATGAGAGAGTGTGGCTTCATCCATCTCTCAATGAGAGAGTGTGGCTTCATCCATCCCTCAATGAGAGAGTGTGGCTTCATCTATCCCTCAATGAGAGAGCGTGGCTTCATCCATCCCTCAATGAGAGAGTGTGGCTTCATCTATCCCTCAATGAGAGAGCATGACTTCATCTATCCCTCAATGAGAGAGCGTGGCTTCATCTATCCCTCAATGAGAGAGTGTGGCTTCATCTATCCCTCAATGGGAGAGCGTGGCTTCATCTATCCCTCAATGAGAGAGTGTGGCTTCATCCATCCCTCAATGGGAGAGCGTGGCTTCATCCATCCCTCAATGAGAGAGCGTGGCTTCATCCATCCCTCAATGAGAGAGCGTGGCTTCATCCATCCCTCAATGAGAGAGTGTGGCTTCATCTATCCCTCAATGGGAGAGCGTGGCTTCATCTATCCCTCAATGAGAGAGTGTGGCTTCATCCATCCCTCAATGGGAGAGCGTGGCTTCATCTATCCCTCAATGAGGGGGTGTGGCTTCATCCATCCCTCAATGAGAGAGCGTGGCTTCATCCATCCCTCAATGAGAGAGTGTGGCTTCATCCATCCCTCAATGGGAGAGCGTGGCTTCATCTATCCCTCAATGAGGGGGCGTGGCTTCATCCATCCCTCAATGAGAGAGCGTGGCTTCATCTATCCCTCAATGAGAGAGTGTGGCTTCATCTATCCCTCAATGAGAGAGTGTGGCTTCATCTATCCCTCAATGAGGGGGCGTGGCTTCATCTATCCCTCAATGAGGGGGCGTGGCTTCATCTATCCCTCAATGAGGGGGCGTGGCTTCATCTATCCCTCAATGAGAGAGTGTGGCTTCATCTATCCCTCAATGAAAGAGTGTGGCTTCATCTATCCCTCAATGAGGGGGCGTGGCTTCATCTATCCCTCAATGAGGGGGCGTGGCTTCATCTATCCCTCAATGAGAGAGTGTGGCTTCATCCATCCCTCAATGAGGGGGCGTGGCTTTATATCCATTCATGTGTTGCTTTATCGCCCCGGGGCTCTGGTGTGACGCTCTGTGTTTGCTGGACTCCGTCCAATGGAAAAATGAATGAAAGGAGGGGAGGGAGGATCCCGGTCATCGCTGAGGGAGGTAAGTACCTCCGACACGCCCCCACCGTGACGCACTGACAAGACGCGCTGCCATTGTTTAGGAAAAATACTCAGAAGTATGGTTGCAAAATTATAATGTGATATCCATATACAATGTCATCCCTCCTGCAACTCGGCAAAGAGAGGCGACACCTGGGATGTCACACAATAATACATAGTGACACACACTAATACACACTTAGGGCCTTATTCATGAAGGGATAGCGACAGGTAGCTGCTGGTTAATGACAGGTAGCGACAGGCAGCGACAGGTGAACGCCGGACACGGCAGCAACTATACATTTATCAAGCAGAATCTGTTGAGCGACTGGGATAACGCCATGGAGCGTCCGATTCATCATTATCCCAGGCTCAGCGTACAGCGCCGGCGTTCAGCCTTGCACAGCACCAGGTATTACCTCTCGCTACCTGGACGATCTTTTACTTCTCTTTAAACAGGGTTTTATTTTATTTTTTTTAAATCCCCAAAAATGTTGTGACCTCTCCTGGGCTAAAAAAAGCCATTTTTCCAAATAATTTTCATGTTTTATATATTTATGCAGAATTGATATTACATGTCTGGCATTAAAGTGTTCATGTCACAATGCTATTACAATGTAATTCCATATGTTTTCGCTTTGTTACTGGTGGATAGATGCTGAAAAACAGACTTTAATTAAACAGCCTCCTGCGCTCTGGGCATCAGAGAAGCATTTTTGAGCGCCGGTGCTGTGTGATGAATATGGTGTAAGTCGGTCGCACTGACCAGTTGCTACCATTCGCTCCTTTACAGCGCTGTACTGCTAATATAGCGGCTCCCCACAATGTATTCATCATTGCTGCACAGCGACTGAGGTGCTCTGAACTAGTGAACCACGGCCGAGCACAGCGACTACTAGCGGGCGCTCTGAAATGCCGCTACAGACGCTTATCTGTCGCTACCTGCCGCTAGTGATGAATCAGCCTGCCCGTGAACAGTGACACGTCAATGAGTGACACAGCTTTGTATCATCTGCAGAGATTTGTATGTTACAATGTAATCCCTTCAGCAACTCAGCAAAGGAAGGCGACATCTGAGAGGACACAAAGGCTCAATAATGACCCACAATACACAATACAATACTGACACACAATAATACACAGTGACACACAATACATAATAATATACAATACTACACAGTGACATACAATACATAATAATATACAATAATACACAGTGACATACAATACATAATAATATACAATAATACACAGTGACATACAATACATAATAATATACAATAATACACAGTGACATACAATACATAATAATATACAATAATACACAGTGACATACAATACATAATAATATACAATAATACACAGTGACATACAATACATAATAATATACAATAATACACAGTGACATACAATACATAATAATATACAATAATACACAGTGACATAGGACACATAATAATATACAATAATACACAGTGACATACAATACATAATAATATACAATAATACACAGTGACATACAATACATAATAATATACAATAATACACGGTGACATATAATACATAATAATATACAATAATACACAGTGACATATAATACATAATAATATACAATAATACACAGTGACATACAATACATAATAATATACAATAATACACAGTGACATACAATACATAATAATATACAATAATACACAGTGACATAGGACACATAATAATATACAATAATACACAGTGACATACAATACATAATAATATACAATAATACACAGTGACATACAATACATAATAATATACAATAATACACAGTGACATATAATACATAATAATATACAATAATACACAGTGACATATAATACATAATAATATACAATAATACACAGTGACATACAATACATAATAATATACAATAATACACAGTGACATACAATACATAATAATATACAATAATACACAGTGACATACAATACATAATAATATACAATAATACACAGTGACATATAATACATAATAATATACAATAATACACAGTGACATATAATACATAATAATATACAATAATACACAGTGACATAGGACACATAATAATATACAATACTACACAGTGACATACAATACATAATAATATACAATAATACACAGTGACATACAATACATAATAATATACAATAATACACAGTGACATACAATACATAATAATATGCAATAATACACAGTGACATATAATACATAATAATATGCAATAATACACAGTGACATACAATACATAATAATATACAATAATACACAGTGACATACAATACATAATAATACACACATAGTGAACAGTGACACGTCAATGACTGACACAGCTTTGTATCATCTGCAGAGATTTGCATGTTACAATGTAATCCCTTCTGCAACTCGGCAAAGGGAGGAGACATCTGAGAGGACACAAAGGCTCAATCATGACCCACACATAATAATACACACTGACACATAATAATACACGCTGACACACAATAATACACACACACACACACACACACATAATAATAAAACACACACATAGTAAACATTGACACGTCAATTAGTGACACAGCTTTGTATCATCTGCAGAGATTTGTATGTTACAATGTAATCCTCCCCAGTGTCCTTAATATATATATTAAAGACAATCCTCCCCCACCCCCCGCTTTCCTCAAGATGCGCTGCCTCACATGGCCTCATTACGGGAGCACCCCTGCCCATGTACACGTATTTCCCCCCAATATAGCATTCTCCTCCAGTCTTCTCGGTGGCTCTGTATCCAATGCTTTAGAGAAGTCACATGACCTCCAGCCGCTCCCCCTGACCCTTGTACTTACCTCCAGATATAAGTGGGTCAGGGCTTGTCTGGCGGGAGCAGGTCCTCATATATCCGCACTGATAAGAGGGAGCTGGAGGAGGGTAACAGAGATCACTGCTCAGGATCCAGTCCCCGGCCCTAAGGCCCGAAACCTGGGGGGTCACCCCGGTCTTTCCTAGTTTCGACCCCTTTTGTCTCCGCCCCCCTTTTGTCTTTAGACTGTAAGCTCACAGGGGTGGGGTCCTCTTTCCTATTGTCTTGGTCTAAACTTTGTAGCGTCTACTGTGTAACGGTCCCTGTACTATATGTTTTACCTTGTCAGTAATCAGACCTTGTACAGCGCTACGGAAGATGATGGCGCCATCTAAATAAACATTAATAATAATATGTGTGGTAAGATGGCCGCTCCCATGTAGTTCGGGAGCGCAGGATCTGCACATTATTATTCCATGGCCTCTGCAGGATACGTCACTGGATTACTAAGCTTTCATTATATTACTGGAGGTCCACTTTAAGGTTGAGCAATGCTGCCCTTGTACAATATGGCGGCCGGTCTCTGGGTGGCACAGGTCGGGAGGTCTGTGTAGTATCACAGCGGGGGAGGGGGGGGGGGGCGCAGGTCAGGAGGGGAATTTATGGCCTCTAACGGGAGGTAAATAGAGGCTGTGTTTAAATCTGTGCGTCTCTCATGATAAATCAGCGAGATAACATGTGAGCGGAGGGTGGAGTGTTCTCCCACACGGGGCAGATGGGCTTTTTGGGCCACAATCTTCTGAGAGAGCACATGGAGTCTCTTACGCTTCCCCTTGTGGCATCTCTTCTCCTTGTGGTGTCTCTTCTCCTTGTGGCGTCTCTTCTCCTTGTGGCGTCTCTTCTCCTTGTGGTGTCTCTTCTCCTTGTGGCGTCTCTTCTCCTTGTGGTGTCTCTTCTCCTTGTGGCGTCTCTTCTCCTTGTGGTGTCTCTTCTCCTTCTGGCATCTCTTCTCCTTGTGGTGTCTCTTCTCCTTGTGGCGTCTCTTCTCCTTGTGGTGTCTCTTCCCCTTGTGGCGTCCTTTCCCTTCGTGGCGTCTCTTCCCTTAGTGGTGTTTCGTCCCCTTGTGGCGTCTCTCCCCTTCGTGGTGTCTCTTACCCTTGTGGCGTCTCTTCCCTTGGTGGTGTCTCTTCCCCTCATGGCGTCTCTTCCCTTTGTAGCATCTCTTCCCCTCATAGCGTCTCTTCCCTTTGTAGCATCTCTTCCCCTCATGGCGTCTCTTCCCCCTCGTGGCATCTCTTCCCCTTGTAACGTCTCTTCTCCTCATGGAGTCTCTTCCCCTCATGGTGTCTCTTCCCCTCGTGGCGCCTCTTCCCCTCGTAGCGCCTCTTCCCCTCGTGGCGTCTCTTCCCCTCGTGGCGTCTCTTCCCCTCGTGGCGTCTCTTCCCCTCGTAGCGTCTCTTCCCCTCGTGGCGTTTCTTCCCCTCATGGCGTCTTGTCCCCTCGTGGTGTCTCTTCTCCTTCTGGCGTCTCTTCTCCTTGTGGTGTCTCTACTCCTTCTGGCGTCTCTTCTCCTTGTGGTGTCTCTTCTCCTTGGGGCGTCTTTTCTCCTTGTTGTGTCTCTTCCCCTTGTGGCGTCCTTTCCCTTCGTGGCGTCTCTTCCCTTCGTGGTGTTTCTTCCCCTTGTGGCGCCTCTTCTCTTCGTGGTGTCTCTTACCCTTGTGGTGTTTCTTCCCCTTGTGGCGTCCTTTCCCTTCGTGGCGTCTCTTCCCTTCGTGGTGTTTCTTCCCCTTGTGGCGTCTCTTCCCTTCGTGGTGTCTCTTACCCTTGTGGCGTCTCTTCCCTTGGTGGTGTCTCTTCCCCTCATGGCGTCTCTTCCCTTTGTAGAATCTCTTCCCCTCATGGCGTCTCTTCCCTTTGTAGCATCTCTTCCCCTTGTAACGTCTCTTCTCCTCATGGAGTCTCTTCCCCTCGTGGTGTCTCTTCCCTTCGTGGTGTCTCTTCCCTTTGTGGCGTCTCTTCCCCTCCTGGTGTCTCTTCCCCTTGTGGGGTCTCTTCCCTTCGTGGAGTCTCTTCCCCTCGTGGCGTCTCTTCCCCTCGTGGTGTCTCTTGCCTTCGTAGTGTCTCTTCCCCTGGTGGCATCTCTTCCCCTCATGGTGTCTCTTTCCCTCGTGGCGTCTCTTCGCCCTGAGCTGTCTCTTCCCTTCATGGCGTCTCTTCCCCTCGTGGTGCCTCTTCCCCTCGTGGCGTCTCTTTACCTCATGGCGCCTCTTCCCCTCGTGGCGTCTCTTCCCCTCATGGCGTCTCTTCCCCTCGTGGCGTTTCTTCCCCTCATGGCATCTTGTCCCCTCGTGGCGTCTCTTCTCCTTCTGGCGTCTCTTCTCCTTGTGGTGTCTCTTCTCCTTGTGGCGTCTCTTCTCCTTGTGGTGTTTCTTCCCCTTGTGCCGTCTCTTCCCTTGGTGGTGTCTCTTCCCCTCATGGCGTCTCTTCCCTTTGTAGCATCTCTTCCCCTTGTAACGTCTCTTCTCCTCGTGGAGTCTCTTCCCCTCGTAGTGTCTCTTCCCTTCGTGGTGTCTCTTCCCTTTGTGGCGTCTCTTCCCCTCCTGGCGTCTCTTCCCCTTGTGGTGTCTCTTCCCTTCGTGGTGTCTCTTCCCCTTGTGGCGTCTCTTCTGCTCGTGGTGTCTCTTGCCTTCGTAGTGTCTCTTCCCCTCGTGGCATCTCTTCCCCTCATGGTGTCTCTTTCCCTCGTGGCGTCTCTTCACCCTGAGCTGTCTCTTCCTTTCATGGCGTCTCTTCCCCTCATAGCGTCTCTTCCCCTCGTGGCGTCTCTTTACCTCATGGCTTCTCTTCCCCTCGTAGCGCCTCTTCCCCTCATGGCGTCTCTTCCCCTCGTGGCGTTTCTTCCCCTCATGGCGTCTTGTCCCCTCGTGGCGTCTCTTCTCCTTCTGGCGGCTCTTCTCCTTGTGGTGTCTCTTCTCCTTCTGGCGTCTCTTCTCCTTGTGGTGTCTCTCCTCCTTGTGGCGTCTCTTCTCCTTGTGGTGTCTCTTCCCCTTGTGGCGTCCTTTCCCTTCGTGGCGTCTCTTCCCTTCGTGGTGTTTCTTCCCCTTGTGGCGCCTCTTCCCTTCGTGGTGTCTCTTACCCTTGTGGCGTCTCTTCCCTTGGTGGTGTCTCTTCCCCTCATGGCGTCTCTTCCCTTTGTAGCATCTCTTCCCCTAATGGCGTCTCTTCCCTTTGTAGCATCTCTTCCCCTTGTAACGTCTCTTCTCCTCATGGAGTCTCTTCCCCTCGTAGTGTCTCTTCCCTTCGTGGTGTCTCTTCCCTTTGTGGCGTCTCTTCCCCTTGTGGTGTCTCTTCCCTTCGTGGTGTCTCTTCCCCTCGTGGCGTCTCTTCCCCTCGTGGTGTCTCTTGCCTTCGTAGTGTCTCTTCCCCTGGTGGCATCTCTTCCCCTCATGATGTCTCTTTCCCTCGTGGCGTCTCTTCACCCTGAGCTGTCTCTTCCCTTCATGGCGTCTCTTCCCCTCATAGCGTCTCTTCCCCTCGTGGCGCCTCTTCCCCTCATGGCGTCTCTTTACCTCATGGCGTCTCTTCCCCTCGTAGCGCCTCTTCCCCTCATGGCGTCTCTTCCCCTCGTGGCGTTTCTTCCCCTCATGGCGTCTCTTCTCCTTCTGGCGTCTCTTCTCCTTGTGGTGTCTCTTCTCCTTCTGGCGTCTTTTCTCCTTGTGGTGTCTCTTCTCCTTGTGGTGTCTCTTCCCCTTGTGGCGTCCTTTCCCTTTGTGGCGTCTCTTCCCTTCGTGGTGTTTCTTCCCCTTGTGGCGCCTCTTCCCTTCGTGGTGTCTCTTACCCTTGTGGCGTCTCTTCCCTTGATGGTGTCTCTTCCCCTCATGGCGTCTCTTCCCTTTGTGGCGTCTCTTCCCCTCATGGCGTCTCTTCCCCCTCGTGGCATCTCTTCCCCTTGTAACGTCTCTTCTCCTCATGGAGTCTCTTCCCCTCGTAGTGTCTCTTCCCCTCGTGGTGTCTCTTGCCCTTCGTGGTGTCTCTTCCCTTTGTGGCGTCTCTTCCCCTCCTGGCGTCTCTTCCCCTCGTGGTGTCTCTTCCCTTCGTGGTGTCTCTTCCCCTCGTGGCGTCTCTTCCACTCGTGGTGTCTCTTCCCTTCATGGTGTCTCTTCCCCTGGTGGCATCTCTTCCCCTCATGGTGTCTCTTTCCCTCGTGGCATCTCTTCACCCTGAGCTGTCTCTTCCCTTCATGGCGTCTTTTCTCCTCATAGCGTCTCTTCCCCTCGTGGCGCCTCTTTCCCTCATGGCATCTCTTTACCTCATGGCGTCTCTTCCCCCTCGTAGCGTCTCTTCCCCTCGTGGCGTCTCTTCCCCTCGTGGCGTTTGTCCCCTCGTGGCGTCTCTTCCCCCGTAGCGTCTCTTCCCCTCGTGGCGTCTCGTCTCCTCGTGGCGTCTCTTCCCCCGTGGTGTCTCTTCCCCCGTGGCATCTCTTCCCTTTGTGGTCTCTTCCCCTCATTGCATCTCTTCCCCTTGTGGTGTCTCTTCCCCTAAAGCATCTCTTCTCCTCGTGGCATCTCTTTCCTTTGTGGTGTCTCTTCTCCTTGTGCCGTCTCTTCCCCTTGTGGCCTCTCTTTCCCTTGCGGCGTCTCTTCCCCTTGTGGTGTCTCTTCCCCCGTGGCATCTCTTCCCCTCATGGTGTCACTTTCCCCTTGTGGTATCCTGTGGTCTCTTCCCCTGATGGTGTCTCTTCCCCTTGTGGTCTCTTCCCCTCGTGGCATCTCTTCCCCTTGTGGTGTCTCTTCCCCTAAAGCGTCTCTTCTCCTCGTGGCCTCTCTTTCCCTTGCGGCGTCTCTTCCCCTTGTGGCATCTCTTTCCCTCGTGGTGTCTCTTCCCCTTGTAGTGTCTCTTCCCTCGTAGCATCTCTTCCCTCATAGCATTTCTTCCCTCGTAGCATCTCTTCCCCTCGTGGCATCTCTTCCCTCGTGGTGTCTCTTCCCCTCGTGGCATCTCTTCCCCTCGTAGCATCTCTTCCCCTCGTGGCATTTCTTCCCTCGTGGTGTCTCTTCGCCTCGTGGCATCTCTTCCCTCGTGGTGTCTCTTCCCCTCGTGGCATCTCTTCCCTCGTGGCGTCTCTTCCCTCATGGTGTCTCTTCCCCTAGTGGCATCTCTTCCCCTCGTAGCATCTCTTCCCTCGTAGAATCTCTTCCCCTCGTGGCATTTCTTCCCTCGTGGTGTCTCTTCCCCTTGTGGCATCTCTTCCCTCGTGGTGTCTCTTCCCCTCGTGACATCTCTTCCCTTGTGGTGTCTCTTCTCCTCGTGGTGTCTCTTCCCCTCGTGGCATCTCTTCGCCTCGTGGCATCTCTTCCCTCGTGGCATCTCTTCCCTCGTGGTGTCTCTTCCCCTCGTAGAATCTTTTCCCTCGTGGCATCTCTTCCCTTGTGGCATCTCTTCCCTCGTGGTGTCTCTTCCCCTCGTGGCATCTCTTCCCTTGTGGTGTCTCTTCCCCTCGTGGTGTCTCTTCCCCTCGTGGCATCTCTTCCCTTCGTAGCATCTCTTCCCCTCGTGGCATTTCTACCCTCGTGGTGTCTCTTCCCTCGTGGCATCTCTTCCCTCGTGGTGTCTCTTCCCCTCGTAGAATCTTTTCCCTCGTGGCATCTCTTCCCTCGTGGCATCTCTTCCCTCGTGGTGTCTCTTCCCCCAGTGGCATCTCATCCCTCATAGCATCTCTTCCCCTCGTGGCATTTCTTCCCTCGTGGTGTCTCTTCCCCTCGTGGTATCTTTTCCCTCGTGGTGTCTCTTCCCCTCATAGCATCTCTTCCCTCGTGGCATCTCTTCCCTCGTGACATCTCTTCCCCTCGTGAGATTCTTCCCTCGTGGTGTCTCTTCCCCTCGTGGCATCTCTTCCCCTCGTAGCATCTCTTCCCTCGTAGCATCTCTTCCCCTCATGGCATTTCTTCCCTTGTGGTGTCTCTTCCCCTCGTGACATCTCTTCCCTCGTGGTGTCTCTTCCCCTCGTGGCATCTCGTCCCCTTGTAGCATCTCTTCCCTCGTAGCATCTCTTCCCCTCGTGGCATTTCTTCCCTCGTGGTTGTCTCTTCCCCTCGTGGCATCTCTTCCCTCGTGGTGTCTCTTCCCCTCGGGACATATCTTCCCTCATGGTGTCTCTTCCCCTCGTGGCGTCTCTTCCATCGTGGTGTCTCTTCCCCTCGCAGCATCTCTTCCCCTCGTAGCATCTCTTCTCTCGTGGCATCTCTTCCCTCGTGGAGTCTCTTCCCCTCGTGGCATCTCTTCCCTCGTGACGTCTCTTCCCTCATAGCATCTCTTTCTCTCGTGTCATCTCTTCTCTCGTGGCGTCTCTTCCCCTTGTGGCATCTCTTCCCTCGTGGTGTCTCTTCCCCTCGTGCCATCTCTCACTCAAGCCACACTCTCTCATTGAGGAATAGATGAAGCCACACTCTCTCATTGAGGGATAGATGAAGCCACACTCTCTCATTGAGGGATAGATGAAGCCACGCCCCCTCATTGAGGGATAGATGAAGCCACGCCTCCTCATTGAGGGATAGATGAAGCCACACTCTCTCATTGAGGGATAGATGAAGCCACACTCTCTCATTGAGGGATAGATGAAGCCACACTCTCTCATTGAGGGATAGATGAAGCCACACTCTCTCATTGAGGGATAGATGAAGCCACGCTCTCTCATTGAGGGATGGACGAAGCCACGCTCTCTCATTGAGTGATAGATGAAGCCACACTCTCTCATTGAGGGATAGATGAAGCCACACTCTCTCATTGAGGGATGGATGAAGCCACGCTCTCTCATTGAGGGATAGATGAAGCCACGCTCTCTCATTGAGGGATAGATGAAGCCACGCCCTCTCATTGAGGGATAGATGAAGCCACGCCCTCTCATTGAGGGATAGATGAAGCCACACTCTCTCATTGAGGGATAGATGAAGCCACGCTCTCTATTGAGGGATAGATGAAGCCACACTCTCTCATTGAGGGATAGATGAAGCCACACTCTCTCATTGAGGGATAGATGAAGCCACACTCTCTCATTGAGGGATAGATGAAGCCACACTCTCTCATTGAGGGATGATGAAGCCACGCCCCCTCATTGAGGGATGGATGTATCCACGCCCCCTCATTGAGGGATAGATGAATCCACACTCTCTCATTGAGGGATGGATGAAGCCACGCTCTCTCATTGAGGGATGGATGAAGCCACGCTCTCTCATTGAGGGATAGATGAAGCCACACTCTCTCATTGAGGGATAGATGAAGCCACGCTCTCTATTGGGGGATAGATGAAGCCACGCTCTCTATTGAGGGATAGATGAAGCCACGCTCTCTCATTGAGGGATAGATGAAGCCACGCTCTCTATTGAGGGATAGATGAAGCCACACTCTCTCATTGAGGGATAGATGAAGCCACACTCTGTCATTGAGGGATAGATGAAGCCACACTCTCTCATTGAGGGATAGATGAAGCCACACTCTCTCATTGAGGGATGGATGAAGCCACGCTCTCTCATTGAGGGATAGATGAAGCCACGCTCTCTCATTGAGGGATAGATGAAGCCACGCCCTCTCATTGAGGGATAGATGAAGCCACGCCCTCTCATTGAGGGATAGATGAAGCCACACTCTCTCATTGAGGGATAGATGAAGCCACGCTCTCTATTGAGGGATAGATGAAGCCACACTCTCTCATTGAGGGATAGATGAAGCCACACTCTCTCATTGAGGGATAGATGAAGCCACACTCTCTCATTGAGGGATAGATGAAGCCACACTCTCTCATTGAGGGATGATGAAGCCACGCCCCCTCATTGAGGGATGGATGTATCCACGCCCCCTCATTGAGGGATAGATGAATCCACACTCTCTCATTGAGGGATGGATGAAGCCACGCTCTCTCATTGAGGGATGGATGAAGCCACGCTCTCTCATTGAGGGATAGATGAAGCCACACTCTCTCATTGAGGGATAGATGAAGCCACGCTCTCTATTGGGGGATAGATGAAGCCACGCTCTCTATTGAGGGATAGATGAAGCCACGCTCTCTCATTGAGGGATAGATGAAGCCACGCTCTCTATTGAGGGATAGATGAAGCCACGCTCTCTCATTGAGGGATAGATGAAGCCACGCTCTCTCATTGAGGGATAGATGAAGCCACGCCCCCTCATTGAGGGATGGATGAAGCCACGCCCCCTCATTGAGGGATAGATGAATCCACACTCTCTCATTGAGGGATGGATGAAGCCACGCCCCCTCATTGAGGGATAGATGAAGCCACACTCTCTCATTGAGGGATAGATGAAGCCACGCCCCCTCATTGAGGGATAGATGAAGTCACACTCTCTCATTGAGGGATAGATGAAGCCACGCCCCCTCATTGAGGGATAGATGAAGCCACACTCTCTCATTGAGGGATAGATGAAGCCACACTCTCTCATTGAGGGATAGATGAAGCCACACTCTCTCATCGAGGTATGGATGAAGCCACACTCTCTCATTGAGGGATAGATGAAGCCACACTCTCTCATTGAGGGATAGATGAAGCCACGCTCTCTCATTGAGGGATAGATGAAGCCACGCTCTCTCATTGAGGGATAGATGAAGCCACGCTCTCTCATTGAGGGATAGATGAAGCCACGCTCTCTCATTGAGGGATGGATGAAGCCACGCTCTCTCATTGAGGGATAGATGGAGCCACACTCTCTCATTGAGGGATAGATGAAGCCAAAGCCACACTCTCTCATCAGGGAGGACATGGACTTAAATGAGGGACAGAGGGACATGGACTCGCATGAAGGACAGGGGGACATGGACTCAGATGAGGGACAGGGGGACATGGAATCACATGAGGGATAGGGGGACATGGAGTCACATGAGGGGCAGGTGGACATGGACTCATATGAGGGACAGGGGGACATGGAATCACATGAGGGACAGGGGGGACATGGACTCACATGAGGGGCAGGTGGACATGGACTCACAATAGGGACAGGTGGACATGGACTCACATGAGGGACAGGGGGGACCTGGACTCACATGAGGGACAGGGGGACATGGACTCACATGAGGGACAGGGGGACATGGACTCACGTGAGGGACAGGGGGACATGGAATCACATGAGGGACAGGGGGATATGGACTCACATGAGGGGCAGGTGGACATGGACTCACATGAGGGACAGGGGGGACATGGACTCACATGAGGGACAGGGGGCATGGACTCACATGAGGGACAGGGGGGACATGGACTCACATGAGGGACAGGGGGACATGGACTCACATGAGGGACAGGGGGACATGGAGTCACATGAGGGGCAGGTGGACATGGACTCACATGAGGGACAGGGGGACATGGACTCACATTAGGGACAGGGGGCAGGGAGTCACATGAGGACAGGGGGACATGGAGTCACATGAGGGACAGGAGGACATGGACTCACATGAGGGACAGGGACTCATATGAGGGACAGGGGGACATGGACTCACATGAGGGACAGGAGGACATGGACTCAGAAGAGGGACAGTGCCTTGAAATCAGGGACACCTCGCTGAATCCTGTGGCAGAAGCAGGATGGCGACTCTCATGTTGCTCAGCCAAGGTTGGAGCTGTCAGGCGGCCAGTGACTGAGTGATGGCAATGGCGGGGGGGGGGGGGGGGGGGGAGGGGGCAGAAGGACTATTTATGGAAGGCCCCCCGTCCCCAGAGAGCGCCCACCGCTGGCATCACATTCACGTCACGCGCCCCCCGTTACTGCCAATGTGACACTAATGGAGGACGAGCGTTCCAGGGGCCATTACTCCGCCATCACTGCTGTCACCCAATTACCGCCACAAATCTATAATGGGAAATTGCCCGAGATCCCCATCATTATACAGAGGGATCACTACGACGCCCTGCCGCCTCATTTAATAAGGAGGAACTCCACTCATTGTAACACCACTGAGCCACAGATAAACAAATACCATACCCCCCAAGTGTCCCTGATATGGAAGGACTGTCCCTCATTGGAGCCATGTCCCCCTGTCCCTCGTTGTTCTCATTTGTCCCTCTTTGAGGTGTAACATGCAGATCTGCAGCAATAAGTGATTCATTTGCCTATTCAAAGTGTTTCTATTGTTGTAACTGTTACAATGTATCTCCTATCCATCCCTAAATGGGGGGGCGTGGCTTCATCTATCCCTCAATTAGGGGGCGTGGCTTCATACATCCCCCAATGAGGGGCCGTGGCTTCATACATCCCTCAATGAGGGGGCGTGGCTTCATCTATCCCTCAATTAGGGGGCGTGGCTTCATACATCCCTCAATGAGGGGGCGTGGCCTCATCTATCCCTCAATGAGAGAGTGTGGCTTCATCCATCCCTCAATGAGAGAGTGTGGCTTCATCTATCCCTCAATGAGAGAGTGTGGCTTCATCTATCCCTCAATGAGAGAGTGTGGCTTCATCTATCCCTCAATGAGAGAGTGTGGCTTCATCTATCCCTCAATGAGAGAGCGTGGCTTCATCTATCCCTCAATGAGAGAGCGTGGCTTCATATATCCCTCAATGTGAGAGTGTGGCTTCATCTATCCCTCAATGAGTGTGTGTGGCTTCATCTATCCTTCAATGAGAGAGTGTGGCTTCATCTATCCCTCAATGAGAGAGTGTGGCTTCATCTATCCCTCAATGAGAGAGCGTGGCTTCATCTATCCCTCAATGAGAGAGCGTGGCTTCATATATCCCTCAATGTGAGAGTGTGGCTTCATCTATCCCTCAATGAGTGTGTGTGGCTTCATCTATCCTTCAATGAGAGAGTGTGGTTTCATCTATCCCTCAATGAGAGAGTGTGGCTTCATCTATCCCTCAATGAGAGAGCGTGGCTTCATCTATCCCTCAATGAGAGAGCGTGGCTTCATCTATCCCTCAATGAGAGAGCGTGGCTTCATATATCACTCAATGAGAGAGTGTGGCTTCATCTATCCCTCAATTAGGGGGTGTGGCTTCATACATCCCTCAATGAGGGGGCGTGGCCTCATCTATCCCTCATTGAGGGGCGTGGCTTCATCCAGCCCTCAATGAGAGAGTGTGGCTTCATCTATCCCTCAATGAGAGAGTGTGGCTTCATCTATCCCTCAATGAGAGAGCGTGGCTTCATCCATCCCTCAATGAGAGAGCGTGGCTTCATCCATCCCTCAATGAGAGAGTGTGGCTTCATCTATCCCTCAATGAGAGAGCGTGGCTTCATCCATCCCTCAATGAGAGAGCGTGGCTTCATCCATCCCTCAATGAGAGAGTGTGGCTTCATCCATCCCTCAATGAGAGAGCGTGGCTTCATCCATCCCTCAATGAGAGAGCGTGGCTTCATCCATCCCTCAATGAGAGAGTGTGGCTTCATCCATCCCTCAATGAGAGAGTGTGGCTTCATCTATCCCTCAATGAGAGAGTTTGGCTTCATCCTTCCCTCAATGAGGGGACGTGACTTCATCTATCCCTCAATGAGGGGGCGTGGCTTCATCCATCTCTCAATGAGGGGGTGTGGCTTCATCCATCTCTCATTGAGGGGGCGTGGCTTCATCTATCCCTCAATGAGAGAGTGTGGCTTCATCTATCCCTCAATGAGAGAGTGTGGCTTCATCTAGCCCTCAATTAGGGGGTGTGGCTTCATACATCCCTCAATGAGGGGGCGTGGCCTCATCTATCCCTCAATGAGGGGCGTGGCTTCATCCAGCCCTCAATGAGAGAGTGTGGCTTCATCTATCCCTCAATGAGAGAGTGTGGCTTCATACATCCCTCAATGAGGGGGCGTGGCCTCATCTATCCCTCAATGAGGGGCGTGGCTTCATCCAGCCCTCAATGAGGGGGCGTGGCTTCATTGTCCCCAATGAGGGGACGTGGCTTCATCTATCCCTCAATGAGGGGGCGTGACTTCATTATCCCCAATGAGGGGGCGTGGCTAAATTTAACAATTGTCCCTTTGTCCAACCCTGAAAAGTTGGAAGCGCCTTAAAGTTTCCACGCACAAGGATTGGCTCCTGTGCCTCTCTGCTATACAGGGATTCAGTAGTTAATTAAGTTAAAGGGGAACCCCGTGGCTAAAGATGAGGATTCCAGCCTATGATTTCTGTAATCTCCCACAATTTTGACTATCCCGGGTTCCGGTCCCTGCCCCCAGGTACCCTGATCGGGGATGCCACGCCCCACAAGACCCCACCCCCACAAGGTCACACCCCACAAGACTACACACCCCACAAGGTCACACCCCCACAAGACCACACCCCTACAAGGTCACACCCCCACAAGGTCACACCCCACAAGAGCACACCCGCACATGACCACACCCCCACAAGGTCACACACCCCCACAAGGTCACACACCCCACAAGACCACACACCCCACATGATCACACACCCTCTAGGTTACACCCCCCACAAGGTTACACCCCACAAGACGACACCCCCACAAGACCACACCCCCACAAGACCACACCCCCCACAAGGTCACACCCCACAAGACTACACACCCCACAAGGTCACACCCCCACAAGACCACACCCCCACAAGGTCACACCCCCCACAATACCACACCCCCACAAGGTCACACCCCACAAGAGCACACCCCCACAAGGTCACACACCCCCACAAGGTCACACACCCCACAAGACCACACACCCCACACAATCACACACCCTCTAGGTTTCACCCCCACAAGGTTACACCCCACAAGACAACACCCCCACAAGACCACACCCCCCACAAGACCACACCCCCCACAAGGTCACACCCCACAAGGTCACACCCCCACAATGCCACACCCCCACAAGACCACACCCCCACAAGGTCACACACATCCCACAAGACCACACCCGCACATGACCACACCCCCACAATGCCACACCCACCACAAGACCACACCCCCCACAAGGTCACCCCCCACAAGACCACATCCCCACAAGGTCACACCTTCACAAGACCACACCCCCACAAGACCACACCCCACACAAGACCACACCCCACAGAAGACCACGCCCCTCAAGCCACACCCCACAAGGCCACACCCCCACAAGACCACACCCCACAAGACCAAACCCCCTACAATGTCACACGCCCACAAGACCACACCCCACAAGACCACACCCAATTACCCATAAAAAGTCTGGTATTTTTTGTTGGGAAAGGTGGCAGCCTAATGGGGGCTGGTGGATCAGGGGCCTCTATGCCCTTGGGTACAGGTCCAGAGGGGTAAACACCGGGCTCTAACCCCACACCACTGGGCATTGTGGGTATGAGTAATGGCTCGGGGGTAATGTATTCATAGCACAGGGGCGTGGCTTCCCTGGCAGGGGGGGCGGGCTTATCATTTCTGGGGCCCCATATGCAAACCAGAGAGGTGAGAAAAGGGGCCCCTGAGGGGCTATTGTAAGGGGTTTGCTGAGGGGGGGCAATGCCAACATACAGACTCATGAGGCACAGCCTTAAAGTGGACCAAAACCCAGCGCGATCGGCGTGGCAATAAGATTCGAGTGCTGATCGATTTCCTCCCTCCGGGGCATCCCAAATCAGTTCAAATTAAAGTGGACCAAAACCCAGCGCGATCGGCCCAGCTATAAGATTCCGGGGCTGATCGATTTCCTCCCTCCGGGGCATCCCAAATCAGTTCAAATTAAAGTGGACCAAAACCCAGCGCGATCGCGTGGCTATAAGATTCCAGTGCTGATCGATTTCCTCCCTCCGGGGCATCCCAAATCAGTTCAAATTAAAGTGGACCAAAACCTAGCGCGAACGCGTGGCAATAAGATTCGAGTGCTGATCGATTTCCTCCCTCCGGGGCATCCCAAATCAGTTCAAATTAAAGTGGACCAGAACCCAGCACGATCGCGTGGCTATAAGATTCCAGTGCTGATCGATTTCCTCCCTCCGGGGCATCCCAAATCAGTTCAAATTAAAGTGGACCAAAACCCAGCGCGATCGGCCCAGCTATAAGATTCCGGGGCTGATCAGTTTCCTCCCTCCGGGAGCGGCCGCGCATGCGCCGTAAGACCGGGGTGAGGTGAGTTGCGCCTGGCGATCTGGGGGGTTTCACACAGCGGGGTATCCCCAATCTGGGGGCAAAGACCAAAACCCAGGATAGTCAAAATCCTGGGTTCTGGTCCACTTTAAACCGATGCCCTATTGTGTGAAAGCACCCGATTTCCTGAAGAAACACTCACCTGTCCCATGACCCGCTTCATCCAGCCATTTAGATAGGGACGGGGACGGGAGCGCAGCTCAGAGAGGGCGTGGAAGTGGCCGCCAAACAGCGTGCTGTGCCGTGCATTAATATACACAGCACCGATTGGACAAGAACCCGCACATGCTCCGTAGGCCTGGGAAGAGCTGCGGTTATATGACCTATTCAGGGGGTTCACTTAGGGGGGCATCCCAAATCCAGATCCCTGCAGGAAAAGTATCCAGCCTCGGGATAGTGAAAATCCCTGGCTTGGTTCCACTTTAACCGATGCCCTATTGTGTGAAAGCACCCGATTTCCTGACAAAACACTCACCTTTCCTGATTGTACAAGAACCCGCACATGCTCCATAGGCCCGGGATGAGCTGCGGTTATATGACCTATTCAGGGGGGTTCACTTAGGGGGGCATCCCAAATCCAGATCCCCCCAGGACAAGGATCCAGACCCAGGACAGTGTAAATCTCTGGTTTGGTTCCACTTTAAGCTGCTGGGATTTCTGGACGATGTAACATTAAAGGGTCGGCAATGGTGACAGTTAGCTGTGAACGGTCATGTTGGGTCATTATTGGGTCATACTCATTCTAGTCTTTATTATTCTGGCTTATTATTATTATTATTATTATTATTATTTTTCAGCATTGTCTTTGTGTCATATTAATTGATTGTCACAAGATATTATTGTTCCACTTCTATGCCAAAAATATCATTGGATAATATTATTCATTATTATTGGTTTATATTACCTAATATTGGGGCCTAGCACATGTCCCTTTATTGTAGGGAGGTGTAATAGGTCGTTTTTTATTAATTCGTAATTTAACACTTTTTGAGCCGGAACAAATACAATAGAGTCCATTCAATTGAAATAAATAAATAAAACTCTCTATATAGCGGTGATAATGGCTGTGGGGTTTCGTTCCCTGAAGTATTGATTATTTATGAACACACATATGTTCTATTTGGGGTAAATGCAGCTGTTTTGTACAATGTGATTGGGTTCACTTACCGGGGCATCCCGAATCCAGATGCCCCCAGGGAAGGACCCAGGCCCCGGGATAATGAAAATCCCTGGTTTGGTTCCACTTTAAGCTGCTGGGATTTCTGGACGCTGTAAGAGGAGAAGCTATCACTGAGGCCATTAAAGGGCCGGCAATGGTGGCAGTTAGCTGCGGGCAGCAGTTAGTGGTGGGTGTTTAGTCGGTGAGATGTGAGTGTGCAGATTGGGGGACAGTAAACAATCGCAGGCGCCTTTGTTCGGGATATCAAACGTCTTCCCTGCGTTTCATGTTCAAAGCGTTGCCGTGAAGTGTGACGCGGCGGCGGGGGAGCGGCGGGGCCCCTCTGATCTCCTGTTATGGGAACGTTATCTCATGACCTCCATAGAACATCCCCCGATAAAAGATCCGGCGTGTAGAGGATCCCGCCCGAGACAAGGCTGCCACGCACCCGCGCTAATCTGATCCACCGAGTCCCGGCACGCCGCTAACAAGGTGCTCGCATACAATGCGACGACATCAGCCGTAGCACCAACATCAGCCGTAGCACCAACATCAGCTGTAGCACCAACATCAGCCGTAGCACCGACATCAGCCGTAGCACCAACATTAGCCGTAGCACCGACATCAGCCATAGCACCAACATCAGCCGTAGCACCAACATCAGCTGTAGCACCAACATCAGCCGTAGCACCGACATCAGCCATAGCACCAACATCAGCCATAGCACCAACATCAGCTGTAGCACCAACATCAGCCGTAGCACCGACATCAGCCGTAGCACCAACATCAGCCGTAGCACCGACATCAGCCGTAGCACCGACATCAGCCATAGAACCAACATCAGCCATAGCACCAACATCAGCTGTAGCACCAACATCAGCCGTAGCACCGACATCAGCCGTAGCACCAACATCAGCTGTAGCACCAACATCAGCCGTAGCACCGACATCAGCCGTAGCACCAACATCAGCCGTAGCACCAACATCAGCCATAGCACCAACATCAGCCGTAGCACCAACATCAGCCGTAGCACCGACATCAGCCGTAGCACCAACATCAGCCGTAGCACCGACATCAGCCGTAGCACCGACATCAGCCGTAGCACCAACATCAGCCGTAGCACCGACATCAGCCGTAGCACCAACATCAGCCGTAGCACCGACATCAGCCGTAGCACCGACATCAGCCGTAGCACCAACATCAGCCGTAGCACCAACATCAGCCGTAGCACCGACATCAGCCGTAGCACCAACATCAGCCATAGCACCAACATCAGCCGTAGAACCAGCATCAGCCATAGAACCAACATCAGCCGTAGCACCAACATCAGCCGTAGCACCAACATCAGCCGTAGCACCAACATCAGCCGTAGCACCAACATCAGCCGTAGCACCAACATCAGCCGTAGCACCAACATCAGCCATAGAACCAACATCAGCCGTAGCACCGACATCAGCCGTAGCACCAACATCAGCCATAGAACCAACATCAGCCGTAGCACCGACATCAGCCGTAGCACCGACATCAGTCGTAGCACCAACATCAGCCGTAGCACCAACATCAGCCATAGCACCGACATCAGCCGTAGCACCAACATCAGCCGTAGCACCGACATCAGCCATAGCACAGTCATCAACCGTGGCACCAACATCAGCCATAGCACCAACATCAGCCGTAGCACCAACATCAGCCATAGCACCAACATCAGCCATAGCACCAACATCAGCCATAGCACCAACATCAGCCGTAGCACCGACATCAGCCGTAGCACCAACATCAGCCGTAGCACCAACATCAGCCATAGCACCGACATCAGCCGTAGAACCAACATCAGCCATAGGACCAACATCAGCCGTAGCACCAACATCAGCCATAGGACCAACATCAGCCATAGCACCAACATCAGCCGTAGAACCAACATCAGCCATAGGACCAACATCAGCCGTAGCACCAACATCAGCCGTAGCACCAACATCAGCCGTAGCACCAACATCAGCCGTAGCAGCAACATCAGCCATAGCTCCAACATCAGTCGTAGCACCGACATCAGCCATAGAACCAACATCAGCCGTAGCACCAACATCAGCCGTAGCACCGTCATCAGCCGTGGCACCGACATCAGCCATAGAACCAACATCAGCCGTAGCACCAACATCAGCCGTAGCACCGACATCAGCCATAGCACCAACATCAGCCATAGAACCAACATCAGCCATAGAACCAACATCAGCCATAGAACCAACATCAGCCATAGCACCAACATCAGCCATAGAACCAACATCAGCCATAGCACCAACATCAGCCGTAGAACCGACATCAGCCGTAGCACCAACATCAGCCGTAGAACGAACATCAGCCGTAACACCGACATCAGCCGTAGCACCAACATCAGCCGTAGCACCGACATCAGCCGTAACACCAACATCAGCCATAGAGCCAACATCAGCCGTAGCACCAACATCAGCCGTAGCACCAACATCAGCCGTAGCACCAACATCAGCCGTAGCACCAACTTCAGCCGTAGCACCAACATCAGCCATAGAACCAACATCAGCCGTAGAACCAACATCAGCCGTAGCACCAACATCAGCCGTAGCACCGACATGAGCCGTAACACCGACATCAGCCGTAGCACCAACATCAGCCATAGAACCAACATCAGCCATAGCACCAACATCAGCCATAGAACCAACATCAGCCATAGAACCAACATCAGCCATAGAACCAACATCAGCCATAGAACCAACATCAGCCATAGAACCAACATCAGCCATAGAACCAACATCAGCCATAGAACCAACATCAGCCATGGAACCAGCATCAGCCATAGCACCAACATCAGCCATAGAACCAACATCAGCCGTAGCACCAACATCAGCCGTAGAACCAACATCAGCCATAGCACCAACATCAGCCATAGCACCAACATCAGCCGTAGCACCAACATCAGCCATAGCACCAACATCAGCCATAGAGCCAACATCAGCCGTAGCACCAACATCAGCCGTAGCACCAACATCAGCCGTAGCACCAACATCAGCCATAGAACCAACATCAGCCGTAGAACCAACATCAGCCGTAGCACCAACATCAGCCATAGCACCAACATCAGCCGTAGCACCGACATCAGCCGTAGCACCAACATCAGCCATAGAACCAACATCAGCCGTAGCACCAACATCAGCCATAGAACCAACATCAGCCATAGCACCAACATCAGCCGTAGCACCGACATCAGCCGTAGCACCAACATCAGCCATAGAACCAACATCAGCCGTAGAACCAACATCAGCCATAGAACCAACATCAGCCGTAGCACCAACATCAGCCGTAGCACCAACATCAGCCGTAGCACCAACATCAGCCGTAGCACCAACATCAGCCATATAACCAACATCAGCCGTAGAACCAACATCAGCCGTAGCACCAACATCAGCCATAGCACCAACATCAGCCATAGCACCAACATCAGCCATAGAACCAACATCAGCCATAGCACCAACATCAGCCGTAGCACCAACATCAGCCATAGCACCAACATCAGCCATAGAACCAACATCAGCCATAGCACCAACATCAGCCGTAGCACCGACATCAGCCGTAGCACCAACATCAGCCATAGAACCAACATCAGCCGTAGAACCAACATCAGCCGTAGCACCAACATCAGCCGTAGCACCAACATCAGCCGTAGCACCAACATCAGCCGTAGCACCAACATCAGCCGTATAACCAACATCAGCCGTAGAACCAACATCAGCCGTAGCACCAACATCAGCCATAGCACCAACATCAGCCATAGCACCAACATCAGCCATAGAACCAACATCAGCCATAGCACCAACATCAGCCGTAGCACCAACATCAGCCATAGAACCAACATCAGCCATAGCACCAACATCAGCCGTAACACCGACATCAGCCATAGAACCAACATCAGCCGTAGCACCAACATCAGCCATAGCACCAACATCAGCCGTAGCACCAACATCAGCCATAGCACCGACATCAGCCGTAGCACCAACATCAGCCATAGCACCAACATCAGCCGTAGAACCAGCATCAGCCATAGAACCAACATCAGCCGTAGCACCAACATCAGCCGTAGCACCAACATCAGCCGTAGCACCAACATCAGCCGTAGCACCAACATCAGCCGTAGCACCAACATCAGCCGTAGCACCAACATCAGCCGTAGCACCAACATCAGCCGTAGCACCAACATCAGCCGTAGCACCAACATCAGCCATAGAACCAACATCAGCCGTAGCACCGACATCAGCCGTAGCACCAACATCAGCCGTAGCACCAACATCAGCCGTAGCACCAACATCAGCCGTAGCACCAACATCAGCCATATAACCAACATCAGCCGTAGAACCAACATCAGCCGTAGCACCAACATCAGCCATAGCACCAACATCAGCCATAGCACCAACATCAGCCATAGAACCAACATCAGCCATAGCACCAACATCAGCCGTAGCACCAACATCAGCCATAGAACCAACATCAGCCATAGCACCAACATCAGCCGTAACACCGACATCAGCCATAGAACCAACATCAGCCGTAGCACTAACATCAGCCATAGCACCAACATCAGCCGTAGCACCAACATCAGCCATAGCACCGACATCAGCCGTAGCACCAACATCAGCCATAGCACCAACATCAGCCGTAGAACCAGCATCAGCCATAGAACCAACATCAGCCGTAGCACCAACATCAGCCGTAGCACCAACATCAGCCGTAGCACCAACATCAGCCGTAGCACCAACATCAGCCGTAGCACCAACATCAGCCGTAGCACCAACATCAGCCGTAGCACCAACATCAGCCGTAGCACCAACATCAGCCATAGAACCAACATCAGCCGTAGCACCGACATCAGCCGTAGCACCGACATCAGCCGTAGCACCGACATCAGCCGTAGCACCGACATCAGCCGTAGCACCGACATCAGCCGTAGCACCGACATCAGCCATAGCACCGACATCAGCCGTAGCACCGACATCAGCCATAGCACCGACATCAGCCATAGAACCAACATCAGCCGTAGCACCGACATCAGCCGTAGCACCGACATCAGCCGTAGCACCGACATCAGCCGTAGCACCGACATCAGCCATAGCACCAACATCAGCCGTAGCACCAACATCAGCCGTAGCACCGACATCAGCCGTAGCACCAACATCAGCCATAGAACCAACATCAGCTATAGAACCAACATCAGCCGTAGCACCGACATCAGTCGTAGCACCAACATCAGCCGTAGCACCAACATCAGCCATAGCACCGACATCAGCCGTAGCACCAACATCAGCCGTAGCACCGACATCAGCCATAGCACCGTCATCAACCGTGGCACCAACATCAGCCATAGAACCAACATCAGCCGTAGCACCAACATCAGCCATAGCACCAACATCAGCCGTAGAACCAACATCAGCCATAGTACCAACATCAGCCGTAGCACCAACATCAGCCATAGGACCAACATCAGCCATAGCACCGACATCAGCCGTGGCACCAACATCAGCCATAGAACCAACATCAGCCGTAGCACCAACATCAGCCGTAGCACCGACATCAGCCGTAGCACCAACATCAGCCGTAGCACCAACATCAGCCATAGCACCGACATCAGCCGTGGCACCAACATCAGCCATAGAACCAACATCAGCCGTAGCACCAACATCAGCCATAGCACCAACATCAGCCATAGAGCCAACATCAGCCATAGAACCAACATCAGCCGTAGCACCAACATCAGCCATAGCACCAACATCAGCCGTAGAACCAACATCAGCCATAGTACCAACATCAGCCGTAGCACCAACATCAGCCATAGGACCAACATCAGCCATAGCACCAACATCAGCCGTAGAACCAACATCAGCCATAGGACCAACATCAGCCGTAGCACCGACATCAGCCATAGCACCGTCATCAACCGTGGCACCAACATCAGCCATAGAACCAACATCAGCCGTAGCACCAACATCAGCCATAGCACCAACATCAGCCATAGCACCAACATCAGCCATAGCACCAACATCAGCCGTAGAACCAACATCAGCCATAGGACCAACATCAGCCGTAGCACCAACATCAGCCATAGGACCAACATCAGCCATAGCACCAACATCAGCCGTAGAACCGACATCAGCCATAGCACCAACATCAGCCGTAGCACCGACATCAGCCATAGAACCAACATCAGCCATAGAACCAACATCAGCCATAGAACCAACATCAGCCATAGCACCAACATCAGCCATAGAACCAACATCAGCCATAGCACCAACATCAGCCGTAGAACCAACATCAGCCGTAAAACCGACATCAGCCGTAGCACCAACATCAGCCGTAGAACGAACATCAGCCGTAACACCGACATCAGCCGTAGCACCAACATCAGCCGTAGCACCGACATCAGCCGTAACACCAACATCAGCCATAGAGCCAACATCAGCCGTAGCACCAACATCAGCCGTAGCACCAACATCAGCCGTAGCACCAACATCAGCCGTAGCACCAACATCAGCCGTAGCACCAACATCAGCCGTAGCACCAACATCAGCCGTAGCACCAACATCAGCCATAGAACCAACATCAGCCGTAGAACCAACATCAGCCGTAGCACCAACATCAGCCGTAGCACCGACATCAGCCGTAACACCGACATCAGCCGTAGCACCAACATCAGCCATAGAACCAACATCAGCCATAGCACCAACATCAGCCATAGAACCAACATCAGCCATAGAACCAACATCAGCCATAGAACCAACATCAGCCATGGAACCAGCATCAGCCATAGAACCAACATCAGCCGTAGCACCAACATCAGCCATAGAACCAACATCAGCCATAGAACCAACATCAGCCGTAGCACCAACATCAGCCATAGAACCAACATCAGCCATAGCACCAACATCAGCCGTAGAACCAACATCAGCCATAGCACCAACATCAGCCATAGAACCAACATCAGCCGTAGCACCAACATCAGCCATAGAACCAACATCAGCCATAGCACCAACATCAGCCGTAGAACCAACATCAGCCATAGCACCAACATCAGCCATAGCACCAACATCAGCCGTAGCACCAACATCAGCCGTAGAACCAACATCAGCCGTAAAACCGACATCAGCCGTAGAACGAACATCAGCCGTAACACCGACATCAGCCGTAGCACCAACATCAGCCATAGAACCAACATCAGCCGTAGCACCAACATCAGCCATAGAGCCAACATCAGCCGTAGCACCAACATCAGCCGTAGCACCAACATCAGCCGTAGCACCAACATCAGCCATAGAACCAACATCAGCCGTAGAACCAACATCAGCCATAGCACCAACATCAGCCATAGCACCAACATCAGCCGTAGCACCGACATCAGCCGTAGCACCAACATCAGCCATAGAACCAACATCAGCCGTAGCACCAACATCAGCCGTAACACCGACATCAGCCGTAGCACCAACATCAGCCATAGAACCAACATCAGCCATAGCACCAACATCAGCCGTAGCACCGACATCAGCCGTAGCACCAACATCAGCCATAGAACCAACATCAGCCGTAGCACCAACATCAGCCGTAGCACCAACATCAGCCGTAGCACCAACATCAGCCGTAGCACCAACA
The DNA here is from genome assembly GCA_027917425.1 of Gastrophryne carolinensis. Taxonomy (NCBI): domain Eukaryota; kingdom Metazoa; phylum Chordata; class Amphibia; order Anura; family Microhylidae; genus Gastrophryne; species Gastrophryne carolinensis. Next base: position 488,439,171 of record CM051237.1, on the reverse strand, counting down.
TCAGCCGTAGCACCAACATCAGCCATAGAACCAACATCAGCCGTAGAACCAACATCAGCCGTAGCACCAACATCAGCCATAGCACCAACATCAGCCGTAGCACCGACATCAGCCGTAGCACCGACATCAGCCGTAGCACCAACATCAGCCATAGCACCAACATCAGCCGTAGAACCAACATCAGCCGTAGCACCAACATCAGCCATAGAACCAACATCAGCCATAGCACCAACATCAGCCATAGCACCAACATCAGCCGTAGCACCGATATCAGCCGTAGCACCGACATCAGCCATAGAACCAACATCAGCCGTAGCACCAACATCAGCCGTAGCACCAACATCAGCCGTAGCACCAACATCAGCCATAGCACCAACATCAGCCATAGAACCAACATCAGCCATAGCACCAACATCAGCCGTAGCACCAACATCAGCCGTAGCACCAACATCAGCCGTAGCACCAACATCAGCCGTAGCACCAACATCAGCTGTAGAACCAACATCAGCCATAGCACCAACATCAGCCATAGCACCAACATCAGCCATAGCACCAACATCAGCCGTAGAACCAACATCAGCCGTAGCACCAACATCAGCTGTAGCACCAACATCAGCCGTAGCACCGACATCAGCTAAAGCACCAACATCAGCCGTAGCACCGACATCAGCAGTAACACCGACATCAGCCGTAGCACCAACATCAGCCATAGCACCAACATCAGCCGTAGCACCAACATCAGCCATAGAACCAACATCAGCCGTAGAACCAACATCAGCCATAGAACCAACATCAGCCGTAGAACCAACATCAGCCGTAGCACCAACATCAGCCATAGAACCAACATCAGCCGTAGCACCAACATCAGCCATAGCACCAACATCAGCCATAGCACCAACATCAGCCATAGCACCAACATCAGCCATAGAACCAACATCAGCCGTAGCACCAACATCAGCCATAGCACCAACATCAGCCATAGAACCAACATCAGCCGTAGAACCAACATCAGCCGTAGCACCAACATCAGCCGTAGCACCAACATCAGCCATAGCACCAACATCAGCCATAGCACCAACATCAGCCATAGCACCAACATCAGCCATAGCACCAACATCAGCCGTAGCACCAACATCAGCCATAGAACCAACATCAGCCATAGAACCAACATCAGCCGTAGCACCAACATCAGCCATAGCACCAACATCAGCCGTAGCACCAACATCAGCCGTAGCACCGACATCAGCCATAGCACCAACATCAGCCATAGCACCAACATCAGCCGTAGCACCGACATCAGCCATAGCACCGACATCAGCCATAGCACCAACATCAGCCATAGCACCAACATCAGCCATAGCACCAACATCAGCCGTAGCACCAACATCAGCCGTAGCACCAACATCAGCCATAGAACCAACATCAGTCGTAGCACCGACATCAGCCATAGCACCGACATCAGCCATAGCACCAACATCAGCCATAGCACCAACATCAGCCATAGCACCAACATCAGCCGTAGCACCAACATCAGCCGTAGCACCAACATCAGCCGTAGAACCAACATCAGCCGTAGCACCAACATCAGCCGTAGCACCAACATCAGCCGTAGCACCAACATCAGCCGTAGAACCAACATCAGCCGTAGCACCAACATCAGCCGTAGCACCAACATCAGCCGTAGAACCAACATCAGCCGTAGCACCAACATCAGCCGTAGCACCAACATCAGCCGTAGCACCAACATCAGCCATAGCACCAACATCAGCCATAGCACCAACATCAGCCATAGCACCAACATCAGCCGTAGCACCGACATCAGCCGTAACACCGACATCAGTCGTAGCACCGACATCAGCCGTAGCACCAACATCAGCCATAGCACCAACATCAGCCATAGCACCAACATCAGCCATAGCACCAACATCAGCCATAGCACCAACATCAGCCATAGCACCAACATCAGCCGTAGCACCAACATCAGCCATAGCACCAACATCAGCCGTAGCACCAACATCAGCCATAGCACCAACATCAGCCGTAGCACCAACATCAGCCATAGAACCAACATCAGCCGTAGCACCAACATCAGCCATAGCACCAACATCAGCCATAGCACCAACATCAGCCATAGCACCAACATCACCCATAGCACCAACATCAGCCGTAGCACCAACATCAGCCATAGAACCAACATCAGCCGTAGCACCAACATCAGCCATAGAGCCAACATCAGCCATAGAACCAACATCAGCCATAGAGCCAACATCAGCCATAGCACCAACATCAGCCATAGAACCAACATCAGCCGTAGAACCAACATCAGCCATAGCACCAACATCAGCCATAGCACCAACATCAGCCATAGAGCCAACATCAGCCGTAGCACCAACATCAGCCGTAGCACCAACATCAGCCGTAGCACCGACATCAGCCATAGCACCAACATCAGCCATAGCACCAACATCAGCCGTAGCACCAACATCAGCCGTAGCACCGACATCAGCCATAGCACCAACATCAGCCATAGCACCAACATCAGCCGTAGCACCGACATCAGCCATAGCACCGACATCAGCCATAGCACCAACATCAGCCATAGCACCAACATCAGCCATAGCACCAACATCAGCCATAGCACCAACATCAGCCATAGCACCAACATCAGTCGTAGCACCGACATCAGCCATAGCACCGACATCAGCCATAGCACCAACATCAGCCATAGCACCAACATCAGCCATAGCACCAACATCAGCCGTAGCACCAACATCAGCCGTAGCACCAACATCAGCCGTAGAACCAACATCAGCCATAGCACCAACATCAGCCATAGCACCAACATCAGCCATAGCACCAACATCAGCCATAGCACCAACATCGGCCATAGAACCAACATCAGCCGTAGCACCAACATCGGCCATAGAACCAACATCAGCCGTAGCACCAACATCAGCCATAGCACCAACATCAGCCATAGCACCAACATCAGCCATAGCACCAACATCAGCCATAGCACCAACATCAGCCATAGCACCAACATCAGCCGTAGCACCAACATCAGTCGTAGCACCAACATCAGCCATAGAACCAACATCAGCCGTAGCACCAACATCAGCCATAGAGCCAACATCAGCCATAGAACCAGCATCAGCCGTAGCACCAACATCAGCCATAGCACCAACATCAGCCGTAGCACCAACATCAGCCATAGAGCCAACATCAGCCATAGAACCAACATCAGCCGTAGCACCAACATCAGCCATAGAACCAACATCAGCCGTAGAACCAACATCAGCCATAGCACCAACATCAGCCATAGCACCAACATCAGCCATAGAGCCAACATCAGCCGTAGCACCAACATCAGCCGTAGCACCAACATCAGCCATAGAGCCAACATCAGCCGTAGCACCAACATCAGCCGTAGCACCAACATCAGCCGTAGCACCGACATCAGCCATAGCACCAACATCAGCCGTAGCACCAACATCAGCCGTAGCACCAACATCAGCTGTAGCACCGACATCAGCCATAGCACCAACATCAGCCATAGAACCAACATCAGCCATAGAACCAACATCAGCCATAGCACCAACATCAGCCGTAGCACCAACATCAGCCGTAGCACCAACATCAGCTGTAGCACCGACATCAGCCATAGCACCAACATCAGCCATAGAACCAACATCAGCCGTAGAACCAACATCAGCCGTAGCACCAACATCAGCCATAGCACCAACATCAGCCATAGAACCAACATCAGCCGTAGAACCAACATCAGCCATAGCACCAACATCAGCCGTAGAACCAACATCAGCCATAGCACCAACATCAGCCATAGAACCAACATCAGCCATAGAACCAACATCAGCCGTAGCACCAACATCAGCCATAGCACCAACATCAGCCATAGCACCAACATCAGCCATAGCACCAACATCAGCCATAGCACCAACATCAGCCGTAGCACCAACATCAGCCATAGCACCAACATCAGCCATAGAACCAACATCAGCCGTAGCACCAACATCAGCCGTAGCACCAACATCAGCCGTAGCACCGACATCAGCCGTAACACCGACATCAGTCGTAGCACCGACATCAGCCGTAGCACCAACATCAGCCGTAGCACCAACATCGGCCATAGAACCAACATCAGCCGTAGCACCAACATCAGCCATAGCACCAACATCAGCCATAGCACCAACATCAGCCATAGCACCAACATCAGCCATAGCACCAACATCAGCCATAGCACCAACATCAGCCGTAGCACCAACATCAGTCGTAGCACCAACATCAGCCATAGAACCAACATCAGCCGTAGCACCAACATCAGCCATAGAGCCAACATCAGCCATAGAACCAGCATCAGCCGTAGCACCAACATCAGCCATAGCACCAACATCAGCCGTAGCACCAACATCAGCCATAGAGCCAACATCAGCCATAGAACCAACATCAGCCGTAGCACCAACATCAGCCATAGAACCAACATCAGCCGTAGAACCAACATCAGCCATAGCACCAACATCAGCCATAGCACCAACATCAGCCATAGAGCCAACATCAGCCGTAGCACCAACATCAGCCGTAGCACCAACATCAGCCGTAGCACCGACATCAGCCATAGCACCAACATCAGCCGTAGCACCAACATCAGCCGTAGCACCAACATCAGCTGTAGCACCGACATCAGCCATAGCACCAACATCAGCCATAGCACCAACATCAGCCGTAGCACCGACATCAGCCATAGCACCAACATCAGCCATAGAACCAACATCAGCCGTAGAACCAACATCAGCCGTAGCACCAACATCAGCCATAGCACCAACATCAGCCATAGAACCAACATCAGCCGTAGAACCAACATCAGCCATAGCACCAACATCAGCCGTAGAACCAACATCAGCCATAGCACCAACATCAGCCGTAGCACCGACATCAGCCATAGCACCAACATCAGCCATAGAACCAACATCAGCCGTAGCACCAACATCAGCCATAGCACCAACATCAGCCATAGCACCAACATCAGCCATAGCACCAACATCAGCCATAGAACCAACATCAGCCATAGCACCAACATCAGCCATAGCACCAACATCAGCCATAGCACCAACATCAGCCATAGCACCAACATCAGCCGTAGCACCAACATCAGCCATAGCACCAACATCAGCCATAGAACCAACATCAGCCGTAGCACCGACATCAGCCATAGCACCAACATCAGCCATAGCACCAACATCAGCCATAGAACCAACATCAGCCGTAGCACCGACATCAGCCATAGCACCAACATCAGCCATAGCAGCAACACGTGTGTTGTGTGTCTATTATGTGTGTTGTGTGTCTGTCACGTGTGTTGTATGTCTGTCATGTATGTTGTATGTCTGCTATGTGTGTTGTGTATCTGTAACATGTGTTGTATGTTTATCATGTGTGGTTTATGTCTGTCACGTGTGTTGTATGTCTGTCGTGTATGTTGCATGTCTACTATGTGTGTTGTGTATCAGTCCTGTGTGTTGTATGTCTATCATGTGTATTGTGTGTCTGTCATGTGTGTTGTGTGTGTGTCACGTGTGTTGTATGTCTATCATATGTGTTGTATGTCTGTCATGTGTGTTATGTATCTCTCACGTGTGTTGTATGTCTGTCATGTGTGTTATGTATCTCTCACGTGTGTTGTATGTCTATCATATGTGTTGTATGTCTGTCATTTGTGTTATGTATCTGTCACGTGTGTTGTATGTCTATAATATTTGTTGTATGTCTATCACGTGTGTTGTGTGTCTCTCACATGTGTTGTGTGTCTATTATGTGTGTTGTGTGTTTGTCACGTGTGTTGTATGTCTGTCATGTGTGTTGTATGTTTATCATGTGTGGTGTATGTCTGTCATGTGTGTTGTATGTCTGTCATGTATGTTGTATGTCTACTATGTGTGTTGTGTATCTGTCCTGTGTGTTGTATGTCTATCATATGTGTTGTATGTCTGTCATGTGTGTTATGTATCTGTCACGTGTGTTGTATGTCTATAATATTTGTTGTATGTCTATGACGTGTGTCGTGTGTCTCTCACGTGTGTTGTGTTGTTTCCCATTGTGCAGCTTCTTTATGGCACAATACAAGGTGAGGTGGCTGCAGAACATTGCAGATAGTGGCCCCCTGAGCTGAATGAATGGGGGAAGGGGTAGGGTGAGGATTTCTGGGCTTGGGCTCAGCTATGTAGGTTAATACGTTTATGAGATGAATATTAATTAGGGTTTTCTATTATTAGCTACTTAATGAGCAGCTTGTTAATGACAGCTCCTATATATAACATATATTATTACATGCCCCCGCCACTGCCCAGCCAATCAGATGAGCCCGCTTGTGGCGCCTTTTTATTGTGTATCAAATCCTCTAATTAGTGATGGGCTACGGATCTGAGCCAACAAGTCCATCCAAACCCGATTTATCTCTAGCCAAAGTGACCCCTCTCCTGGGGCTACCAGCCTGGCAACCAGACATAGGGGCTGGCAACCCAGAGACTAAGCAGCCAGACCCCTCCCCTGGGGCTACCAGCCCGCCAACCAGACATAGGGGCTGGCAACCCAGAGACTAAGCAGCCAGACCCCTCCCCTGGGGCTACCAGCCCGGCAACCAGACATAGGGGCTGGCAACCCAGAGACCAAGTAGCAAGAGCCCCTCGCCTCTGGCTACCAGCCCACCAACCAGACATAGGGGCTGGCAACCCATAGACTAAGCAGCCAGACCCCTCTCCTGGGGCTACCAGCTTGGCAAACAGACATAGGGGCTGGCAACCCAGAGACTAAGCAGCCAGACCCCCTCCCCTGGGGCTACCAGCCTGGCAAACAGACATAGGGGCTGGCAACCCAGAGACCAAGTATCAAGAGCCCCTCGCCTCTGGCTACCAGCCTGGCAACCAGACATAGGGACTGGCAACCCACAGACTAAGCAGCCAGACCCCCTCCCCTGGGGCTACCAGCCCGCCAACCAGACATAGGGGCTGGCAACCCAGAGACTAAGCAGCCAGACCCCCTCCCCTGGGGCTACCAGCCCGGCAACCAGACATAGGGGCTGGCAACCCAGAGACCAAGTAGCAAGAGCCTCTCGCCTCTGGCTACCAGCCCCCCAACCAGACATAGGGGCTGGCAACCCAGAGACCAAGTAGCAAGAGCCTCTCGCCTCTGGCTACCAGCCCCCCAACCAGACATAGGGGCTGGCAACCCAGAGACCAAGTAGCAAGAGCCTCTCGCCTCTGGCTACCAGCCCGCCAACCAGACATAGGGGCTGGCAACCCAGAGACTAAGCAGCCAGACCCCCTCCCCTGGGGCTATCAGCCTGGCAACCAGACACAGGGGCTGGAATCCCAGAGACTAAGCAGCCAGACCCCCTCCCCTGGGGCTACCAGCCTGGCAACCAGACATAGGGGCTGACAACCCAGAGACTAAGCAGCCAGACCCCCTCCCCTGGGGCTACCAGCCTGGCAACCAGACATAGGGCTGGCATCCCAGAGACCAAGCAGCCAGAGCCCCTCGCCTCTGGCTACCAGCCCAGCAACCAGACATAGAGGCTGGCATCCCAGAGACCAAGTAGCAAGAGCCCCTCGCCTCTGGCTACCAGCCTGGCAACCAGACATAGGGGCTGGAATCCCAGAGACCAAGCAGCCAGAGCCCCTCGCCTCTGGCTACCAGCCTGGCAACCAGACATAGGGGCTGGCAACCCAGAGACCAAGTAGCAAGAGCCCCTCGCCTCTGGCTACCAGCCTGGCAACCAGATATAGGGCTGGCAACCCAGAGACTAAGCAGCCAGACCCCTCCCCTGGGGCTACCAGCCCGGCAACCAGACATAGGGACTGGCAACCCAGAGACCAAGTATCAAGAGCCCCCTCCCCTGGGGCTACCAGCCCAGCAACCAGACATAGGGGCTGGCAACCCAGAGACTAAGCAGCCAGACCCCCTGCCCTGGGGCTACCAGCCCGGCAACCAGACATAGGGGCTGGCAACCCAGAGACAAAGTAGCAAGAGCCCCTCGCCTCTGGCTACCAGCCCGCCAACCAGACATAGAGGCTGGCTACCCAGAGACTAAGCAGCCAGACCCCCTCCCCTGGGGCTACCAACCCGGCAACCAGACATAGGGGCTGGCAACCCAGAGACCAAGTAGCAAGAGCCCCTCGCCTCTGGCTACCAGCCTGCCAACCAGACATAGGGGCTGGCAACCCAGAGACTAAGCAGCCAGACCCCCTCCCCTGGGGCTACCAGCCTGGCAACCAGACATAGGGACTGGCAACCCAGAGACCAAGCAGCCAGACCCCCTCCCCTGGAGCTACCAGCCCGGCAACCAGACATAGGGGCTGGCAACCCAGAGACCAAGCAGCCAGACCCCCTCCCCTGGGGCTACCAGCCTGGCAACCAGACATAGGGCTGGCAACCCAGAGACTAAGCAGCCAGACCCCCTCCCCTGGGGCTACCAGCCCGGCAACCAGACATAGGGACTGGCAACCCAGAGACCAAGTATCAAGAGCCCCCTCCCCTGGGGCTACCAGTCTGGCAACCAGACATAGGGGCTGACAACCCAGAGACCAAGTAGCAAGAGCCCCTCGCCTCTGGCTACCAGCCCGCCAAGCAGACATAGAGGCTGGCAACCCAGAGACTAAGCAGCCAGACCCCCTCCCCTGGGGCTACCAGCCCGGCAACCAGACATAGGGGCTGGCAACCCAGAGACCAAGTAGCAAGAGCCCATCGCCTCTGGCTACCAGCCCGGCAACCAGACATAGGGCTGGCAACCCAGAGACTAAGCAGCCAGACCCCCTCCCCTGGGGCTACCAGCCCGGCAACGAGACATAGGGGCTGGCAACCCAGAGACCAAGTAGCAAGAGCCCCTCGCCTCTGGCTACCAGCCTGGCAACCAGACATAGGGGCTGGCAACCCAGACACTAAGCAGCCAGACCCCCTCCCCTGGGGCTACCAGCCTGGCAACCAGACATTGGGCTGGCATCCCAGAGACCAAGCAGCCAGAGCCCCTCGCCTCTGGCTACCAGCCCAGCAACCAGACATAGGGCTGGCAACCCAGAGACCAAGTAGCAAGAGCCCCTCGCCTCTGGCTACCAGCCCGCAAACCAGACATAGGGGCTGGAATCCCAGAGACCAAGCAGCCAGAGCCCCTCGTCTCTGGCTACCAGCCTGGCAACCAGACATAGGGCTGGCAACCCAGAGACCAAGTAGCAAGAGCCCCTCGCCTCTGGCTACCAGCCCGCAAACCAGACATAGGGGCTGGAATCCCAGAGACCAAGCAGCCAGAGCCCCCCGTCTCTGGCTACCAGCCTGGCAACCAGACATAGGGCTGGCAACCCAGAGACCAAGTAGCAAGAGCCCCTCGCCTCTGGCTACCAGACCGCAAACCAGACATAGGGGCTGGCAACCCAGAGACTAAGCAGCCAGACCCCCTCCCCTAGGGCTACCAGCCTGGCAACCAGACATAGGGGCTGGCAACCCAGTGACCAAGTAGCAAGAGCCCCTCGCCTCTTGCTACCAGCCTGGCAACCAGATATAGGGCTGGCAACCCAGAGACTAAGCAGCCAGACCCCCTCCCCTGGGGCTACCAACCCGGCAACCAGACATAGGGACTGGCAACCCAGAGACCAAGTATCAAGAGCCCCCTCCCCTGGGGCTACCAGCCCGGCAACCAGACATAGGGACTGGCAACCCAGAGACTAAGCAGCCAGACCCCCTGCCCTGGGGCTACCAGCCCGGCAACGAGACATAGGGACTGGCAACCCAGAGACCAAGTAGCAAGAGCCCCTCGCCTCTGGCTACCAGCCTGGCAACCAGATATAGGGCTGGCAACCCAGAGACTAAGCAGCCAGACCCCCTCCCCTGGGGCTACCAGCCTGGCAACCAGACATAGGGGCTGGCAACCCAGAGACTAAGCAGCCAGACCCCCTCCCCTGGGGCTACCAGCCCGGCAACCAGACATAGGGGCTGGCAACCCAGAGACTAAGCAGCCAGACCCCCTGCCCTGGGGCTACCAGCCCGGCAACGAGACATAGGGGCTGGCAACCCAGAGACCAAGTAGCAAGAGCCCCTCGCCTCTGGCTACCAGCCTGGCAACCAGACATAGGGCTGGAAACCCAGAGACTAAGCAGCCAGACCCCCTCCCCTGGGGCTACCAGCCTGGCAACCAGACATAGGGGCTGGCAACCCAGAGACCAAGTAGCAAGAGCCCCTCGCCTCTGGCTACCAGCCCGCCAACCAGACATAGAGGCTGGCTACCCAGAGACTAAGCAGCCAGACCCCCTCCCCTGGGGCTACCAACCCGGCAACCAGACATAGGGGCTGGCAACCCAGAGACCAAGTAGCAAGAGCCCCTCGCCTCTGGCTACCAGCCCGCCAACCAGACATAGGGGCTGGCAACCCAGAGACCAAGTAGCAAGAGCCCCTTGCCTCTGGCTACCAGCCTGGCAACCAGACATAGGGCTGGCAACCCAGAGACTAAGCAGCCAGACCCCCTCCCCTGGGGCTACCAGCCTGGCAACCAGACATAGGGACTGGCAACCCAGAGACCAAGCAGCCAGACCCCCTCCCCTGGGGCTACCAGCCCGGCAACCAGACATAGGGGCTGGCAACCCAGAGACCAAGTATCAAGAGCCCCCTCCCCTGGGGCTACCAGTCTGGCAACCAGACATAGGGGCTGACAACCCAGAGACCAAGTAGCAAGAGCCCCTCGCCTCTGGCTACCAGCCCGCCAAGCAGACATAGAGGCTGGCAACCCAGAGACTAAGCAGCCAGACCCCCTCCCCTGGGGCTACCAGCCCGGCAACCAGACATAGGGGCTGGCAACCCAGAGACCAAGTAGCAAGAGCCCATCGCCTCTGGCTACCAGCCCGGCAACCAGACATAGGGCTGGCAACCCAGAGACTAAGCAGCCAGACCCCCTCCCCTGGGGCTACCAGCCTGGCAACCAGACATAGGGCTGGCAACCCAGAGACTAAGCAGCCAGACCCCCTCCACTGGGGCTACCAGCCCGGCAACCAGACATAGGGCTGGCAACCCAGAGACCAAGTAGGAAGAGCCCCTCGCCTCTGGCTACCAGCCCGCCAACCAGACATAGAGGCTGGCAACCCAGAGACTAAGCAGCCAGACCCCCTCCCCTGGGGCTACCAGCCCGGCAACCAGACATAGGGGCTGGCAACCCAGAGACCAAGTAGCAAGAGCCCCTCGCCTCTGGCTACCAGCCTGGCAACCAGACATAGGGCTGGCAACCCAGAGACTAAGCAGCCAGACCCCCTCCCCTGGGGCTACCAGCCTGGCAACCAGACATAGGGACTGGCAACCCAGAGACTAAGCAGCCAGACCCCCTGCCCTGGGGCTACCAGCCCGCCAACCAGACATAGGGGCTGGCAACCCAGAGACCAAGCAGCCAGAGCCCCTCGCCTCTGGCTACCAGCCCGGCAACCAGACATAGGGCTGGCAACCCAGAGACCAAGTAGCAAGAGCCCCTCGCCTCTGGCTACCAGACCGCAAACCAGACATAGGGGCTGGCAACCCAGAGACTAAGCAGCCAGACCCCCTCCCCTGGGGCTACCAGCCCGGCAACCAGACATAGGGGCTGGCAACCCAGTGACCAAGTAGCAAGAGCCCCTCGCCTCTGGCTACCAGCCCGCCAACCAGACATAGGGGCTGGCAACCCAGAGACCAAGTAGCAAGAGCCCCTCGCCTCTGGCTACCAGCCTGGCAACCAGACATAGGGCTTGCAACCCAGAGACTAAGCAGCCAGACCCCCTCCCCTGGGGCTACCAGCCCGCCAACCAGACATAGGGGCTGGCAACCCAGAGACCAAGTAGCAAGAGCCCCTCGCCTCTGGCTACCAGCCCGCCAACCAGACATAGGGGCTGGCAACCCAGAGACTAAGCAGCCAGACCCCCTCCCCTGGGGCTACCAGCCCGGCAACCAGACATAGGGGCTGGCAACCCAGAGACCAAGTAGCAAGAGCCCCTCGCCTCTGGCTACCAGCCTGGCAACCAGACATAGGGCTGGCAACCCAGAGACTAAGCAGCCAGACCCCCTCCCCTGGGGCTACCAGCCTGGCAACCAGACATAGGGAGTGGCAACCCAGAGACTAAGCAGCCAGACCCCCTGCCCTGGGGCTACCAGCCCGCCAACCAGACATAGGGGCTGGCAACCCAGAGACCAAGCAGCCAGAGCCCCTCGCCTCTGGCTACCAGCCCGGCAACCAGACATAGGGCTGGCAACCCAGAGACCAAGTAGCAAGAGCCCCTCGCCTCTGGCTACCAGACCGCAAACCAGACATAGGGGCTGGCAACCCAGAGACTAAGCAGCCAGACCCCCTCCCCTGGGGCTACCAGCCCGGCAACCAGACATAGGGGCTGGCAACCCAGTGACCAAGTAGCAAGAGCCCCTCGCCTCTGGCTACCAGCCCGCCAACCAGACATAGGGGCTGGCAACCCAGAGACCAAGTAGCAAGAGCCCCTCGCCTCTGGCTACCAGCCCGCCAACCAGACATAGGGCTGGCAACCCAGAGACTAAGCAGCCAGACCCCCTCCCCTGGGGCTACCAGCCTGGCAACCAGACATAGGGACTGGCAACCCAGAGACCAAGTATCAAGAGCCCCCTCCCCTGGGGCTACCAGCCCGGCAACCAGACATAGGGCTTGCAACCCAGAGACTAAGCAGCCAGACCCCCTCCCCTGGGGCTACCAGCCCGCCAACCAGACATAGGGGCTGGCAACCCAGAGACCAAGTAGCAAGAGCCCCTCGCCTCTGGCTACCAGCCCGCCAACCAGACATAGGGCTGGCAACCCAGAGACTAAGCAGCCAGACCCCCTCCCCTGGGGCTACCAGCCTGGCAACCAGACATAGGGACTGGCAACCCAGAGACCAAGTATCAAGAGCCCCCTCCCCTGGGGCTACCAGCCCGGCAACCAGACATAGGGGCTGGCAACCCAGAGACTAAGCAGCCAGACCCCCTCCCCTGGGGCTACCAGCCTGGCAACCAGACATAGGGGCTGGCAACCCAGAGACCAAGTAGCAAGAGCACCTCGCCTCTGGCTACCAGCCCGCCAACCAGACATAGAGGCTGGCTACCCAGAGACTAAGCAGCCAGACCCCCTCCCCTGGGGCTACCAGCCCGCCAACCAGACATAGGGGCTGGCAACCCAGAGACCAAGTAGCAAGAGCCCCTCGCCTCTGGCTACCAGCCCGCCAACCAGACATAGGGCTGGCAACCCAGAGACTAAGCAGCCAGACCCCCTCCCCTGGGGCTACCAGCCTGGCAACCAGACATAGGGCTGGCAACCCAGAGACTAAGCAGCCAGACCCCCTCCACTGGGGCTACCAGCCCGGCAACCAGACATAGGGCTGGCAACCCAGAGACCAAGTAGGAAGAGCCCCTCGCCTCTGGCTACCAGCCCGCCAACCAGACATAGAGGCTGGCAACCCAGAGACTAAGCAGCCAGACCCCCTCCCCTGGGGCTACCAGCCCGGCAACCAGACATAGGGGCTGGCAACCCAGAGACCAAGTAGCAAGAGCCCCTCGCCTCTGGCTACCAGCCTGGCAACCAGACATAGGGCTGGCAACCCAGAGACTAAGCAGCCAGACCCCCTCCCCTGGGGCTACCAGCCTGGCAACCAGACATAGGGACTGGCAACCCAGAGACTAAGCAGCCAGACCCCCTGCCCTGGGGCTACCAGCCCGCCAACCAGACATAGGGGCTGGCAACCCAGAGACCAAGCAGCCAGAGCCCCTCGCCTCTGGCTACCAGCCCGGCAACCAGACATAGGGCTGGCAACCCAGAGACCAAGTAGCAAGAGCCCCTCGCCTCTGGCTACCAGACCGCAAACCAGACATAGGGGCTGGCAACCCAGAGACTAAGCAGCCAGACCCCCTCCCCTGGGGCTACCAGCCCGGCAACCAGACATAGGGGCTGGCAACCCAGTGACCAAGTAGCAAGAGCCCCTCGCCTCTGGCTACCAGCCCGCCAACCAGACATAGGGGCTGGCAACCCAGAGACCAAGTAGCAAGAGCCCCTCGCCTCTGGCTACCAGCCTGGCAACCAGACATAGGGCTTGCAACCCAGAGACTAAGCAGCCAGACCCCCTCCCCTGGGGCTACCAGCCCGCCAACCAGACATAGGGGCTGGCAACCCAGAGACCAAGTAGCAAGAGCCCCTCGCCTCTGGCTACCAGCCCGCCAACCAGACATAGGGGCTGGCAACCCAGAGACTAAGCAGCCAGACCCCCTCCCCTGGGGCTACCAGCCCGGCAACCAGACATAGGGGCTGGCAACCCAGAGACCAAGTAGCAAGAGCCCCTCGCCTCTGGCTACCAGCCTGGCAACCAGACATAGGGCTGGCAACCCAGAGACTAAGCAGCCAGACCCCCTCCCCTGGGGCTACCAGCCTGGCAACCAGACATAGGGAGTGGCAACCCAGAGACTAAGCAGCCAGACCCCCTGCCCTGGGGCTACCAGCCCGCCAACCAGACATAGGGGCTGGCAACCCAGAGACCAAGCAGCCAGAGCCCCTCGCCTCTGGCTACCAGCCCGGCAACCAGACATAGGGCTGGCAACCCAGAGACCAAGTAGCAAGAGCCCCTCGCCTCTGGCTACCAGACCGCAAACCAGACATAGGGGCTGGCAACCCAGAGACTAAGCAGCCAGACCCCCTCCCCTGGGGCTACCAGCCCGGCAACCAGACATAGGGGCTGGCAACCCAGTGACCAAGTAGCAAGAGCCCCTCGCCTCTGGCTACCAGCCCGCCAACCAGACATAGGGGCTGGCAACCCAGAGACCAAGTAGCAAGAGCCCCTCGCCTCTGGCTACCAGCCCGCCAACCAGACATAGGGCTGGCAACCCAGAGACTAAGCAGCCAGACCCCCTCCCCTGGGGCTACCAGCCTGGCAACCAGACATAGGGACTGGCAACCCAGAGACCAAGTATCAAGAGCCCCCTCCCCTGGGGCTACCAGCCCGGCAACCAGACATAGGGCTTGCAACCCAGAGACTAAGCAGCCAGACCCCCTCCCCTGGGGCTACCAGCCCGCCAACCAGACATAGGGGCTGGCAACCCAGAGACCAAGTAGCAAGAGCCCCTCGCCTCTGGCTACCAGCCCGCCAACCAGACATAGGGCTGGCAACCCAGAGACTAAGCAGCCAGACCCCCTCCCCTGGGGCTACCAGCCTGGCAACCAGACATAGGGACTGGCAACCCAGAGACCAAGTATCAAGAGCCCCCTCCCCTGGGGCTACCAGCCCGGCAACCAGACATAGGGGCTGGCAACCCAGAGACTAAGCAGCCAGACCCCCTCCCCTGGGGCTACCAGCCTGGCAACCAGACATAGGGGCTGGCAACCCAGAGACCAAGTAGCAAGAGCACCTCGCCTCTGGCTACCAGCCCGCCAACCAGACATAGAGGCTGGCTACCCAGAGACTAAGCAGCCAGACCCCCTCCCCTGGGGCTACCAGCCCGCCAACCAGACATAGGGGCTGGCAACCCAGAGACCAAGTAGCAAGAGCCCCTCGCCTCTGGCTACCAGCCTGGCAACCAGACATAGGGCTGGCAACCCAGAGACTAAGCAGCCAGACCCCCTCCCCTGGGGCTACCAGCCCGGCAACCAGACATAGGGCTGGCAACCCAGAGACCAAGTAGCAAGAGCCCCTCGCCTCTGGCTACCAGCCCGCCAACCAGACAGAGGGGCTGGCAACCCAGAGACCAAGTAGCAAGAGCCCCTCGCCTCTGGCTACCAGCCCGCCAACCAGACATAGGGCTGGCAACCCAGAGACTAAGCAGCCAGACCCCCTCCCCTGGGGCTACCAGCCTGGCAACCAGACATAGGGACTGGCAACCCAGAGACCAAGCAGCCAGACCCCCTCCCCTGGGGCTACCAGCCCGGCAACCAGACATAGGGACTGGCAACCCAGAGACCAAGCAACCAGACCCCCTCCCCTGGGGCTACCAGCCCGCCAACCAGACATAGGGCTGGCAACCCAGAGACTAAGCAGCCAGACCCCCTGCCCTGGGGCTACCAGCCCGGCAACCAGACATAGGGGCTGGCAACCCAGAGACTAAGCAGCCAGACCCCCTCCCCTGGGGCTACCAGCCCGGCAACCAGACATAGGGGCTGGCAACCCAGTGACCAAGTAGCAAGAGCCCCTCGCCTCTGGCTACCAGCCCGCCAACCAGACATAGGGGCTGGCAACCCAGAGACCAAGTAGCAAAAGCCCCTCGCCTCTGGCTACCAGCCTGGCAACCAGACATAGGGCTTGCAACCCAGAGACTAAGCAGCCAGACCCCCTCCCCTGGGGCTACCAGCCCGCCAACCAGACATAGGGGCTGGCAACCCAGAGACCAAGTAGCAAGAGCCCCTCGCCTCTGGCTACCAGCCCGCCAACCAGACATAGGGGCTGGCAACCCAGAGACTAAGCAGCCAGACCCCCTCCCCTGGGGCTACCAGCCCGGCAACCAGACATAGGGGCTGGCAACCCAGAGACCAAGTAGCAAGAGCCCCTCGCCTCTGGCTACCAGCCTGGCAACCAGACATAGGGCTGGCAACCCAGAGACTAAGCAGCCAGACCCCCTCCCCTGGGGCTACCAGCCTGGCAACCAGACATAGGGACTGGCAACCCAGAGACTAAGCAGCCAGAGCCCCTCGCCTCTGGCTACCAGCCCGGCAACCAGACATAGGGCTGGCAACCCAGAGACTAAGCAGCCCTACCCCGTCCCCTGGGGCTACCAGCCCGGCAACCAGACATAGGGCTGGCAACCCAGAGACCAAGTATCAAGAGCCCCCTCCCCTGGGGCTACCAGCCCGGCAACCAGACATAGGGCTGGCAACCCAGAGACTAAGCAGCCAGACCCCCTGCCCTGGGGCTACCAGCCTGGCAACCAGACATAGGGGCTGGCAACCCAGAGACTAAGCAGCCAGACCCCCTCCCCTGGGGCTACCAGCCCGCCAACCAGACATAGGGGCTGGCAACCCAGAGACTAAGCAGCCAGACCCCCTGCCCTGGGGCTACCAGCCTGGCAACCAGACATAGGGGCTGGCAACCCAGAGACTAAGCAGCCAAACCCCCTCCCCTGGGGCTACCAGCCCGCCAACCAGACATAGGGGCTGGCAACCCAGAGACTAAGCAGCCAGACCCCCTGCCCTGGGGCTACCAGCCTGGCAACCAGACATAGGGGCTGGCAACCCAGAGACTAAGCAGCCAGACCCCCTCCCCTGGGGCTACCAGCCTGGCAACCAGACATAGGGACTGGCAACCCAGAGACCAAGCAGCCAGACCCCCTCCCCTGGGGCTACCAGCCCGGCAACCAGACATAGGGACTGGCAACCCAGAGACCAAGTATCAAGAGCCCCTCGCCTCTGGCTACCAGCCTGGCAACCAGACATAGGGGCTGGCAACCCAGAGACCAAGTAGCCAGACCCCCTCCCCTGGGGCTACCAGCCTGGCAACCAGACATAAGGACTGGCAACCCAGAGACTAAGCAGCCAGACCCCCTCCCGTGGGGCTACCAGCCCGGCAACCAGACATAGGGGCTGGCAACCCAGAGACCAAGTAGCAAGAGCCCCTCGCCTCTGGCTACCAGCCTGGCAACCAGACATAGGGGCTGGCAACCCAGAGACCAAGTAGCCAGACCCCCTCCCCTGGGGCTACCAGCCTGGCAACCAGACATAAGGACTGGCAACCCAGAGACTAAGCAGCCAGACCCCCTCCCCTGGGGCTACCAGCCCGCCAACCAGACATAGGGCTGGCAACCCAGAGACCAAGCGCCCCCCCCTCCCCCCTGAGTATTCCTCATCAGACATGAGCTGGGGTTTGGTAAGTAACACAATACAGACGGGATCCCGGGAGCAGCAGCAGAATGTGAGACTGGAATCCCCCTCCCCAACTAAAGCTGGAAAATCACCGGCCCCGGGGGAGGAGGAAGGAGCCCCTCCTGGAAAGCCCCGGAATACCCCGACCTGCTGCCTGTGGGTGGAAAGCCCCCAATATGGGTCCCTGTATGATGGGGGTCAGGAAACTGCAGCACGCTACAGTGAGGGATATCTACCATTGAAGAGGAAATAAACGGTCACATCAATCTTTCCTGTCCCCCATCAGACGGAGCTCTGCTAGGAAAAAGTGAGTATCTTTCTAATGCAGGGTCACTGACGGTGTGAGGGGGAGGTGCAGTAGTTTCCTGTCCCCCATCAGACGGAGCTCTGCTAGGAAAAGGTGAGTATATCTCTAATGCAGGGTCACTGATGGTGTGAGGGGGGAGGTGCAGTAGTTTCCTGTCCCCCATCAGATGGAGCTGTGCTAGGAAAACGTGAGTATCTCTCTAATGCAGGGTCACTGATGGTGTGAGGGGGGAGGTGCAGTAGTTTCCTGTCCCCCATCAGATGGAGCTGTGCTAGGAAAACGTGAGTATCTCTCTAATGCAGGGTCACTGATGGTGTGAGGGGGAGGTGCAGTAGTTTCCTGTCCCCCATCAGACAGAGCTCTGCTAGGAAAAGGTGAGTATCTCTCTAATGCAGAGTCACTGATGGTGTGAGGGGGGAGGTGCAGTGGTTTCCTGTCCCCCATCAGATGGAGCTCTGCTAGGAAAAGGTGAGTATCTCTCTAATGCAGAGTCACTGATGGTGTGAGGGGGGAGGTGCAGTAGTTTCCTGTCTCCCATAAGATGGAGCTCTGCTAGGAAAAGGTGAGTATCTCTCTAATACAGGGTTTACTGATGGTGTGAGGGGGGAGGTGCAGTAGTTTCCTGTCCCCCATCAGATGCAGCTCTGCTAGGAAAAGGTGAGTATCTCTCTGCCCCCACTAGGGGGCGACTCTGCACCAGGTATTTACAGGTAGACAATGAAAGTGAATGGCAGTTCCCCCTCCTGGTGCTGAATCGATCCTCTGACCTGCACAGCACTGGGTGTCCCCGGGGCCCCTGCACCTTGGGGGGGGCCCCACCTCATTCCCTCTCCCCTATGCAGGGCCGCGGGGGGCCAGGGGCAGGTTGGCCATTGGGAGAGACTTTCCTTCTATTTATTCTTTGTTTCCTTCTATTTATTCTTTGTTTCTTTTCCTTTTAGTCTTTGTCTTTCTTTTCTTTCTCAATTCTTTTATCCTTTCATTCTTTCTTTTTTCTGTCTTTCTCTTTCTATCATTCTTTCTATACTTTGTCATTTCTTCTATCCTTTCATTCTGTGCTGTCTTATATGCTTTCTTTTTTTAATTTCTTTTCTTTATCATTTTCTCTATCCTTCCTTACATTGCCATGTCTTCTATTCTTTCATCCCCCATATTGGGCTCAGTCATGGGCAGGGGGCTCTGTTAGTGGTGGCCATAAGACAGGCCCCTCATCCCCCATATTGGGCTCAGTCATGGGCAGGGGGCTCTGTTAGTGGTGGCCATAAGACAGGCCCCTCATCCCCCATATTGGGCTCAGTCATGGGCAGGGGGCTCTGTTAGTGGTGGCCATAAGACAGGCCCCTCATCCCCCATATTGGGCTCAGTCATGGGCAGGGGGCTCTGTTAGTGGTGGCCATAAGACAGGCCCCTCATCCCCCATATTGGGCTCAGTCATGGGCAGGGGGCTCTGTTAGTGGTGGCCATAAGACAGGCCCCTCATCCCCCATATTGGGCTCAGTCATGGGCAGGGGGCTCTGTTAGTGGTGGCCATAAGACAGGCCCCTCATCCCCCATATTGGGCTCAGTCATGGGCAGGGGGCTCTGTTAGTGGTGGCCATAAGACAGACCCCTCATCCTCCATATTGGGCTCAGTCATGGGCAGGGGGCTCTGTTAGTGGTGGCCATAAGACAGGCCCCTCATCCCCCATATTGGGCTCAGTCATGGGCAGGGGGCTCTGTTAGTGGTGGCCATAAGACAGGCCCCTCATCCCCCATATTGGGCTCAGTCATGGGCAGGGGGCACTGTTAGTGGTGGCCATAAGACAGGCCCCTCATCCCCCATATTGGGCTCAGTCATGGGCAGGGGGCTCTGTTGGTGGTGGCCATAAGACAGGCCCTTCATCCCCCATATTGGGCTCAGTCATGGGCAGGGGGCTCTGTTAGTGGTGGTGGCCATAAGACAGGCCCCTCATCCTCCATATTGGGCTCAGTCATGGGCAGGGGGCACTGTTAGTGGTTTGCCATAAGACAGGCCCTCATCCCCCATATTGGGCTCAGTGATGGGCAGGGGGCTCTGTTAGTGGTGGCCATAAGACAGGCCCCTCATCCTCCATATTGGGCTCAGTCATGGGCAGGGGGCACTGTTAGTGGTGGCCATAAGACAGGCCCCTCATCCCCCATATTGGGCTCAGACATGGGCAGGGGGCTCTGTTAGTGGTTTGCCATAAGACAGGCCCTCATCCCCCATATTGGGCTCAGTCATGGGCAGGGGGCTCTGTTAGTGGTTTGCCATAAGACAGGCCCTCATCCCCCATATTGGGCTCAGTCATGGGCAGGGGGCTCTGTTAGTGGTGGCCATAAGACAGGCCCCTAATCCCCCATATTGGGCTCAGTCATGGGCAGGGGGCTCTGTTAGTGGTGGCCATAAGACAGGCCCTCATCCCCCATATTGGGCTCAGTCATGGGCAGGGGGCAATGTTAGTGGTGGCCATAAGACAGGCCCCTCATCCCCCATATTGGGCTCAGTCATTGGCAGGGGGCTCTGTTAGTGGTGGCCATAAGACAGGCCCCTCATCCTCCATATTGGGCTCAGTCATGGGCAGGGGGCTCTGTTAGTGGTGGCCATAAGACAGGCCCCTCATCCTCCATATTGGGCTCAGTCATGGGCAGGGGGCTCTGTTAGTGGTGGCCATAAGACAGGCCCCTCATCCCCCATATTGGGCTCAGTCATTGGCAGGGGGCTCTGTTAGTGGTGGCCATAAGACAGGCCCCTCATCCTCCATATTGGGCTCAGTCATGGGCAGGGGGCTCTGTTAGTGGTGGCCATAAGACAGGCCCCTCATCCCCCATATTGGGCTCAGTCATGGGCAGGGGGCTCTGTTAGTGGTGGCCATAAGACAGGCCCCTCATCCCCCATATTGGGCTCAGTCATTGGCAGGGGGCTCTGTTAGTGGTGGCCATAAGACAGGCCCCTCATCCTCCATATTGGGCTCAGTCATGGGCAGGGGGCTCTGTTAGTGGTGGCCATAAGACAGGCCCCTCATCCCCCATATTGGGCTCAGTCATGGGCAGGGGGCTCTGTTAGTGGTGGCCATAAGACAGGCCCCTCATCCCCCATATTGGGCTCAGTCATTGGCAGGGGGCTCTGTTAGTGGTGGCCATAAGACAGGCCCCTCATCCTCCATATTGGGCTCAGTCATGGGCAGGGGGCTCTGTTAGTGGTGGCCATAAGACAGGCCCCTCATCCTCCATATTGGGCTCAGTCATGGGCAGGGGGCTCTGTTAGTGGTGGCCATAAGACAGGCCCCTCATCCCCCATATTGGGCTCAGTCATGGGCAGGGGGCACTGTTAGTGGTGGCCATAAGACAGGCCCCTCATCCCCCATATTGGGCTCAGTCATGGGCAGGGGGCTCTGTTGGTGGTGGCCATAAGACAGGCCCTTCATCCCCCATATTGGGCTCAGTCATGGGCAGGGGGCTCTGTTAGTGGTGGTGGCCATAAGACAGGCCCTCATCCTCCATATTGGGCTCAGTCATGGGCAGGGGGCACTGTTAGTGGTGGCCATAAGACAGGTCCCTCATCCTCCATATTGGGCTCAGTCATGGGCAGGGGGCTCTGTTAGTGGTGGCCATAAGACAGGCCCCTCATACCCCATATTGGGCTCAGTCATGGGCAGGGGGCTCTGTTAGTGGTGCAGCCATAAGACAGACCCCTCATCCCCCATATTGGGCTCAGTCATGGGCAGGGGGCTCTGTTAGTGGTTTGCCATAAGACAGGCCCTCATCCCCCATATTGGGCTCAGTCATGGGCAGGGGGCTCTGTTAGTGGTGGCCATAAGACAGACCCCTCATCCTCCATATTGGGCTCAGTCATGGGCAGGGGGCTCTGTTAGTGGTGGCCATAAGACAGGCCCCTCATCCCCCATATTGGGCTCAGTCATGGGCAGGGGGCACTGTTAGTGGTGCAGCCATAAGACAGACCCCTCATCCCCCATATTGGGCTCAGTCATGGGCAGAGGGCTCTGTTAGTGGTGCAGCCATAAGACAGGCCCCTCATCCTCCATATTGGGCTCAGTCATGGGCAGGGGGCACTGTTTGTGGTGGCCATAAGACAGACCCCTCATCCCCCATATTGGGCTCAGTCATGGGCAGGGGGCACTGTTAGTGCGTCCCTTTAAGTTCCTCCGTGAAATGGATTTGATCTCTCTGCTGCTGGCCGTTATCCAGAGGTCCTCGGATCGGAGAACTTCCTGACAGCCGGGACTTCCCCGAATCCTAGTTACTAATGAGCGGAGGGAGGATGAAGCCGCCACTTCTTTCTCCTGACAGATGACACCGCTCACATCTTCTACAAACACTCTCCAGAAAATTGGACGTCCTCCATGTGTTATCCCGAGGATATGATCACAGCCGGCCCAAGATGGAGACCTGAGCTGGGGGGGAGGGGGTGAGTGTTGGAGCAGCCTCGGCCGGGTTCTCCTCTGGGGGGGAGGGGGTGAGCATTGGAGCAGCCTTGGCTGGGTTTTCCCCCTTGGGGGGGGGGTGAGCGTTGGGGAGGCCTCGGCCGTGTTCTCCTCTGGGGAGGAGGGGGTGAGCATTGGAGCAGCCTTGGCTGGGTTCTCCTCTGGGGGGGGGGGGTGAGCATTGGAGCAGCCTCGGCCGGGTTCTCCTCTGGGGGGGGGGGGGTGAGCATTGGAGCAGCCTCGGCCGGGTTCTCCTCTGGGGAGGGGGTTAGTGTTGGGGAGGCCTCGGCCGCGTTCTCCTCTGGGGGGGGGGGGGTGAGCATTGGAGCAGCCTTGGCCGGGTTCTCCTCTGGGGGGGGGGGGGGGAGCATTGGAGCAGCCTTGGCCGGGTTCTCCTCTGGGGAGGGGGTGAGTGTTGGGGAGGCCTCGGCTGGTTTCTCCTCTGGGGGATGGTGAGCATTGGCTTCGGTCGAGTTCTCCTCCAGGAAGGAGCTGATTGTTCCAGGTGCTGGAAAGCTGAAATATTCTGATTATCTCACTATCATCAGTGTCTCTATGAAGTTTATAAAGCATCTCGCGGGCGATATAACGCTGCCAGGAGCTTATTATAACTTGTCAGGACTCCTCTGAGGGGAGACGCCTTACACCAGGAGGATGGAGATCCTCTGCTGGCACCAAACATCGGCAAACCGAGGGTCCCACTCATCCATGCCATGCCTGCTGCTGATCCCTCATTAAAGTGACTATCCTGGGCAGGGCCGGCGTCAGCACCCCGCAAACCCGGTCAGCTGCCGAGGGCCCAACACCCCAGGGGGGCCCACTGACAGCTGGCACAATGTGGTTAAAGAACTGCACACACTTCCTTTCTCTGTCTCTCTGCTCCATCCATCCCTGTCTCCTCGGCTCTGTCCTATTGGTTGTATGTCACCTCTGCCTCATCCATCCCTATCCCCTGAGACCTGACCCATCTATACCTGTCCCCTAAGCACTGCCCCATCCATCCCTGTCCCCTCAGCTCTGCCCCATCCATCCCTGTCCTCTCAGCTCTGCCCCATCCATCCCTGTCCCCTTAGCTCCGCCCCATCCATCCCTGTCCCCTCAGCCCCGCCCCATCCATCCCTGTCCCCTCAGCTCTGCCCCATCCATCCCTGTCCCCTCAGCTCAGCCCCATCCATCCCTGTCCCCTCAGCTCTGCCTAATCCATCCCTGTCCCCTCATCTCTGCCCCATCCATCCCTGTCCCCTCAGCTCTGCCCCATCCATCCCTATCCCCTCAGCTCTGCCCCATCCATCCCTGTCCCCTCAGCTCTGCCCCATCCATCCCTGTCCCCTTAGCTCTGCCCCATCCATCCCTGTCCCCTCAGCTCTGCCCCATCCATCCCTGTCCCCTTAGCTCTGCCCCATCCATCCCTGTCCCCTCAGCTCTGCCCCATCCATCCCTGTCCCCTCAGCTCTCCCCCATCCATCTATTTACCCCCAGCTCTGCCCCATCCATCCCTGTCCATTTTATTTTGTCCATCCATCCCTCTTCCTCCCAGCTATCTCTCCATCCATTCCTGCCCTTCCTGTTCCATCCCTCTTCCTTTGGGGGAGGGCAAGCAGCCCATCTTAGTTTTGGCCATGGAATTTATAGAGCCCTGGCCCGCTGTGACCATGCCGCCCGAGGCCCACATAGACCTGGAGCCGGCCCTGTTCCACACAACCGGGCATCTCGATTTAGATTCCATTTGCTCTTCTGCTCCACAGGAGGTTTCTGTCCTCCCTGAGCTCGGCCTAAGACACAGGCGTACCGCCCCAATTCCACCCCTGACTTTTGGTCGGCTTTACCTGCCCCTGCATCACAATTTGGAACCCCCCTGGTTTTGCCGTTAACTCAAACTGGCGATCCCACAGTGCATTCACCAGTTCCAGGTAAGTAAGGAGCAAAGGGGTCACACACAGGGGCATCCAAATCAGGAGAATCAAGATTCATTTATACTCCGAGGTCAGGTTTAAAGGGGTTTGGTGCGCTTCAAAGTAGACCAAAGCTAGAGTTTTGGTCCAAATAGGGGCTTCTGGGGCATCCAGATCTGGCACATCCCTCGTGTCATGTGACCAATTCTTCACCACAAAGGGGCCCACTGAGACCATGAAGCCCAAGGGCCCAAATAAACCTGGAGCCGGCCCTGATCCTGGGTTTAGGTCCTTGCCCCCGGGGAACCCGATCAGGGATGCCCCACTGTGTGAAACCCCACATGTCGCCCAAACTAACTCACCTTTCCCCTCATTCAATCAGCGCACTCAGATCCAATCCCACATCCAGGTCCAAACGCGTTGGCACTCACATCCCCCGCTTCCCTCTAACAGGGAGCCATTCACAAATGCCGGGCACGTGCCCTGCTAAAGGGGTAGTGGGAATGCGGCTGCTGCTCTCACATGCGCCATTGGACCAGCAAAGAAGGTAAGTTTCCGGGCGACTTCCGGGGGGTTTCACACAGTGGGCATCCCGATTTTGGATGCCTCGAGGGGAGGGAATCTAGTGGCCCTGGAATTGGGATGTAGGTTTTGGTCTTCTTAATCATGAAAAAACACATTTAAAGCAGAACAAAACCCTGCTGGTCCGGAACTGGGGTCTAACAGACCCCCTGAGCTGGCCTGTGTGTGAGACCCCGGGGGACGCCCGCAGAACTCACCTTTCCCGGCAGCTCTCATGCTGATGTAAACTTCAGTTCACACCTGAAAGCAGAGCCAACTTGCTTCACCAGATCCTTACCATGATCCCGATTGTTTCCAACTCTCTCTGCATCCTGATTCTGATCCCCCACTTTCCTGAATCCTCATCATATCAACTAAAAATAATGGAATCTGTTCCAGCAGAAAAGCGATATTAAAGCGGCACTCTGCCTCTATGGACTGGAAATTAGAAGGTTTAACCCCCCAGTAAAAGTTTACCAGCAGGTCTCGGTATCTCTGAGATAAAGCTGACGTATAACCCGGCACTGCACCTCGCTGGGCCTGATAACATGGAGGGATCATTATCTCTCAGCACGATGAGCAATTCATATTGGAGTTCAGGAAATGGAGGACTAATCTGGCTGAGTGTGAGAAGTCCACTCCAATGCCGGGAGAAGGGGGGGTAAGTATTCTCAGAAATCAGTTTCCTGGCTACAGGCCCCACAGTGTCACAGGTCTCATCATATGAAGGAGATAAAGAGAGACCCTCCCCCATAAAAACACTTTGATGTGCAGAGAAAGACGGCACAATGTAACAAGAATGGAAAACTGAGGGATAATCGCCGGCTGCTGCTCCGGCCATGTGTTTCGAGGGGAGCTGGATGGATAGTAGGGGTACAGGATGGAGTCAGAGGGGGGCTGGATGGATAGTAGGGGTACAGGATGGAGTCAGAGGGGAGCTGGAGGGATAGTAGGGGTACAGGATGGAGTCAGAGGGGAGCTGGATGGATAGTAGGGGTACAGGATGGAGTCAGAGGGGAGCTGGATGGATAGTAGGGGTACAGGATGGAGTCAGAGGAGAGCTGGATGGATAGTAGGGGTACAGGATGGAGTCAGAGGGGGGCTGGATGGATAGTAGGGATACAGGATGGAGTCAGAGGGGGGCTGGATGGATAGTAGGGGTACAGGACAGGGTCAGAGGGGGGCTGGATGGATAGTAGGGGTACAGGATGGAGTCAGAGGGGAGCTGGATGGATAGTAGGGGTACAGGATGGAGTCAGAGGGGAGCTGGATGGATAGTAGGGGTACAGGATGGAGTCAGAGGGGAGCTGGATGGATAGTAGGGGTACAGGATGGAGTCAGAGGGGAGCTGGATGGATAGTAGGGGTACAGGATGGAGTCAGAGGGGAGCTGGATGGATAGTAGGGGTACAGGATGGAGTCAGAGGAGAGCTGGATGGATAGTAGGGGTACAGGATGGAGTCAGAGGGGGGCTGGATGGATAGTAGGGGTACAGGATGGAGTCAGAGGGGGGCTGGATGGATAGTAGGGGTACAGGATGGAGTCAGAGGGGGGCTGGATGGATAGTAGGGGTACAGGATGGAGTCAGAGGGGGGCTGGATGGATAGTAGGGGTACAGGATGGAGTCAGAGGGGAGCTGGAGGGATAGTAGGGGTACAGGATGGAGTCAGAGGGGGGCTGGAGGGATAGTAGGGGTACAGGATGGAGTCAGAGGGGAGCTGGATGGATAGTAGGGGTACAGGATGGAGTCAGAGGGGAGCTGGATGGATAGTAGGGGTACAGGATGGAGTCAGAGGGGGGCTGGATGGATAGTAGGGGTACAGGATGGAGTCAGAGGGGGGCTGGATGGATAGAAGGGGTACAGGATGGAGTCAGAGGGGAGCTGGATGGATAGTAGGGGAACAGGATGGAGTCAGAGGGGAGCTGGATGGATAGTAGGGGTACAGGATGGAGTCAGAGGGGGGCTGGATGGATAGTAGGGGTATAGGATGGAGTCAGAGGGGGGCTGGATGGGTAGTAGGGGTACAGGATGGAGTCAGAGGGGGGCTGGATGGATAGTAGGGGTACAGGATGGAGTCAGAGGGGGGCTGGATGGATAGTAGGGGTACAGGAAGGAGTCAGAGGGGGGCTGGATGGATAGTAGGGATACAGGATGGAGTCTAGGGGAGCTGGATGGATAGTAGGGGTACAGGATGGAGTCAGAGGGGAGCTGGATGGATAGTAGGGATACAGGATGGAGTCAGAGGGGAGCTGGATGGATAGTAGGGGTACAGGATGGAGTCAGAGGGGAGCTGGATGGATAGTAGGGGTACAGGATGGAGTCAAAGGGGAGCTGGATGGATAGTAGGGGTACAGGATGGAGTCAGAGGGGAGCTGGATGGATAGTAGGGATACAGGATGGAGTCAGAGGGGAGCTGGATGGATAGTAGGGGTACAGGATGGAGTCAGAGGGGGGCTAGATGGGTAGTAGGGGTACAGGAAGGAGTCAGAGGGGGGCTGGATGGATAGTAGGGATACAGGATGGAGTCTAGGGGAGCTGGATGGATAGTAGGGGTACAGGATGGAGTCAGAGGGGAGCTGGATGGATAGTAGGGATACAGGATGGAGTCAGAGGGGAGCTGGATGGATAGTAGGGGTACAGGATGGAGTCAGAGGGGAGCTGGATGGATAGTAGGGGTACAGGATGGAGTCAAAGGGGAGCTGGATGGATAGTAGGGGTACAGGATGGAGTCAGAGGGGAGCTGGATGGATAGTAGGGGTACAGGATGTAGTCAGAGGAGAGCTGGATGGATAGTCGGGGTACAGGATGGAGTCAGAGGAGAGCTGGATGGATAGTCGGGGTACAGGATGGAGTCAGAGGAGAGCTGGATGAATAGTAGGGGTACAGGATGGAGTCAGAGGGGAGCTGGATGGATAGTAGGGGTACAGGATGGAGTCAGAGGGGGGCTGGATGGATAGTAGGGGTACAGGATGGAGTCAGAGGAGAGCTGGATGGATAGTAGGGGTACAGGATGGAGTCAGAGGGGAGCTGGATGGATAGTAGGGTACAGGATGGAGTCAGAGGGGGGCTGGATGGATAGTAGGGGTACAGGATGGAGTCGGAGGGGAGCTGGATGGATAGTAGGGATACAGGATGGAGTCAGAGGGGAGCTGGATGGATAGTAGGGGTACAGGATGGGGTCAGAGGGGAGCTGGATGGATAGTAGGGGTACAGGATGGGGTCAGAGGGGAGCTGGAGGGATAGTAGGGGTACAGGATGGAGTCAGAGGGGGGCTGGATGGATAGTAGGGGTACAGGATGGAGTCAGAGGGGAGAAGGATGGATAGTAGGGATACAGGATGGAGTCAGAGGGGAGCTGGATGGATAGTAGGGGTACAGGACAGGGTCAGAGTGGGGCTGGATGGATAGTAGGGGTACAGGATGGAGTCAGAGGGGGGCTGGATGGATAGTAGGGGTACAGGATGGAGTCAGAGGGGAGCTGGATGGATAGTAGGGGTACAGGATGGAGTCAGAGGAGAGCTGGATGGATAGTAGGGGTACAGGATGGAGTCAGAGGGGGGCTGGATGGATAGTAGGGGTACAGGACAGGGTCAGAGTGGGGCTGGATGGATAGTAGGGGTACAGGATGGAGTCAGAGGGGAGCTGGATGGATAGTAGGGGTACAGGATGGAGTCAGAGGGGAGCTGGATGGATAGTAGGGGTACAGGATGGAGTCAGAGGGGGGCTGGATGGATAGTAGGGGTACAGGATGGAGTCAGAGGGGAGCTGGATGGATAGTAGGGGTACAGGACAGGGTCAGAGTGGGGCTGGATGGATAGTAGGGATACAGGATGGAGTCAGAGGGAGGCTGCATGGATAGTAGGGATACAGGATGGAGTCAGAGGGGAGCTGGATGGATAGTAGGGGTACAGGACAGGGTCAGAGTGGGGCTGGATGGATAGTAGGGGTACAGGATGGAGTCAGAGGGGAGCTGGATGGATAGTAGGGGTACAGGATGGAGTCAGAGGGGAGCTGGATGGATAGTAGGGGTACAGGATGGAGTCAGAGGAGAGCTGGATGGATAGTAGGGGTACAGGATGGAGTCAGAGGGGGGCTGGATGGATAGTAGGGGTACAGGATGGAGTCAGAGGGGGCTGGATGGATAGTAGGGGTACAGGATGGAGTCAGAGGGGGGCTGGATGGATAGTAGGGGTACAGGATGGAGTCAGAGGGGGGCTGGATGGATAGTAGGGATACAGGATGGAGTCAGAGGGGAGCTGGATGGATAGTAGGGGTACAGGATGGAGTCAGAGGGGGGCTGGATGGATAGTAGGGATACAGGATGGAGTCAGAGGGGGGCTGGATGGATAGTAGGGGTACAGGACAGGGTCAGAGGGGGGCTGGATGGATAGTAGGGGTACAGGATGGAGTCAAAGGGGGGCTGCATGGATAGTAGGGGTACAGGATGGAGTCAGAGGGGGGCTGGATGGATAGTAGGGGTACAGGATGGAGTCAGAGGGGAGCTGGATGGATAGTAGGGGTACAGGATGGAGTCAGAGGGGGGCTGGATGGATAGTAGGGGTACAGGATGGAGTCAGAGGGGAGCTGGATGGATAGTAGGGGTACAGGATGGAGTCAGAGGGGAGCTGGATGGATAGTAGGGGTACAGGATGGAGTCAGAGGAGAGCTGGATGGATAGTAGGGGTACAGGATGGAGTCAGAGGGGGGCTGGATGGATAGTAGGGGTACAGGATGGAGTCAGAGGGGAGCTGGATGGATAGTAGGGGTACAGGATGGAGTCAGAGGGGAGCTGGATGGATAGTAGGGGTACAGGATGGAGTCAGAGGAGAGCTGGATGGATAGTAGGGGTACAGGATGGAGTCAGAGGGGGGCTGGATGGATAGTAGGGGTACAGGATGGAGTCAGAGGGGGGCTGGATGGATAGTAGGGGTACAGGACGGCCTCTACTGTCCGCAGGTAACAGAAGCCTGCAATACGCCAGTGAGACGTTCAGCAGGAAATGGGAGGAGCCTTCAGTCATTTATATTCCACTGATATAAGCTGAAGTGTCTCATCTGGTCTTTGTGTCACCCCGGACACCATGGCCCCGAACACAAGACGCAGCCAAACACAGGCAGCTCCTCCGTGTCTCCAGCGTCAGTCAGGGAGAGCTCTGCTTTGTGTCAGCTCTAGGAGGACATGAAGAGCATCTGCGGCTTACTATATAGTACAGGAGCCCCTCGCGCTGGCCACTGGCTTCCCATCCCGGGGGACACTTCCATGCCAGCCATGTTTCTGGGGAGCAAAATGACTGAATAGTCCAGGGGGTGGATCGCAGGCAGTTGTCAGGCCCCGCGGGACACCCGCCTTCTAGGTGAGTCCACAACCCCCAATCCACGCTGATAGCTTCACCTATAGCATGTGCGGCTCTGCGTGGGCTTGTGTGCCAGAGCATAAAACTGCACCCGCCAAATCCTGTGCACCATATCCTCATATCTCCAGCCCGGCTAATATAGGACCTCGAAGGTTAGAGTAGCCACAAATTGGCCCTTTCTGTCCCTGAACCTTCTGGCCATAGGGAGATTTGGGACAATGCCCGATGGGCCGCACAGCTTTGGGGCCAGCTGGGCTACTGCTTTTATCACCCACCTTCAATCCCTGGTGCCTTAGTCTCCCTCTCAGCACCCTTTACCCACAAGCCAAGGAACCCCTCCTCCAATGTTATAGGATGGAGGAGCCTCAGCACCACTGTACCCACAAGCCAAGGAACCAGTCCCCCAATGTTATAGGATGGAGGAGCCTCAACCCCACTGTACCCACAAGCCAAGTAACCCATCCCCCAATGTTATAGGGTGGAGGAGCCTCAGCCCCACTGTACCTGCAAGCCAAGGAACCCATCCCCCAATGTTATAGGTTGGAGGAGCCTCAGCCCCACTGTACCCACAAGCCAAGGAACCAGTCCCCCAATGTTATAGGATGGAGGAGCCTAAGCCCCACTGTACCCACAAGCCAAGGAACCAGTCCCCCAATGTTATCGGATGGAGGAGCCTCAGCCCCACTGTACCCACAAGCCAAGTAACCCACCCCCCAATGTTATAGGGTGGAGGAGCCTCAGCCCCACTGTACCCACAAGCCAAGGAACCCATCCCCCAATGTTATAGGTTGGAGGGGCCTCAGCCCCACTGTACCCACAATCCAAGGAACCCACCCCCAATGTTATAGGTTGGAGGAGCCTCAGCCCCACTGTACCCACAAGCCAAGGAACCAGTCCCCCAATGTTATAGGTTGGAGGAGCCTCAGACCCACTGTACCCACAAGCCAAGTAACCCACCCCCAATGTTATAGGTTGGAGGAGCCTCAGCCCCACTGTACCCACAAGCCAAGTAACCCACCCCCCAATGTTATAGGATGGAGGAGCCTCAGCCCCACTGTACCCACAAGCCAAGGAACCCATCCCCCAATGTTATAGGATGGAGGAGCCCCAGCTCCACTGTACCCACAAGCCAAGGAACCCATCCCCCAATGTTATAGGATGGAGGAACCTCAGCCCCACTGTACCCACAAGCCAAGTAACCCACCCCCCAATGTTATAGGATGGAGGAGCCTCAGCCCCACTGTACCCACAAGCCAAGGAACCCATCCCCCAATGTTATAGGTAGAAGGGGCCTCAGCCCCACTGTACCCACAAGCCAAGGAACCCATCCCCCAATGTTATAGGATGGAGGAGCCTCAGCCCCACTGTACCCACAAGCCAAGGAACCCATCCCCCAATGTTATAGGTTGGAGGGGCCTCAGCCCCACTGTACCCACAAGCCAAGGAACCCCAGCCTCCCATGCTATATCCCCGGCATCATGGTCGGGGGGATGTTTCGGGATGGCCAGGGGCTGGTAAAATCCAGGGCTGGTTTTTGGCCCCAGTCCACCCCTGGTTGTACAGCGCTGGAGAGGGGAGGCCGCTTAGTAGTGAGTTACATTAATCCAGCCGAGAAAGGATCAGGGCAACAATAAGAACATCCACTGCGGGGTAACAATGAAAGTGGGGGCCCCGGCAGCAAAGCTTCTCTGGCTTGCAGCTGGAGCAGCACCCTGCGCTCCTGGAATCGCATACGCTGTAGGAGAAGGTGACCTGCGCGTCCCTGGAATTGCAAATGGTGTAGGAGCAGGTGACCTGCACATCCCTGGAATCGCATGTGCTGCAGGAGCAGGTGACCTACGCATCCCTGGAACCGCACACGCTGTAGGAGCAGGTGACCTGCGCGTCCCTGGAACCGCACACGCTGTAGGAGCAGGTGACCTGCGCATCCCTGGAATCGCACACGCTGTAGGAGCAGGTGACCGCGTGTCCCCATGGTCACACACGCGTGTATACGGCGGCGCATTCCTGAGCGAGATCCCGTGGTGGCGGCTCTTTCTTCCTCTTATCAGTGGAATAAATTGCTGGCGTTATCTGCAAATTCCACAGATGGAGATTTTCTTCCTCATTATCGTTATTGGCCGTTCAGAGAGGAGTCTGTAATTGTGTGAAAGTGCTGAAACGCCGCTCACCCGCGATGGGGAGTCAGCAACTGTCACACTTGGGATTTCAGGTGTGAATCAAGCCTCCGGTTTTCTCTCTCCTCGGAGTGACACTTTATTTATCTCCCGTCATTGGCCTGACAAGGAAGCTTGGGAAACGTGGATTCCGCTCACCTCTCTCCCATGTGGTGCCACGGCTGCCGCCCCACAGCCACCAAGCTTCAGGTTATTGGGTTACTGTCCCAGATCCGGTGGAACAGTCCCACTTTTCTGACCGTCAGGGGCGTGCAAACCATAGAGGCAGAGGAGGCGGCTGCTACCGGGCCCCTAGGAGAAGGGGGCTCAGGGTGAATCAGGCTTTGGTGTGAGGGAGCTGGAGACCATCAGGTTCAGTAGAGGGGGTTCCATAGCCTGGAGAGCATCCAGGACCAGAGCGACGGGGGAACGGCCATGTTAGAAAAGCCATATTCATGGATCACTTGTGGTGAGCGCCACTGGAGGGAAGGAGCACCGCTGGAGGGAGCACCACTGTAGGGAGCCCGGGTGGAGGGAGCACCACTGGAGGGAGCACCACTGGAGGGAACGCCGCTGGAGAAGGCATCACTGGAGGGAGCGGCACTGGAGGGATCACCTCTGGAGAGAGCACCGTTGGAGGGAGCACTATTGGAGGGAGCACCACTGGAGGAAGTGCCACGGAAGGGAGTTCCACTGAAGGCAGCACCACTGGAGGGAGCACCACTGGAGGGAGTGCCGCTGAAGAAGGCGGCACTGGAGGGAGCACCTGGAGGGAGCGCCACTGGAGGGAGCACCACTGGAGGAAGCACCACTGGAGGAAGCACCACTGGAGGGAGCGCCACTGGAGGAAGCACCACTGGAAGGAGCACCACTGGAGGGAGCATCGCTGGAGGGAGCACCACTGGAGGAAGCGCCATTGGAGGGAGCACCACTGGAGGGAGCACCGCTGGAGGGAGCACCACTGGAGGGAGCGCCATTGGGGGGAGCACCACTGGAGGCAGCACCACTGGAGGGAGCAGCACTGGAGGGAGCGCCACTGAAGAAGGCGGCACTGGAGGGAGCACCTGGAGGGAGCACCACTGGAGGAAGCACCACTGGAGGGAGCACCGCTGGAGGAAGCACCACTGAAGGGAGTGCCACTGGAGGAAGCACCACTGGAAGGAGCACCACTGGAGGGAGCACCGCTGGAGGGAGCACCGCTGGAGGGAGAACCATTGGAGGGAGCACCACTGGAGGAAGCGCCGTTGGAGGGAGCACCACTGGAGGGAGCGTCGCTGTAGGGAGCACCACTGGAGGGAGCATCGCTGGAGGGAGCACCATTGGAGGGAGCACCACTGCAGGGAGCACCACTGGAGGGAGCACCGCTGGAGGAAGCACCACTGGAGGGAGCACCACTGGAGGCAGTGCCACTGGAGGGAGCACCACTGGAGGGAGCGCCACTGGAGGGAGTGCCGCTGGAGGGAGCACCTGGAGGGAGCGCCACTGGAGGGAGCACCACTGGAGGGAGCACCACTGGAGGGAGCGCCACTGGAGGGAGCACCACTGGAGGGAGCACCACTGGAGGGAGCACCACTGGAGGCAGTGCCACTGGAGGGAGCACCACTGGAGGGAGCACCACTGGAGGCAGTGCCACTGGAGGGAGCATCACTGGAGAGAGCACCACTGGAGGAAGCACTGCTGGAGGGAGCACCACTGGAGGGAGCACCACTGAAGAAAGCACCACTGGAGGGAGCACCACTGGAGGGAGCACCACTGGAGGGAGCGCCACTGGAGGGAGTGCCGCTGGAGGGAGCACCGCTGGAGGCAGCGCCACTGGAGCGAGCACCACTGGAGGCACACTGGAGGCAGTGCCACTGGAGGGAGCACCACTGGAGGGAGCGCCACTGGAGGGAGTGCCGCTGGAGGGAGCACCACTGGAGGGAGCACCGCTGGAGGCAGCGCCACTGGAGCGAGCACCACTGGAGGCACACTGGAGGCAGTGCCACTGGAGGGAGCACCACTGGAGGCACACTGGAGGCAGTGCCACTGGAGGGAGCACCACTGGAGAGAGCACCACTGGAGGAAGTGCCACTGGAGGGAGCACTGCTGGAGGGAGCACCACTGGAGCGAGCACCACTGGAGGGAGTACTGCTGAAGAAAGCGCCAAGGTCCGTATGTTTGTCATGCAGTTCTCCATCAGGTCCACGGGGGAGGTCCCCTTGCATGGAGACTTGCATATAAGGCACAGTGTGGCACTAATAAAGTTAAGTTCATCTTCACCCTCAATACTGAGTTCTGTCTCTTATTGGGGGAAACGCTATATTACAATTCACTAGCCCTTGTAAGGGCTGTTCCTGGTTCCTCACGGATGACTCTGGAATTCCTGCAGCACCTCTTACCATTGGGAAAAGGACGTCTCTGGCGGGGAAGCCCTCCGACGATAAAGGTTATCGCTACACACTTTAATTGTCTACCTTGTTGGGGGCTTATTCAGAAACTGGACGTACATTTTCACCTGGTGCTGAATCGACCCAGCGAGTTTCCCGGAGTGTGGAAATAAGAGACATCGCCATCTTGTTTTTACAGCACTTATTACGCCACAATCACCCGCTAACTGGCAGCAGCGCATCGTCATAAAGATCCGCTATCAGCGCTCCGGGATGCCCATTCCGCACGTCACCCGTTACTAGCAGAGCAGTGACCCTGCAAACATTGCTCCTGCCATAAATGCTGATGCTAACCCTGAACTGAAAAACCGCGCTCCTGTTTATTCTATTATTAGAATAAGAGGAACAGCAGCTGGAATTTACACTCTCCAGTGTATTGCCCCTCTACAGAGACTTGGGATGCCCCTCTGTATGTATCCAGGGGGGATCACTGTAAGGACTATTTTGGGGGCCCCATAGTGAGGTAGTCAGGCTCAGGGTCTGGCTGGTAGGGTTTAGTGGGTGGCACCGGCGGCACCTCAAGACTGTTGGGCTCTCTGTAAGAAGAGAGGAATCGGGGGTTGGGATTGCAAGGAGAGAGCAGGGGAAAGGGGTACTTACTGCTCCAGGATGGTCCCAGGTCAGTCATTGCTGGGATGCAGGTTGTGCCTAAGAAAGCCTAATGAGTTTAGCCACAATCAGAATTGGCACATGGCATCCCCCTATGGCTGTGTGCAGCATCACTCTATGGCTGTGTGCGGCATCCCTCTATGTCTGTGTGCAGCATCCCACTGTGGCTGTGTGCGCCATCCCTCTATGGCTGTGTGCAGCATCCCACTGTGGCTGTGTGTGGCATCCCTCTATGGCTGTGTGCAGCATTCCTCTATGGCTATGTGCGGCATCCCTCTATGGCTGTGTGCGGCATCCCTCTATGGCTGTGTGCGGCATCCCTCTATGGCTGTGTGCAGCATTCCTCTATGGCTGTGTGCGGCATCCCTCTATGACTGTGTGCGGCGTCCCTCTATGGCTTTGTGCAGCATTCCTCTATGGCTGTGTGCGGCATCCCTCTATGGCTGTGTGTGGCATCTCTCTATGGCTGTGTGCGGCATCTCTCTATGGCTGTGTGCGGCATCTTTCTATGGCTGTGTGCAGCATTCCTCTATGGCTGTGTGCGGCATCCCTCTATGGCTGTGTGCAGCATCACTCTATGGCTGTGTGCGGCATCCCTCTATGGCTGTGTGCAGAATCTCTCTATGGCTGTGTGCGGCATCTTTCTATGGCTGTGTGCAGCATTCCTCTATGGCTGTGTGCGACATCCCTCTATGGCTGTGTGCAGCATCACTCTATGGCTGTGTGCGGCATCCCTCTATGGCTGTGTGCAGAATCTCTCTATGGCTGTGTGCGGCATCCCTTTATGTCTGTGTGCGGCATCCCTCTATGGCTGTGTGTGGCATCCCTCTATGGCTGTGTGCGACATCCCTCTATGGCTGTGTGTGGCATCTCTCTGTGGCTGTGTGCGGCATCTCTCTATGGCTGTGTGCGGCATCTTTCTATGGCTGTGTGCGGCATCTCTCTATGGCTGTGTGCGGCATCCCTCTATGGCTGTGTGCGGCATCTCTCTATGGCTGTGTGCGGCATCTCTCTATGGCTGTGTGCGGCATCCCTCTATGGCTGTGTGCGGCATCTTTCTATGGCTGTGTGCGGCATCTCTCTATGGCTGTGTGCGGCATCCCTGTATGGCTTAGTGCGGCATCCCCTTATATCTGTGTGCAGCATCCTTCTATGGGTGTGTGCGGCATCCCTCTATGGCTTTGTGCGGCTTCCCCTATGGCTGTGTGCGGAATCTCTCTATGGCTGTGTGCGGCATCTCTCTATGGCTGTGTGCGGCATCCCTCTATGGCTGTGTGCGGCATCCCTCTATGGCTGTGTACGGCATCTCTCTATGGCTGTGTGCGGCATCTCTCTATGGCTGTGTGCGGCATCTCTCTATGGCTGTGTGCGGCATCCCTGTATGGCTTAGTGCGGCATCCCCTTATATCTGTGTGCAGCATCCTTCTATGGGTGTGTGCGGCATCCCTCTATGGCTTTGTGCGGCTTCCCCTATGGCTGTGTGCGGCATCCCTCCATGGCTGTGTGCAGGATCTCTCTATGGCTGTGTGCGGCATCTCCCTATGGCTGTGTGCGGCATCCCCCTATGGCTGTGTGAGGCATACCCCCCATGGATGTGTGCGGCATCCCTCTATGGCTGTGTGCGGCATCCCTCTATGGCTGTGTGCGGCATCCCTCTATGGCTGCATGCGGCATCTCTCTATGGCTGTGTGTGGCATCCCTCTATGGCTGTGTGTGGCATCCCCCTATGGCTGTGTGCGACATCCCTCTATGGCTGTGTGCGGCTTCCCTCTATGGCTGTGTGCGGCATCTCTCTATGGCTGTGTGCGACATCCCTCTACGGCTGTGTGCAGCATTCCTCTATGGCTGTGTGCGGCATCCCTCTATGACTGTGTGCGGAATCCCTCTATGGCTGTGTGCAGCATTCCTCTATGGCTGTGTGCGGCATCCCTCTATGGCTGTGTGCGGCTTCCCTCTATGGCTGTGTGCGGCATCTCTCTATGGCTGTGTGCGACATCCCTCTATGGCTGTGTGCAGCATTCCTCTATGGCTGTGTGCGGCATCCCTCTATGACTGTGTGCGGAATCCCTCTATGGCTGTGTGCAGCATTCCTCTATGGCTGTGTGCGGCATCCCTCTATGGCTGTGTGCAGCATCACTCTATGGCTGTGTGCAGCATCTCTCTATGGCTGTGTGCGGCATCCCTCTATGGCTGTGTGCAGCATCTCTCTATGGCTGTGTGCGGCATCCCTTTATGGCTGTGTGCGGCATCCCTCTATGGCTGTGTGCGACATCCCTCTATGGCTGTGTGTTTGGCATCTCTCTATGGCTGTGTGCGGCATCTCTCTATGGCTGTGTGCGGCATCTTTCTATGGCTGTGTGCGGCATCCCACTATGGCTGTGTGTGGCATCCCTCTATGGCTGTGTGCGGCATCCCTCTATGGCTGTGTGTGGCATCCCTCTATGGCTGTGTGCGGCATCCCTCTATGCCTGTGTGCGACATCCCTTTATATCTGTGTGCAGCATCCTTCTATGGGTGTGTGCGGCATCCCTCTATGGCTTTGTGCGGCTTCCCCTATGGCTGTGTGCGGAATCTCTCTATGGCTGTGTGCGGCATCCCCCTATGGCTGTGTGCGGCATCCCCTATGGCTGTGTGAGGCATACCCCCATGGCTGTGTGCGGCATCCCTCTATGGCTGTGTGCGGCATCCCTCTATGGCTGTGTGCGGCATCCCTCTATGGCTGCATGCGGCATCTCTCTATGGCTGTGTGTGGCATCCCTCTATGGCTGTGTGTGGCATCCCCCTATGGCTGTGTGCGACATCCCTCTATGGCTTTGTGCGGCTTCCCCTATGGCTGTGTGCGGAATCTCTCTATGGCTGTGTGCGGCATCCCCCTATGGCTGTGTGCGGCATCCCCCTATGGCTGTGTGAGGCATACCCCCCATGGATGTGTGCGGCATCCCTCTATGGCTGTGTGCGGCATCCCTCTATGGCTGTGTGCGGCATCCCTCTATGGCTGCATGCGGCATCTCTCTATGGCTGTGTGTGGCATCCCTCTATGGCTGTGTGTGGCATCCCTCTATGGCTGTGTGCGACATCCCTCTATGGCTGTGTGCGGCTTCCCTCTATGGCTGTGTGCGGCATCTCTCTATGGCTGTGTGCGACATCCCTCTATGGCTGTGTGCAGCATTCCTCTATGGCTGTGTGCAGCATCCCTCTATGACTGTGTGCGGAATCCCTCTATGGCTGTGTGCAGCATTCCTCTATGGCTGTGTGCGGCATCCCTCTATGGCTGTGTGCAGCATCACTCTATGGCTGTGTGCAGAATCTCTCTATGGCTGTGTGCGGCATCCCTCTATGGCTGTGTGCAGCATCTCTCTATGGCTGTGTGCGGCATCCCTTTATGGCTGTGTGCGGCATCCCTCTATGGCTGTGTGCGACATCCCTCTATGGCTGTGTGTTTGGCATCTCTCTATGGCTGTGTGCGGCATCTCTCTATGGCTGTGTGCGGCATCTTTCTATGGCTGTGTGCGGCATCCCTCTATGGCTGTGTGTGGCATCCCTCTATGGCTGTGTGCGACATCCCTTTATATCTGTGTGCAGCATCCTTCTATGGGTGTGTGCGGCATCCCTCTATGGCTTTGTGCGGCTTCCCCTATGGCTGTGTGCGGAATCTCTCTATGGCTGTGTGCGGCATCCCCCTATGGCTGTGTGCGGCATCCCCTATGGCTGTGTGAGGCATACCCCCCATGGCTGTGTGCGGCATCCCTCTATGGCTGTGTGCGGCATCCCTCTATGGCTGTGTGCGGCATCCCTCTATGGCTGCATGCGGCATCTCTCTATGGCTGTGTGTGGCATCCCTCTATGGCTGTGTGTGGCATCCCCCTATGGCTGTGGGCGACATCCCTCCATGGCTGTGTGCGGCTTCCCTCTATGGCTGTGTGCGGCATCTCTCTATGGCTGTGTGCGACATCCCTCTATGGCTGTGTGCGGCATCTCTCTATGGCTGTGTGCGGCATCTCTCTATGGCTGTGTGCGGCATCCCTCTATGGCTGTGTGCGGCATCTCTCTATGGCTGTGTGTGGCATCCCTCTATGGCTGTGTGCAGGATCTCTCTATGGCTGTGTGCGGCATCTCCCTATGGCTGTGTGCGGCATCTCTCTATGGCTGTGTGCGGCATCTCTCTATGGCTGTGTGCGGCATCTCCCTATGGCTGTGTGCAGGATCTCTCTATGGCTGTGTGCGGCATCTCCCTATGGCTGTGTGCGGCATCTCTCTATGGCTGTGTGTGGCATCCCTCTATGGCTGTGTGTGGCATCCCCCTATGGCTGTGGGCGACATCCCTCCATGGCTGTGTGCGGCATCTCTCTATGGCTGTGTGCGACATCCCTCTATGGCTGTGTGCGGCATCTCTCTATGGCTGTGTGCGGCATCTCTCTATGGCTGTGTGTGGCATCCCTCTATGGCTGTGTGCAGGATCTCTCTATGGCTGTGTGCGGCATCTCCCTATGGCTGTGTGCGGCATCTCTCTATGGCTGTGTGCGGCATCTCCCTATGGCTGTGTGCGGCATCCCCCTATGGCTGTGTGAGGCATACCCCCCATGGCTGTGTGCGGCATCCCTCTATGGCTGTGTGCGGCATCCCTCTATGGCTGTGTGAGGCATCTCTCTATGGCTGTGTGCGGCATCTCTCTATGGCTGTGTGTGGCATCCCTCTATGGCTGTGTGCAGGATCTCTCTATGGCTGTGTGCGACATCCCTCTATGGCTGTGTGCGGCTTCCCTCTATGGCTGTGTGCGGCATCTCTCTATGGCTGTGTGCGACATCCCTCTATGGCTGTGTGCAGCATTCCTCTATGGCTGTGTGCGGCATCCCTCTATGACTGTGTGCCGAATCCCTCTATGGCTGTGTGCAGCATTCCTCTATGGCTGTGTGCGGCATCACTCTATGGCTGTGTGCAGCATCACTCTATGGCTGTGTGCGGCATCCCTCTATGGCTGTGTGCAGCATCTCTCTATGGCTGTGTGCGGCATCCCTTTATGGCTGTGTGCGGCATCCCTCTATGGCTGTGTGCGACATCCCTCTATGGCTGTGTGTTTGGCATCTCTCTATGGCTGTGTGCGGCATCTCTCTATGGCTGTGTGCGGCATCTTTCTATGGCTGTGTGCGGCATCCCTCTATGGCTGTGTGTGGCATCCCTCTATGGCTGTGTGCGGCATCCCTCTATGGCTGTGTGTGGCATCCCTCTATGGCTGTGTGCGGCATCCCTCTATGCCTGTGTGCGACATCCCTTTATATCTGTGTGCAGCATCCTTCTATGGGTGTGTGCGGCATCCCTCTATGGCTTTGTGCGGCTTCCCCTATGGCTGTGTGCGGAATCTCTCTATGGCTGTGTGCGGCATACCTCCATGGCTGTGTGCAGGATCTCTCTATGGCTGTGTGCGGCATCCCCCTATGGCTGTGTGCGGCATCCCCTATGGCTGTGTGAGGCATACCCCCCATGGCTGTGTGCGGCATCCCTCTATGGCTGTGTGCGGCATCCCTCTATGGCTGTGTGCGGCATCCCTCTATGGCTGCATGCGGCATCTCTCTATGGCTGTGTGTGGCATCCCTCTATGGCTGTGTGTGGCATCCCCCTATGGCTGTGTGCGACATCCCTCCATGGCTGTGTGCGGCTTCCCTCTATGGCTGTGTGTGGCATCTCTCTATGGCTGTGTGTGACATCCCTCTATGGCTGTGTGCGGCATCTCTCTATGGCTGTTTGCGGCATCTCTCTATGGCTGTGTGTGGCATCCCTTTATGGCTGTGTGCGGCATCTCTCTATGGCTGTGTGCGGCATCTCTCTATGGCTGTGTGCGGCATCTCTCTATGGCTGTGTGCGGCATCTCTCTATGGCTGTGTGCAGCATCCCTCTATGGCTGTGTGCGGCATCCCTCTATGGTTGTGTACGGCATCTCTCTATGGCTGTGTGCGGCATCTCTCTATGGCTGTGTGTGGCATCTCTCTATGGCTGTGTGCGGCATCTCTCTATGGCTGTGTGCGGCATCCCTGTATGGCTTAGTGCGGCATCCCCTTATATCTGTGTGCAGCATCCTTCTATGGGTGTGTGCGGCATCCCTCTATGGCTGTGTGTGGCATCCTTCTATAGGTGTGTGCGGCATCCCTCTATGGCTTTGTGCGGCTTCCCCTATGGCTGTGTGCGGAATCTCTCTATGGCTGTGTGCGGCATCCCTCCATGGCTGTGTGCAGGATCTCTCTATGGCTGTGTGCGGCATCCCCCTATGGCTGTGTGCGGCATCCCCATATGGCTGTGTGAGGCATACCCCCCATGGCTGTGTGCGGCATCCCTCTATGGCTGTGTGCGGCATCCCTCTATGGCTGTGTGCGGCATCCCTCTATGGCTGCATGCGGCATCTCTCTATGGCTGTGTGTGGCATCCCTCTATGGCTGTGTGTGGCATCCCCCTATGGCTGTGTGCGACATCCCTCTATGGCTGTGTGCGGCTTCCCTCTATGGCTGTGTGCGGCATCTCTCTATGGCTGTGTGCGACATCCCTCTATGGCTGTGTATGGCATCTCTCTATGGCTGTGTGTGGCATCCCTCTATGGCTGTATGCGGCATCTCTCTATGGCTGTGTGCAGCATCCCTCTATGACTGTGTGCGGCATCCCTCTATGGCTGTGTGCGGCATCCCTCTATGGCTGTGTACGGCATCCCCCTATGGCTGTGTGCGGCATCCTTCTATAGCTGTGTGTGGCATCCCTCTATGGCTGTGTGCGGCATCCCTCTATGGCTGTGTGCGGCATCCCTCTATGGCTGTGTACGGCATCCCCCTATGGCTGTGTGCGGCATCCATCTATGGCTGTGTGCGGCATCCCCCTACGGCTGTGTGCGGCATCCCTCTATGGCTGTGTGGGGCATCCCTCTATGGCTGTGTGCGGCATCTCTCTATGGCTGTGTGCGGCATCCATCTATGGCTGTGTGCGGCATCCATCTATGGCTGTGTGCGGTATCCCCCTATGGCTGTGTGCAGCATCCCTCTATGGCTGTGTGCGGCATCCCCCTATGGCTGTGTGCGGCATCCCCCTATGGCTGTGTGCGGCATCCCTCTATGGCTGTGTGCGGCATCCCCCTATGGCTGTGTGCGGCATCCCTCTATGGCTGTGTGCGGCATCTCTCTATGGCTGTGTGCGGCATCCCTCTATGGCTGTGTGCGGCATCCCTCTATGGCTGTGTGCGGCATCTCTCTATGGCTGTGTGCGGCATCCCTCTATGGCTGTGTGCGACATCCCCCTATGGCTGTGTGTGGCATCCCTCTATGGCTGTATGCGGCATCCCTCTATGGCTGTGTGCGGCATCCCTCTATGGCTGTGTGCGGCATCCCTCTATGGCTGTGTTTGGCATCCCTCTATGGCTGCGGCATCTCTCTATGGCTGTGTGCGGCATCTCTCTATGGCTGTGTGCAACATCCCTCTATGGCTGTGTATGGCATCTCTCTATGGCTGTGTGTGGCATCCCCCTATGGCTGTGTGCGGCATCTCTCTATGGCTGTGTGCGGCATCTCTCTATGGCTGTGTGCGGCATCTCTCTATGGCTTGTGCGACATCCCTCTATGGCTGTGTGCGACATCCCTCTATGGCTGTGTATGGCATCTCTCTATGGCTGTGTGTGGCATCCCTCTATGGCTGTATGCGGCATCTCTTTATGGCTGTGTGTGGCATCCCCCTATGGCTGTGTGTGACATTCCTCTATGGCTGTTTGCGGCATCCCTCTATGGCTGTGTGTGGCATCCCTCTATGGCTGTTTGCGGCATCTCTCTATGGCTGTGTGTGGCATCCCCCTATGGCTGTGTGCGGCATCTCTCTATGGCTGTGTGAGGCATCCCTCTATTGCTGTGTGCGGCATCCCCCTATGGCTGTGTGCGGCATCTCTCTATGGCTGTGTGCGGCATCCCTCTATGGCTGTGTGCGGCATCCCTCTATGGCTGTGTGCGGCATTCCCTCTATGGCTGTGTGCAGCATCCCTCTATGGCTGTGTGCGGCATCTCTCTATGGCTGTGTGCGGCATCTCTCTATGGCTGTGTGCGGCATCTCTCTATGGCTGTGTGCGGCATCTCTCTATGGCTGTGTGCGACATCCCTCTATGGCTGTGTATGGCATCTCTCTTTGGCTGTGTGTGGCATCCCTCTATGGCTGTGTGTGGCATCCCTCTATGGCTGTTTGCGGCATCCCTCTATGGCTGTGTGCGGCATCCCTCTATGGCTGTGTGCGGCATCTCTCTATGGCTGTGTGCGGCATCTTTCTATGGCTGTGTGCGGCATCCCTCTATGGC
The DNA here is from genome assembly GCA_027917425.1 of Gastrophryne carolinensis. NCBI lineage: Eukaryota > Metazoa > Chordata > Amphibia > Anura > Microhylidae > Gastrophryne > Gastrophryne carolinensis. Next base: position 488,395,276 of record CM051237.1, on the reverse strand, counting down.
TATGTGCGGCATCCCTCTATGCCTGTGTGCAGCATCCCTCTATGCCTGTGTGCTGCATCCCTCTATGGCTGTGTGCGGCATCTCTCTATGGCTGTCTGCGGCATCTCTCTATGGCTGTGTGCGACATCCCTCTATGGCTGTGTGCGACATCCCTCTATGGGTGTGTATGGCATCTCTCTATGGCTGTGTGTGGCATCCCTCCATGGCTGTATGCGGCATCTCTCTATGGCTGTGTGTGGCATCCCCCTATGGCTGTGTGCGGCATCTCTCTATGGCTGTGTGCGGCATCTCTCTATGGCTGTGTGCGGCATCTCTCTATGGCTGTGTGCGGCATCTCTCTATGGCTGTGTGCGACATCCCTCTATGGCTGTGTATGGCATCTCTCTATGGCTGTGTGTGGCATCCCCCTATGGCTGTATGCGGCATCTCTCTATGGCTGTGTGTGGCATCCCTCTATGGCTGTGTGTGGCATTCCTCTATGGCTGTTTGCGGCATCCCTCTATGGCTGTGTGTGGCATCCCTCTATGGCTGTATGCGGCATCTCTCTATGGCTGTGTGTGGCATCCCCCTATGGCTGTGTGTGGCATCCCCCTATGGCTGTGTGCGGCATCTCTCTATGGCTGTGTGCGGCATCCCTCTATTGCTGTGTGCGGCATCCCCCTATGGCTGTGTGCGGCATCCCCCTATGGCTGTGTGCGGCATCTCTCTATGGCTGTGTGCGGCATCCCTCTATGGCTGTGTGCGGCATCCCTCTATGGCTGTGTGCGGCATCCCTCTATGGCTGTGTGCGGCATCCCTCTATGGCTGTGTGCGGCATCTCTCTATGGCTGTGTGCGGCATCTCTCTATGGCTGTGTGCGGCATCTCTCTATGGCTTTGTGCGGCATCTCTCTATGGCTGTGTGCGACATCCCTCTATGGCTGTGTGCGGCATCTCTCTATGGCTGTGTGTGGCATCCCCCTATGGCTGTGTGTGGCATCCCTCTATGGCTGTTTGCGGCATCCCTCTATGCCTGTGTGCGGCATCCCTCTATGGCTGTGTGCGGCATCCCTCTATGGCTGTGTGCGGCATCCCTCTATGGCTGTGTGCGGAATCTCTCTATGGCTGTGTGCGGCATCCCTCTATGGCTGTGTGTGGCATCCCTCTATGGCTGTGTGCGGCATCCCCCTACGGCTGTGTGCGGCATCCCCCTATGGCTGTGTGCGGCATCTCTCTATGGCTGTGTGCGGCATCTCTCTATGGCTGTGTGCGGCATCCCTTTATGGCTGTGTGCGGCATCCCTCTATGGCTGTGTGCGGCATCCCTCTATGGCTGTGTGCGGCATCCCTCTATGGCTGTGTGCGGCATCCCTCTATGGCTGTGTGCGGCATCTCTCTATGGCTGTCTGCGGCATCTCTCTATGGCTGTGTGCGACATCCCTCTATGGCTGTGTGTGGCATCCCTCTATGGCTGTGTGTTGCATCTCTCTATGGCTGTGTGTGGCATCCCTCTATGGCTGTGTGTTGCATCCCTCTATGGCTGTGTGCGGCATCTCTCTATGGCTGTGTGTGGCATCCCTCTATGGCTGTGTATGGCATCTCTCTATGGCTGTGTGCGGCATTCCTCTATGGCTGTGTGCGGCATCTCTCTATGGCTGTGTGCGGCATCCCTCTATGGCTGTGTGCGGCATCCCTCTATGGCTGTGTGCGGCATCTCTCTATGGCTGTGTGCGGCATTCCTCTATGGCTGTGTGCGGCATCTCTATATGGCTGTGTGCGGCATCCCTCTATGGCTGTGTGCGGCATCCCTCTATGGCTGTGTGCGGCATCTCTCTATGGCTGTGTGCGGCATCCCTCTATGGCTGTGTGCGGCATCTCTCTATGGCTGTGTGCGGCATTCCTCTATGGCTGTGTGCGGCATCTCTCTATGGCTGTGTGCGGCATCCCTCTATGGCTGTGTGCGGCATCCCTCTATGGCTGTGCACGGCATCCCTCTATGGCTGTGTGTGGCATCCCTCTATGGCTGTGTGCGGCATCCCCCTATGGCTGTGTGCGGCATCCCTCCATGGCTGTGTGCGGCATCCCTCTATGGCTGTGTGCGGCATCCCTCTATGGCTGTGTGCGGCATCCCTCTATGGCTGTGTGCGGCATCTCTCTATGGCTGTGTGCAGCATCCCTCTATGGCTGTGTGCAGCATCTCTCTATGGCTGTGTGCGGCATCCCTCTATCCCTCTAAATCAGAAAAAAAACCTTGAATTTGACTTTCCTGGCTTTTGTTCTGTGCCCCCCGGGGCATCTGGAATGGGAATGCCCCGCTGTGTGAATCCCGGCTGTCACAGACTAGAGATAGGACTGCACACTGGCACCTAGTGGTGCAGCTTTTACCATGTTTCTGCAGATGCGTTCCAACCCCGACCTCTGTTTTTAACCAGATTTAGAGACAGACTTTAGGACCGGTTGCGAGCTAACAGGGATGAGTCCTGCGAGGCTCTTGTTAAAGTGGACCAAAACCCAGCAGGATTGGCTCCATTCCGTTCCATTCCCTCCCTGTGGGGCATCCAAAATCGGCATGCCCCGCTGTGTGAAGCCCCCCCAGGACGACCGCAAACCTTACCTGAATCCCGGTCCAATGCCGCATGCGCGGGCCGTGGCCGCATCTCGCACTCCTCTCTAGCAGGAGGCGTGCCCGCAGCGGACATTTGTGATTGGTCGGCGTGGGCGCGCTCCCTGTTAGAGGGAAGCGTAAGATGCAGCTGCCAGTGCGCTCGGAGCCGCTGAGCTAAGATGTCGCTTTGACGCGCATACCTCAGCGGCTCCGAGCGTGCTGACTGGACGAGTGTCCGCACATGCCCTGTAGAAACGCGGTGAGGTGAGTTGATCTGGGTGATCTGGGGGGCTTTACATAGCGGGGCATCCCCGATTGGGGTGACGCGGGGGAGTGTACCAAAACCCAGGATAGTCAAAACCCTGGGTTTTGGTCCACTTTAAACCAAACAGAGCCAACGTTAGGAGCTGCCATCGCCATCTTTAACTTTATCCGTATCAATTCTTCATCCAAAATGTCAGGCTTCATATGGCCAGAAGAGAGCGGTTCAATTCCCGGGGGCCTAGGCTTCAGTGGCGCGTGCATGCGCTATGGCTGCACGGGATGGCAATGGCTCCTAGTGAGATGGCAGCGGGGCCCCGCCACAAGGAAGAAATTCATTACACGCCTGGGTGACAGCTGAGCCGGGTCACTTGCTTTCATTCCTCCCACACAGGCGCAGGCAGAGGTAGGTGACCCCGGCCTGGGAATGGGAGCCAGAGTGGGAGTCACCGCGCCCTCGCCATGGTGTTTACTCTTCTCTAATAAGATGGAGGCGGCAGCCGCGCCCTCTGGAGACGGGTCACTCGCTGTCACAGGGGCGTGAAAATCTCATGAGAGTGCAAACGCAGCAATGGCTTCACTTTTCATAACTCCCCCCTCCCCCCCAGTCACCTTATTAGCTTGAAGTGTGCAGCAGTTCCCCATCCACCTGCAACAGGTGAGCACGCTCTCGCCTGAGGAGCTAACAATCTAAATGACACTGTTAATGATCTCCAACGTGGCTGTGTAGGAAAATGGACCAATAAAAACTTGATATTAAACATGAATTAGAATTAGAAGCCCGGGCTCCAGGGGGCAAGGGACCAGGCGGGCACAACCCGGGATTTATTACAGGAACGCCCGGCACAGAGGGAAGCGTCAGCTCTGCAACCTGCATCCGCCTGGCAGTGCCACTGTGGGCAGCAGGGGAGGACTGCCCATAGGGATGATACCCGGTGGGCCGCACTCCTTTGGAGCAGGTTGGGTAGCCATGGAACCCCAGGCCCAATGTACCCAGCCCCACTGTACCCACAAGCCATGGAACCCCAGCCCCACTGTACCCAGCCCCACTGTACCCACAAGCCAAGGAACCCCAGCCCCACTGTACCCAGCCCCACTGTACCCACAAGCCAAGGAACCCCAGCCCCCTGTACCCAGCCCAACTGTACCCACAAGCCAAGGAACCCCAGCCCCCTGTACCCAGCCCCATAGTACCCACAAGCCAAGAAACACCAGCCCCCTGTACCTAGCCCCACTGTACCCACAAGCCAAGGAACCCCAGCCCCCTGTACCCAGTCCCACTGTACCCACAAGCCAAAGAACCACAGCCCCCTGTACCCAGTCCCACTGTACCCACAAGCCAAGAAACCACAGCCCCCTGTACCCAGTCCCACTGTACCCACAAGCCAAGAAACCACAGCCCCCTGTACCCAGTCCCACTGTACCCACAAGCCAAGAAACCACAGCCCCACTGTACCCACAAGCCAAGAAACCCCAGCCCCACTGTACCCAGCCCCACTGTACCCACAAGCCATGGAACCCCAGGCCCAATGTACCCAGCCCCACTGTACCCACAAGCCAAGGAACCCCAGCCCCCTGTACCTAGCCCCACTGTACCCACAAGCCAAAGAACCACAGCCCCCTGTACCCAGTCCCACTGTACCCACAAGCCAAGAAACCACAGCCCCCTGTACCCAGTCCCACTGTACCCACAAGCCAAGAAACCACAGCCCCACTGTACCCACAAGCCAAGAAACCCCAGCCCCACTGTACCCAGCCCCACTGTACCCACAAGCCATGGAACCCCAGGCCCACTGTACCCAGCCCCACTGTACCCACAAGCCAAGAAACCCCAGCCCCACTGTACCCAGCCCCACTGTACCCACAAGCCATGGAACCCCAGCCCCCTGTACCCAGCCCCACTGTACCCACAAGCCAAGGAACCCCAGACTCCTGTACCCAGCCCCACTGTACCCACAAGCCAAGGAACCCCAGACTCCTGTACCCAGCCCCACTGTACCCACAAGCCAAGTAACCCCAGACTCCTGTACCCAGCCCCACTGTACCCACAAGCCAAGGAACCCCAGCCCCCTGTACCCAGCCCCACTGTACCCACAAACCAAGGAACCCCAGTCCCCTATACCCAGCCCCACTATACCCACAAGCCAAGGAACCCCAGCCCCCTCCCCTGTACCCAGCCCCACTGTACCCACAAGCCAAGGAAACCCAGTCCCCAATACCCAGCCCCACTATACCCACAAAGCCAAGGAACCCCAGCCCCCTCCCCTGTACCTAGCCCCACTGTACCCACAAGCCAAGGAACCCCAGACTCCTGTACCCAGCCCCACTGTACCCACAAGCCAAGGAACCCCAGCCCCCTGCACCTATCCCCACTGTACCCACAAGCCAAGGAATCCCAGCCCCATCCCCTTTACCCAGTCCCACTGTACCCACAAGCCAAGGAACCCAAGCCCCCTGTACCCAGCCCCACTGTACCCACAAGCCAAGGAACCCCAGCCCCCTGTACCCAGTCCCACTGTACCCACAAGCCAAGGAACCCCAGCCCCCTACCCATCCCCACTGTACCCACAAGCCATGGAACTCCAGCCCCCTGTACCCAGTCCCACTGTACCCACAAGCCAAGGAACCCCAGCCCCCTGTACCCAGTCCCACTGTACCCACAAGCCAAGGAACCACAGCTCCCTGTAACCAGTCCCACTGTACCCACAAGCCAAGGAACCCCAGCCCCCTGTACCCAGCTCCACTGTACCCACAAGCCAAGGAACCCCAGCCCCCTGTACCCAGTCCCACTATACCCACAAGCCAAGGAACCCCAGCCCCCTGTACCTAGCCCCACTGTACCCACAAGCCAAGGAACCCTAGCCCCCTGTACCTAGCCCCACTGTACCCACAAGCCAAGGAACCCTAGCCCCCTGTACCCAGACACACTGTACCCACAAGCCAAGGAACCCCAGCCCCCTGTACCCAGGCCCACTGTACCCACAAGCCAAGGAACCCCAGCCTCCTACCCATCCCCACTGTACCCACAAGCCATGGAACTCCAGCCCCCTGTACCCAGTCCCACTGTACCCACAAGCCAAGGAACCCCAGCCCCCTGTACCCAGTCCCACTGTACCCACAAGCCAAGGAACCACAGCTCCCTGTAACCAGTCCCACTGTACCCACAAGCCAAGGAACCCCAGCCCCCTGTACCCAGCTCCACTGTACCCACAAGCCAAGGAACCCCAGCCCCCTGTACCCAGTCCCACTATACCCACAAGCCAAGGAACCCCAGCCCCCTGTACCTAGCCCCACTGTACCCACAAGCCAAGGAACCCTAGCCCCCTGTACCTAGCCCCACTGTACCCACAAGCCAAGGAACCCTAGCCCCCTGTACCCAGACACACTGTACCCACAAGCCAAGGAACCCCAGCCCCCTGTACCCAGGCCCACTGTACCCACAAGCCAAGGAACCCCAGCCCCCTGTACCCAGCCCCACTGTACCCACAAACCAGGGAACCCCAACCCCCAATGCTATAGCCCCGGCATCAGTATTGGAGGGGCCCCAGCAAGGATGTCACGGACCGGCCAGGGGCTGGTAAAATCCAGGGCTAGTTTTCGGCCGCAGTCGGCCACTGGTAGGCTGGGGCGAAGTTTTACAGGTGAGGCCACCTGGGTTCAGTCGCTGCTCAGGTGTCATTGTCGTGTTGGGACAACAAATGTATAAAGGGCGTCATACCGTGCCAATAAACCCACAATATGGCCCAACAGGCACTACTTACCCACCCTCACCAATACTTACCAGCCTGCCCCAGGGCAACAGGAGCTGCTCTAAACTTTTCCAAAGACTCCGGGGCTGAGCAGGGTGAGAGGGCAAAAGAAGGACACAGCTACCTACTTCCATACCCTCCAACAATCCAGAGTGCAAAAGAGGGACCATTTTAGAATTAAGACAAATTTAGATAAGAGATACATTGTAACAGTTACATTCAATCACTTATTGCTGCAGATCTGCATGTTACACCTCAAAGAGGGACAGTATGTAAATGAAGCCATGCCCCCTCACTGAGGGGCGGGTGATGCCACGCCACCTCATTGGGGGATTGTTAAAGCCACGCCTCCTCATTGAGGGATGGGTGAGGCCACGGCCCCTCATTTAGGGATGGGTGAAGCCACTCCCCCACATTGAGGGATGGATGAAGCCACGCTCCCTCATTGAGGGATGGATGCAGCCACACCCCTCATTGAGGGATGGATGAAGCCACGCTCCCTCATTGAGGGATGGATGAAGCCACGCTCCCTCATTGAGGGATGGATGAAGCCCTGCTCCCTCATTGAGGGATGGATGAAGCCACACCGCTTCATTGAGGGATGGATGAAGCCACATCCCCTCATTGAGGGATAGATGAAGCCACACCCCCTCATTGAAGGATAGATGAAGCCACACTCTCTCATTGAGGGATGGATGAAGCCACACTCTCTCATTGAGGGATAGATGAAGCCACGCTCTCTCATTGAGGGATGGATGAAACCACACCCCCTCATTAAGGGATGGATGAAGCCACATCCCCTCATTGAGGGATGGATGAAGCCACGCTCCCTCATTGAGGGATGGATGAAGCCACACTCTTTCATTGAGGGATAGATGAAGCCACACTCTCTCATTGAGGGATGGATGAAGCCACACTTTCTCATTGAGGGACAGATGAGGCCACGCCCCTCATTGAGGGATAGATGAAGCCACACCCCCTCATTGAAGGATAGATGAAGCCACGCTCCCTCATTGAGGGATATATGTAGCCACACTCTCTCATTGAGGGATAGATGAAGCCACGCTCCCTCATTGAGGGATATATGAAGCCACACTCTCTCATTGAGGGATAGATGATGCCACGCTCCCTCATTGAGGGATATATGAAGCCACACTCTCTCATTGAGGGATAGATGAGGCCACACTCTCTCATTGAGGGATAGATGAAGCCACACTCTCTCATTGAGGGATAGATGAAGCCACGCTCCCTCATTGGGGGATATATGAAGCCACGCTCTCTCATTGAGGGATAGATGAAGCCACACTCTCTCATTGAGGGATGGATGAAGCCACACTCTCTCATTGAGGGATAGATGAAGCCACGCCCCCTCATTGAGGGATAGTTGAAGCCACACCCCCTCATTGAGGGATAGATGAAGCCACGCTCCCTCATTGAGGGATATATGAAGCCACACTCTTTCATTGAGGGATAGATGAAGCCACACTCTCTCATTGAGAGATAGATGAAGCCACACTCTCTCATTGAGGGGTGGATGAAGCCACACTCTCTCATTGAGGGATGGATGAAGCCACGCTCTCTCGTTGAGGGATGGATGAAGCCACGCTCTCTCATTGAGGGATAGATGAAGCCACGCTCTCTCATTGAGGGATAGATGAAGCCACGCTCCCTCATTGAGGGATAGATGAAGCCACGCTCTCTCATTGAGGGATAGATGAAGCCACGCTCTCTCATTGAGGGATAGATGAAGCCACGCTCTCTCATTGAGGGATAGGTGAAGCCACGCTTTCTCATTGAGGGATAGATGAAGCCACGCTCTCTCATTAAGGCAAAGATGAAGCCACACTCTCTCATTGAGGGATAGATGAAGCCACGCTCTCTCATTGAGGGATAGATGAAGCCACGCTCTCTCATTGAGGGATAGGTGAAGCCACACTCTCTCATTGAGGGATAGATGAAGCCACGCTCTCTCATTGAGGGATGGATGAAGTCACACTCTCTCATTGAAGGATAGATGAAGCCACACTCTCTCATTGAGGCAAAGATGAAGCCACACTCTCTCATTGAGGGATAGATGAAGCCACACTCTCTCATTGAGGGATAGATGAAGCCACGCTGTCTCATTGAGGGATAGATGAAGCCACGCTCTCTCATTGAGGGATAGATGAAGCCACGCTCTGTCATTGAGGGATAGATGAAGCCACGCTCCCTCATTGAGGGATATATGAAGCCACACTCTTTCATTGAGGGATAGATGAAGCCACACTCTCTCATTGAGGGATGGAAGAAGCCACACTCTCTCATTGAGGGATAGATGAAGCCACACTCTTTAATTGAGGGATAGATGAAGCCACACCCTCTCATTGAGGGATGGATGAAGCCACGCTCTCTCATTGAGGGATAGATGAAGCCACGCCCCCTCTTTGGGAGATAGATTAAGCCACACCCCTCATTGAGGGATACATGAAGCCACACCCCCTCATTGAGGGATAGATGAAGCCACGCTCCCTCATTGAGGGATATATGAAGCCACCATCTCTCATTGAGGGATGGATGAAGCCACACTCTCTCATTGAGGGATAGATGAAGCCACGCCCCCTCATTGAGGGATAGATAAAGCCACATCCCCTCATTGAGGGATAGATGAAGCCACGCCCCTCATTGAGGGATAGATGAAGCCACACCCCCTCATTGAGGGATAGATGAAGCCACGCTCCCTCATTGAGGGATAGATGAAGCCACGCTCCCTCATTGAGGGATAGATGAAGCCACGCCCCTCATTGAGGGATAGATGAAGCCACGCTCTCTCATTGAGGGATAGATGAAGCCACGCTCTCTCATTGAGGATAGATGAAGCCACGCTCTCTCATTGAGGGATAGACGAAGCCACGCTCTCTCATTGAGGAATAGATTAAGCCACGCTCTCTCATTGAGGGATAGATGATGGCACGCCCCCTCATTGAGGGATAGATGAAGCCACACTCTCTCATTGAGGGATAGATGAAGCCACGCCCCCTCATTGAGGGATAGATGAAGCCACGCTCCCTCATTGAGCGATATATGAAGCCACACTCTCTCATTGAGGGATAGATGAAGCCACACCCTCTCATTGAGGGATGGATGAAGCCACATTATCTCATTGAGGGATAGATGAAGCCACGCCCCCTCATTGAGGGATAGATGAAGCCACACCCCCTCATTGAGGGATAGATGAAGCCACACTCACTCATTGAGGGATATATGAAGCCACACTCCCTCATTGAGGGATATATGAAGCCACACCCCCTCATTGAGGGATAGATGAAGCCACACCCCCTCATTGAGGGATAGATGAAGCCACACCCCCTCATTGAGGGATAGATGAAGCCACACTCCCTCATTGAGGGATAGATGAAGCCACGCTCGCTCATTGAGCGATATATGAAACCACACTCCCTCATTGAGGGATAGATGAAGCCACACCCACTCATTGAGGGATAGATGAAGCCACGCTCCCTCATTGAGGGATATATGAAGCCACACTCTCTCATTGAGGGATGGATGAAGCCACACTCTCTCATTGAGGGATAGATGAAGCTAGGCCCCCTCATTGAGGGATAGATGAAGCCACACACCCTCATTGAGGGATAGATGAAGCCACACCCCCTCATTGAGGGATAGATGAAGCCACGCTCTCTCTTTGAGGGATAGATGAAGCCACGCTCTGTCATTGAGGGATAGATGAAGCCACGCTCTCTCATTGAGGGATAGATGAAGCCACGCTCTCTCATTGAGGGATAGATGAAGCCACGCCCCCTCATTGAGAGATAGATGAAGCCACGCTCTCTCATTGAGGGATAGATGAAGCCACGCTCTCTCATTGAGTGATAGATGAAGCCACGCTCCCTCATTGAGGGATAGATGAAGCCACGCTCTCTCATTGAGGGATAGACGAAGCCACGCTCTCTCATTGAGGAATAGATTAAGCCACGCTCTCTCATTGAGGGATAGATGAAGCCACGCCCCCTCATTGAGGGATAGATGAAGCCACGCTCTCTCATTGAGGGATAGATGAAGCCACGCCCCCTCATTGAGGGATAGATGAAGCCACACTATCTCATTGAGGGATAGATGAAGCCACACTCTCTCATTGAGGGATAGAAGAAGCCACACCCCCTCATTGAGGGATAGATGAAGCCACGCTCCCTCATTGAGGGATATATGAAGCCACACTCTCTCATTGAGGGATAGATGAAGCCACGCCCCCTCATTTAGGGATAGATGAAGCCACACTCTCTCACTGAGGGATAGATGAAGCCACGCTCTCTCATTGAGGGATAGATGAAGCCACACTCTCTCATTGAGGGATGGATGAAGCCACACCCCCTCATTGAGGGATTGATGAAGCCACGCCCCCTCATTGAGGGATAGATGAAGCCACACTCTCTCATTGAGGGATAGATGAAGCCACACTCTCTCATTGAGGGATAGATGAAGCCACACTCTCTCATTGAGGGATGGATGAAGCCACGCTCTCTCATTGAGGGATAGATGAAGCCACGCCCCCTCATTGAGGGATAGATGAAGCCACACTCTCTCATTGAGGGATAGATGAAGCCACGCCCCCTCTTTGAGGGATAGATGAAGCCACACTCCCTCATTGAGGGATATATGAAGCCACACTCTCTCATTGAGGGATAGATAAAGCCACACTCTCTCATTGAGGGATAGATGAAGCCACGCTCCCTCATTGAGGGATAGATGAAGCCACACTCTCTCATTGAGGGATAGATGAAGCCACACCCCTCATTGAGGGATAGATGAAGCCACACCCCCTCATTGAGGGATAGATGAAGCCACGCTCCCTCATTGAGGGATATATGAAGCCACACTCTCTCATTGAGGGATAGATGATGCCACGCTCCCTCATTGAGGGATATATGAAGCCACACTCTCTCATTGAGGGATAGATGATGCCACGCTCCCTCATTGAGGGATATATGAAGCCACACTCTCTCATTGAGGGATAGATGAAGCCACACTCTCTCATTCAGGGATAGATGAAGCCACACCTCCTCATTGAGGGATAGATGAAGCCACGCTCCCTCATTGAGGGATATATGAAGCCACACTCTCTCATTGAGGGATAGATGATGCCACGCTCCCTCATTGAGGGATATATGAAGCCACACTCTCTCATTGAGGGATAGATGAAGCCACACTCTCTCATTGAGGGATAGATGAAGCCACACTCTCTCATTGAGGGATAGATGAAGCCACACTCTCTCATTGAGGGATAGATGAAGCCACGCTCCCTCACTGAGGGATATATGAAGCCACGCTCTCTCACTGAGGGATATATGAAGCCACACTCTCTCATTGAGGGATGGATGAAGCCACACTCTCTCATTGAGGGATAGGTGAAGCCACGCCCCCTCATTGAGGGATAGATGAAGCCACACCCCCTCATTGAGGGATAGATGAAGCCACGCTCCCTCATTGAGGTATATATGAAGCCACACTCTTTCATTGAGGGATAGATGAAGCCACACTCTCTCATTGAGAGATAGATGAAGCCACACTCTCTCATTGAGGGATGGATGAAGCCACACTCTCTCATTGAGGGATGGATGAAGCCACGCTCTCTCGTTGAGGGATGGATGAAGCCACGCCCCCTCATTGAGGGATAGATGAAGCCACGCCCCCTCATTGAGTGATAGATGAAGCCACACCCCCTCATTGAGGGATAGATGAAGCCACGCCCCCTCATTGAGGGATAGATGAAGCCACACCCCCTCATTGAGGGATAGATGAAGCCACGCTCCCTCATTGAGGGATAGATGAAGCCACGCCCCTCATTGAGGGATAGATGAAGCCACGCTCTCTCATTGAGGGATAGATGAAGCCATGCTCTCTCATTGAGGGATAGATGAAGCCACGCTCTCTCATTGAGGGATAGACGTAGCCACGCTCTCTCATTGAGGAATAGATTAAGCCACGCTCTCTCATTGAGGGATAGATGAAGCCACGCCCCCTCATTGAGGGATAGATGAAGCCACACTCTCTCATTGAGGGATAGATGAAGCCACGCCCCCTCATTGAGGGATAGATGAAGCCACGCTGCCTCATTGAGGGATATATGAAGCCACACTCTCTCATTGAGGGATATATGAAGCCACACTCTCTCATTGAGGGATAGATGAAGCCACACCCTCTCATTGAGGGATGGATGAAGCCACACTCTCTCATTGAGGGATAGATGAAGCCACGCCCCCTCATTGAGGGATAGATGAAGCCACACACCCTCATTGAGGGATAGATGAAGCCACACTCCCTCATTGAGGGATATATGAAGCCACACTCCCTCATTGAGGGATATATGAAGCCACACTCCCTCATTGAGGGATATATCAAGCCACACCCCCTCATTGAGGGATAGATGAAGCCATGCTCCCTCATTGAGGGATATATGAAGCCACACTCTCTCATTGAGGGATGGATGAAGCCACACTCTCTCATTGAGGGATAGATGAAGCTACGCCCCCTCATTGAGGGATAGATGAAGCCACACCCCCTCATTGAGGGATAGATGAAGCCACACCCCCTCTTTGAGGGATGGATGAAGCCACCCTCTCTCATTGAGGGATAGATGAAGCCACGCTCTGTCTTTGAGGGATAGCTGAAGCCACGCCCCCTCATTGATGGATAGATTAAGCCACGCCCCCTCATTGAGGGATAGATGAAGCCACGCTCTCTCATTGAGGGATAGATGAAGCCACACTCTCTCATTGAGGGATAGATGAAGCCACGCCCCCTCATTGAGGGATAGATGAAGCCACGCTCTCTCACTGAGTGATAGATGAAGCCACGCTCTCTCATTGAGGGATAGATGAAGCCACGCTCCCTCATTGAGGGATAGATGAAGCCACGCTGTCTCATTGAGGGATAGATGAAGCCACGCTCTCTCATTGAGGGATAGATGAAGCCACGCTCCCTCATTGAGGGATAGATGAAGCCACGCTCTCTCATTGAGGGATAGATGAAGCCACGCTCTCTCATTGAGGGATAGGTGAAGCCACGCTCTCTCATTGAGGGATAGGTGAAGCCACGCTCTCTCATTGAGGGGTAGATGAAGCCACACTCTCTCATTGAGGGGTAGATGAAGCCACGCCCCCTCATTGAGGGATAGATGAAGCCACACCCCCTCATTGAGGGATAGATGAAGCCACGCTCCCTCATTGAGGGATATATGAAGCCACACTCTCTCATTGAGTGATGGATGAAGCCACACTCTCTCATTGAGGGATGGATGAAGCCACGCTCTCTCATTGAGGGATAGATGAGGCAACACTCTCTCATTGAGGGATGGATGAAGCCACACTCTCTCATTGAGGGATGGATGAAGCCACACTCTCTCATTGAGGGATGGATGAAGCCACACTCTCTCATTGAGGGATAGATGAAGCCACGCCCCCTCATTGAGGGATAGATGAAGCCACACCCCCTCATTGAGGGATAGATGAAGCCACACTCACTCATTGAGGGATATATGAAGCCACACTCCCTCATTGAGGGATATATGAAGCCACACCCCCTCATTGAGGGATAGATGAAGCCACACCCCCTCATTGAGGGATAGATGAAGCCACACCCCCTCATTGAGGGATAGATGAAGCCACACTCCCTCATTGAGGGATAGATGAAGCCACGCTCGCTCATTGAGCGATATATGAAACCACACTCCCTCATTGAGGGATAGATGAAGCCACACCCACTCATTGAGGGATAGATGAAGCCACGCTCCCTCATTGAGGGATATATGAAGCCACACTCTCTCATTGAGGGATGGATGAAGCCACACTCTCTCATTGAGGGATAGATGAAGCCACGCCCCCTCATTGAGGGATAGATGAAGCCACGCTCTCTCATTGAGGGATAGATGAAGCCACGCTCTCTCATTGAGGGATAGATGAAGCCACGCTCTCTCATTGAGGCAAAGATGAAGCCACGCTCTCTCATTGAGGGATAGATGAAGCCACGCTCTCTCATTGAGGGATAGATGAAGCCACGCTCCCTCATTGAGGGATAGATGAAGCCACGCTGTCTCATTGAGGGATAGATGAAGCCACGCTCTCTCATTGAGGGATAGATGAAGCCACGCTCCCTCATTGAGGGATAGATGAAGCCACGCTCTCTCATTGAGGGATAGATGAAGCCACGCTCTCTCATTGAGGGATAGGTGAAGCCACGCTCTCTCATTGAGGGATAGGTGAAGCCACGCTCTCTCATTGAGGGATAGATGAAGCCATGCTCTCTCATTGAGGCAAAGATGAAGCCACACTCTCTCATTGAGGGATAGATGAAGCCACGCTCTCTCATTGAGGGATAGGTGAAGCCACACTCTCTCATTGAGGGATAGATGAAGCCACGCTCTCTCATTGAGGGATAGATGAAGCCACACTCTCTCATTGAGTTATGGATGAAGCCACGCCCCCTCATTGAGGGATAGATGAAGCCACGCTCTCTCATAGAGGGATAGATGAAGCCACACTCTCTCATTGAGTTATGGATGAAGCCACACTCTCTCATTGAGGGATAGATGAAGCCACGCCCCCTCATTGAGGGATAGATGAAGCCACGCCCCCATTGATTAATGTATAGGAGATACATTGTAACAGTTATAACAATAGAAACACTTTGAATAGGAAAATGAATCATTTATTGCTGCAGATCTGCATGTTATAATTCAAAGAGGGACTAGTGAGAACAACGAGGGACAGGGGGACATGGACTCCAAAGAGGGACAGTCCCTCCAAATCAGGGACACTGGGGAGGAGTAATGCTCGGCTTTGCTTCCTAGGGATCTTTGAATCAATAGAGATCCCACCTTGGGATGCCCCAGGGGAAAGAGAGATAAATGTTACATAAAGTCATTTTTGACTGTTGGTCCACTTTAAAGCTGCAGGCCCTGCGCGGAGATAAAGTCACGTCTGTGAGGAGGAGCCCTGAGTCGTGTGTCACCATGACGGGAGGTCTTGTATTCTTGTTCCTACAAGAGGGGGCAGCAGAGGGGTCCCTTAGACCAGCAACAAGCAACAGCAATGGGGTTCCATATGAGTTGCCATGTGTCCCGCACGTGGCGGGGTAGGGATGAGGGCGGCGGGTGACATATGGAGCCAAGCTGTGGCTTAATTATTCCTGGTTATTACGGGTTATAAAGCCTCCACATCAACTGAGCAAACAGCGTTTCCAAGTGTCGCCCGGGAGACAATACGGGGCGAGGAGTCAGCGGCGGGGAGTGCGAGGCCCACTAATGCTCCGCGATTGTCAGTGCGGACACTAAATGTGTTTACTCAGGATCTGTGTACAAAGCAGATGGACCGGGCAACCGAGGGTCATTAGGCTCCTGCCATCTGCTCCTCACCTGCCCCGTTATTATCCCGGAATTGCCCCACTCAGCACACTGCCCATCACTCTGTCATAGCACCGGAGTCACCTGGGGGACACTGTGGCCCAATTACAGGAGGAGGATCGTACAGCCAGGACCCGGCTCTGTCCTCTGCTCCATTCTCAGACTCTCCATCTCCACCAGACTCGACAATTCCAGGATTGTGGGATTCTCGGGGCCCCTCACAGCTGAACTTGGGGAGACATGTCACCTACTGGCATGTTGCCATGGCGGCATCCTAACGCAGTACCATGGCGGCATCCTAACGCGGTACCATGGTGGCATCCTAACGCGGTACCATGGCGGCATCCTAACGCAGTACCATGGCGGCATCCTAACGCGGTACCATGGCAGCATCCTAACGCAGTACCATGGCGGCATCCTAACGTGGTACCATGGTGGCATCCTAACGCGCTACCATGGCGGCATCCTAACGCAGTACCATGGCGGCATCCTAACGCAGTACCATGGCGGCATTCTAATGCAGTACCATGGCGGCATCCTAACGCAGTACCATGGCGGCATCTCAATGCAGTACCATGGCGGCATCCTAACGCAGTACCATGACGGCATCCTAACGCAGTACCATGGCGGCATCCTAACGTAGTACCATGGCGGCATCTCAATGCAGTACCATGGCGGCATCCTAACGCAGTACCATGGCGGCATCCTAAGGCAGTACCATGGCGGCATCCTAACGCAGTACCATGGCGGCATCCTAACGCAGTACCATGGCGGCATCCTAAGGCAGAACCATGGCGGCATCCTAACGCAGTATCATGGCAGCATCCTAGCGCAGTACCATGGCGGCATCCTAATGCAGTACCATGGTGGCATCCTAACGCGCTACCATGGCGGCATCCTAACGCAGTACCATGGCGGCATCTTAATGCAGTACCATGGCGGCATTCTAACGCAGTACCATGGCGGCATCCTAACGCAGTACCATGGCGGCATCCTAACGCAGTACCACGGCGGCATCCTAACGCAGTACCATGGTGGCATCCTAACGCAGTACCATGACGGCATCCTAACGCAGTACCATGGCGGCATCCTAACACAGTACCATGGCGGCATCCTAACGCAGTACCATGGCGGCATCCTAACGCGCTACCATGGCAGCATCCTAACGCGGTACCATGGCGGCATCCTAACGCATTACCATGGCGGCATCCTAACACAGTACCATGGCGGCATCCTATCGCAGGACCATGGCGGCATCCTAACGCAGTACCATGGCGGCATCCTAACGCAGTACCATGGCGGCATCCTAACGCAGTACCATGACGGCATCCTAACGCAGTACCATGGCGGCATCCTAACGCAGTACCATGGCGGCATCCTAACGCAGTACCATGGCGGCATCCTAACGCAGAACCATGGCGGCATACTAAGGCAGTACCATGGCGGTATCCTAACGCAGTACCATGGCGGCATCCAAACGCAGTAACATGGTGGCATCCTAACGCAGTAACATGGCGGCATCCTAACGCAGTACCATAGCGGCATCTTATCCTAACGCAGTACTATGGCGGCATCCTAACGCAGTACCATGGTGGCATCCTAACGCAGTTCCATGGCGGCATCCTAATGCAGTACCATGGCGGCATCCTAACACAGTAACATGGCAGCTTCCTAACGCAGTACCATGGCGGCATCCTAACGCAGTACCATGGCGGCATCCTAACGGAGTACCATGGCGGCATCCTAACGCAGTACCATGGCGGCATCCTAACGCAGTACCATGGCGGCATCCTAACGCAGTAACATGGCAGCTTCCTAACGCAGTACCATGGCGGCATCCTAACGCGGTACCATGGCGGCATCCTAACGCAGTAACATGGTGGCATCCTAACACAGTACCATAGTACCATGGCAGCATCCTAACGCGGTACCATGGCGGCATCCTAACGCGGTACCATGGCGGCATCCTAAAGCGGTACCATGGCGGCATCCTAATGCAGTACCATGGCTGCTTCCTAACGTGGTACCATGGCGGCATCCTAACGCAGTACCATGGCGGCATCCTAACGCGGTACTATGGCGGCATCCTAGCGCGGTATCATGGTGGCATCCTAACGCAGTACCATGGCTGCTTCCTAACGCGGTACCATGGCGGCATCCTAACGCAGTACCATGGCGGCATCCTAACGCAGTACCATGGCGGCATCCTAACGCTGTACCATGGCGGGATCCTAACGCGGTACCAAGGCGGCATCCTAACGCAGTACCATGACGGCATCCTAACGCGGTACCATGGCGGCATCCTAACGCGGTGCCATGGCGGCATCCTAAAGCGGTACCATGGCGGCATCCTAACGCAGTACCATGGCTGCTTCCTAACGTGGTACCATGGCGGCATCCTAACGCAGTACCATGGCGGCATCCTAACGCGGTACTATGGCGGCATCCTAGCGCGGTATCATGGTGGCATCCTAACGCAGTACCATGGCTGCTTCCTAACGCGGTACCATGGCGGCATCCTAACGCAGTACCATGGCGGCATCCTAACGCAGTACCATGGCGGCATCCTAACGCGGTACCATGGCGGGATCCTAACGTGGCACCAAGGCGGCATCCTAACGCAGTACCATGGCGGCATCCTAACGCGGTACCATGGCGGCATCCTAACGCAGTACCATGGCGGCATCCTAACACAGTACCATGGCGGCATCCTAACGCAGTACCATGGCGGCATCCTAACGCGGTATCATGGTGGCATCCTAACGCAGTACCATGGATGCTTCCTAATGCGGTACCATGGCGGCATCCTAACGCAGTACCATGGCAGCATCCTAACGCAGTACCATGGCGGCATCCTAACGCGGTACCATGGCGGGATCCTAACGTGGCACCAAGGCGGCATCCTAACGCAGTACCATGGCGGCATCCTAACGCGGTACCATGGCGGGATCCTAACGTGGCACCAAGGCGGCATCCTAATGCAGTACCATGGTGGTAACCTAACGCAGTACCATGGCGGCATCCTAACGCAGTACCATGGCGGCATCCTAACGCAGTACCATGGCGGCATCCTAACGCAGTACCATGGCGGCATCCTAACACAGTACCATGGCGGCATTCTAACCAGTAATCCTAACCAGTTTATTGTGTATATGTAGATGAGGTCAGTGTGTTGTGTATATGTAGATGAGGTCAGTGTGTTGTGTATATGTAGATGATGTCAGTGTGTTGTGTATATGTGTCAGTGCGAGTGGTCCTGACGCACAGTAAAGTCCCGCAAAGCGCAGCGTTTCCCACCTTCGGCCTCTTTCCTGCCGTCACATAACATGTGTAAATTTCCGGGGGGTCGGGGAAACACACATGGCAGTGTGGAGCCGCGCACAGCCTGCGTCCCGGAGGGGGGATAAGTGTCATCATTGCGGGGGAATTCCTGCAGTAATGGAAGCCCCCGGCCTCTGCCGCCATTAGCGCCGAATCGTTGCAGTATGTTTATTGGAGACGCCGGGGTCCCAACGCAGCAAATAAACCAAGAAAAGAGCCATTCATCACACACACGCAACATTTAAAGGGATTCACCGCTGCAACAAAAATCAAGGCGTACTCACCTTTCCTCCCATGCAGCTGATCGGCCCGAGTCTGGGGATCAACGACTTACCTGAGCACTGCAGCAGAGGCCCTGACCATCAGCCACAGGGGTGAGCCACACCCTCTACATTCACTACAATGGAGGGGGCGTGTCAGGACATGGAAATAAATGGAGGGGGCGTGTCAGGACGTGGAAATAAATGGAGGGGGCGTGTCAGCACCATGGAAATAAATGGAGGGGGCATGTCAGGACCATGGAAATAAATGGAGGGGGCGTGTCAGGACCATGAAAATAAATGGAGGGGGCGTGTCAGGACCATGGAAATTAATGGAGGGGGCGTGTCAGGACCAAGGAAATAAATGAAGGGGGCGTGTCAGGACCATGGAAATAAATGGAGGGGGCGTGTCAGGACATGGAAATAAATGGAGGGGGCGTGTCAGGGCCATGGAAATAAATGGAGGGGGCGTGTCAGCACCATGGAAATAAATGGAGGGGGCGTGTCAGGACATGGAAATAAATGGAGGGGGTGTGTCAGCACCATGGAAAAAAAATGGAGGGGGCGTGTCAGCACCATAGAAATAAATGGAGGGGGCGTGTCAGGACCATGGAAATAAATGGAGGGGGCGTGTCAGGACATGGAAATAAATGGAGGGGGTGCGTCAGCACCATGGAAATAAATGGAGGGGGCGTGTCAGGACATGGAAATAAATGGAGGGGGCGTGTCAGCACCATAGAAATAAATGGAGGGGGCGTGTCAGGACATGGAAATAAATGGAGGGGGCGTGTCAGCACCATAGAAATAAATGGAGGCGGCGTGTCAGGACCATGGAAATAAATGGAGGGGCGTGTCAGGACCATGGAAATAAATGGAGGGGCGTGTCAGGACCATGGAAATAAATGGAGGGGGCGTGGCCTGACCATGGAAATAAATGGAGGGGGCGTGTCAGCACCATAGAAATAAATGGAGGGAGCGTGTCAGGACATGGAAATAAATGGAGGGGGCGTGTCCTGACCATGGAAATAAATGGAGGGGGCATGTCCTGACCATGGAAATAAATGGAGGGGGCATGTCCTGACCATGGAAATAAATGGAGGGGGCGTGTCCGGACCATGGAAATAAATGGAGGGGGCGTGTCAGGACCATGGAAATAAATGGAGGGGGCATGTCCTGACCATGGAAATAAATGGAGGGGGCGTGTCCGGACCATGGAAATAAATGGAGGGGGCGTGTCAGCACCATAGAAATAAATGGAGGGGGCGTGTCAGGACATGGAAATAAATGGAGGGGCTGTGTCAGGACCATGGAAATAAATGGAGGGG
Organism: Gastrophryne carolinensis; assembly: GCA_027917425.1. Classification (NCBI taxonomy): domain Eukaryota; kingdom Metazoa; phylum Chordata; class Amphibia; order Anura; family Microhylidae; genus Gastrophryne; species Gastrophryne carolinensis. The sequence continues at coordinate 488,374,387 of CM051237.1, read as the reverse complement.
GGTGTGTCAGCAACATGGAAATAAATGGAGGGGGTGTGTCAGGACATGGAAATAAATGGAGGGGGCGTGTCAGGACATGGAAATAAATGGAGGGGGTGTGTCAGGACCATGGAAATAAATGGAGGGGGGTGTGTCAGCAACATGGAAATAAATGGAGGGGGCGTGTCAGGACATGGAAATAAATGGAGGGGGCGTGTCAGCACCATAGAAATAAATGGAGGGGGCGTGTCAGGACATGGAAATAAATGGAGGGGGCGTGTCAGCACCATAGAAATAAATGGAGGCGGCGTGTCAGGACCATGGAAATAAATGGAGGGGGTGTGTCAGGACCATGGAAATAAATGGAGGGGGCGTGTCAGGACCATGGAAATAAATGGAGGCGGTGTGTCAGGACCATGGAAATAAATGGAGGGGGCGTGTCAGGACCATGGAAATAAATGGAGGGGGCATGTCAGGACCATGGAAATAAATGGAGGGGGCGTGTCAGGACCATGGAAATAAATGGAGGGGGCGTGTCAGGACCATGGAAATAAATGGAGGGGGCGTGTCAGCACCATGGAAATTAATGGAGGGGGTGTGTCATCACCATAGAAATAAATGGAGGGGGCGTGTCAGCACCATAGAAATAAATGGAGGCGGCGTGTCCTGACATGGAAATAAATGGAGGGGGCGTGTCCTGGCCATGAAAATAAATGGAGGGGGCGTGTCCTGACCATGGAAATAAATGGAGGGGGCGTGTCCTGACCATGGAAATAAATGGAGGGGGCGTGTCCGGACCATAGAAATAAATGGAGGGGGCGTGTCAGGACCATAGAAATAAATGGAGGCGGCGTGTCCTGACATGGAAATAAATGGAGGGGGCGTGTCCTGACCATGGAAATAAATGGAGGGGGTGTGTCCTGACCATGGAAATAAATGGAGGGGGCGTGTCAGGACCATGGAAATAAATGGAGGGGGCGTGTCCGGACATAGAAATAAATGGAGGGGGCGTGTCAGGACCATATAAATAAATGGAGGGGGTGTGTCAGGACCATGGAAATAAATGGAGGGGGCGTGTCAGGACCATGGAAATAAATGGAGGGGGCGTGTCAGGACCATGGAAATAAATGGAGGGGGTGTGTCAGGACATGGAAATAAATGGAGGGGGCGTGTCAGGACCATGGAAATAAATGGAGGGGGCGTGTCAGGACATGGAAATAAATGGAGGGGGTGTGTCAGCACCATGGAAATAAATGGAGGGGGCGTGTCAGCACCATAGAAATAAATGGAGGCGGCGTGTCCTGACATGGAAATAAATGGAGGGGGCGTGTCCTGACCATGGAAATAAATGGAGGGGGCGTGTCCTGACCATGGAAATAAATGGAGGGGGCGTGCCCTGACCATGGAAATAAATGGAGGGGGCGTGTCCGGACCATAGAAATAAATGGAGGGGGCGTGTCAGGACCATAGAAATAAATGGAGGCGGCGTGTCCTGACATGGAAATAAATGGAGGGGGCGTGTCCTGACCATGGAAATAAATGGAGGGGGCGTGTCAGGACCATGGAAATAAATGGAGGGGGTGTGTCAGGACCATCGAAATAAATGGAGGGGGCGTGTCAGGACCATGGAAATAAATGGAGGGGGTGTGTCAGGACCATGGAAATAAATGGAGGGGGCGTGTCAGGACCATGGAAATAAATGGAGGGGGCGTGTCAGGACCATGGAAATAAATGGAGGGGGTGTGTCAGGACCATGGAAATAAATGGAGGGGGCGTGTCAGGACCATGGAAATAAATGGAGGGGGCGTGTCAGGACCATCAAAATAAATGGAGGGGGCGTGTCCGGACCATGGAAATAAATGGAGGGGGCGTGTCCGGACCATATAAATAAATGGAGGGGGTGTGTCAGGACCATAGAAATAAATGGAGGGGGCGTGTCAGGACCATGGAAATAAATGGAGGGGGCGTGTCAGGACCATGGAAATAAATGGAGGGGGCGTGTCAGGACCATAGAAATAAATGGAGGGGGTGTGTCAGGACCATGGAAATAAATGGAGGGGGCGTGTCAGGACCATGGAAATAAATGGAGGGGGCGTGTCAGGACCATGGAAATAAATGGAGGGGGCGTGTCAGGACCATGGAAATAAATGGAGGGGGCGTGTCAGGACCATAGAAATAAATGGAGGGGGTGTGTCAGGACCATGGAAATAAATGGAGGGGGCGTGTCCGGACCATAGAAATAAATGGAGGGGGCGTGTCAGGACCATGGAAATAAATGGAGGGGGTGTGTCAGGACCATGGAAATAAATGGAGGGGGCGTGTCAGGACCATGGAAATAAATGGAGGGGGCGTGTCAGGACCATGGAAATAAATGGAGGGGGTGTGTCAGGACCATGGAAATAAATGGAGGGGGCGTGTCAGGACCATGGAAATAAATGGAGGGGGCGTGTCAGGACCATGGAAATAAATGGAGGGGGCGTGTCAGCACCATAGAAATAAATGGAGGGGCGTGTCAGGACCATGGAAATAAATGGAGGGGGCGTGTCAGGACCATGGAAATAAATGGAGGGGGCGTGTTAGCACTGATGGGGGGCCCCAGCCTGATAGGCCATTAGTCCTGTCCCATGTTCAGACTAGGGCTGGTTGGATGCACAGGTTGGGATCCAATGATAAGGTGAGTTGATGGCCGGACTGATGGGCTGCAGGGGACAAGAGGTGAGTACTGCTCTGTATTTTTAATCACACAGATTTGTCACTTTTTGGGGTGTTGTTTCTGTCCCCCGGATTGGGATGCCCCGCTGTGTGTATGTCCCCAGGTCACTCACCTGACTGCTGCTCCCACGATGCAGCCTCAGGCAAGAACAAGTGCACTGATTGGCTGAGCTGCCCGTTCAACCAATCAGCCTGATCACTTTCACTCTTGGCTTAATTGGGTTTATTTTGGTTGTATTATAGGCCCTTATTTCAGAAGGGATAGCGACAGGTAGCGGCTGGTTAATGAGAGGTAGCGACTGATAGCGACTGGTGAACGCCGGACACGGCAGCAATTACACATTTATCAAGCAGAATCTGTTTAGCGACTGGGATAGCGCCATGTAGCGTCTGATTCATCATTATCACAGCCTCAGCGAACAGCGCCGGCGTTCAGCCTTGCACAGCGCCAGGTATGACCTCTCGCTACCTGTCGCTCCCCCATACATTTCAATGGACAATACTTTTCTTCTCTTTAAACTGGGTTTTTGTTTTGTTTTTTTCCCAAAAATTCTCAAATAATCCTGTGACCTCTCCTGACATTGAATAAGCAGTTTTTTCACAATTTTTTCCTGTTTTATATATTTCCTCAGAAATGACATCACAGCTCTGCCATTAAAGTGTCATGTTACAATGTTGTTACAATGTAATTCCATAAGTTTTCGCTTTGTTACTGGTGGATAGATGCTGAAAAACAGACTTTAATCACACAGCCTCCTGCGCTCTGGGCTTCAGAGAAGCATGTTTCAGCGCCAGAGATTTGTGAGGCTGTTTTTTTTAGCGACTCCTCACAACGTATCCAACATTACTTAACAGCGACTGAGTCGCTATGAACTAGCGACCCACGGCCGAGCACAGCGACTACTAGCGGGCGCTCTGAAAATGCCGCTACAGGTGCTCATCTGTCGCTACCTGGCGTTAGCGATGAATCAGCCTGCCCGTCGCTATAAACTAGCGACCCACGGCCGAGCACAGCGACTACTAGCGGGCGCTCTGAAAATGCCGCTACAGGCGCTCATCTGTCGCTACCTGGCGTTAGCGATGAATCAGCCTGCCCGTCGCTATAAACTAGCGACCCACGGCCGAGCACAGCGACTACTAGCGGGCGCTCTGAAAATGCCGCTACAGGCGCTCATCTGTCGCTACCTGGCATTAGCGATGAATCAGCCTGCCCGTCGCTATAAACTAGCGACCCACGGCCGAGCACAGCGACTACTAGCGGGCGCTCTGAAATGCCACTACAGACACTCATCTGTCGCTACCTGGCGTTAGCGATGAATCAGCCTGCCCGTCGCTATAAACTAGCGACCCACGGCCGAGCACATCGACTACTAGCGGGCGCTCTGAAATGCCGCTACAGACGCTCATCTGTCGCTACCCCTCTCATTATTCGGCCCTGGAAGGAGTTATAGTGGAAGGTAAATCTCCACCAATGAGCTCATCAGTAAGGTGGCTGGAGGGGCAATAAGGTCATGTGACTAGTATGGGGCAGGGGGGGGGGTATCCTGGTGCTAGAGGGGGATAGTAAGCCCAGAGAAACACACCTCCATACAGTAGGTAGTAATAGTAAAGAGACCTGTACTGCCATATGGGGGCAACTAGACCTTATTAATTCTCGATTCTCTGTTTCAATGAAGATGTCATTAATGTTGGACATAATTGTCAGAGTTTATTTCATTCTGGTAATTAGACAGGATCCATTGTGTTTATTCACTATAAAATAATAAATTGTTTTGTGCTCAGCTTTTATTCTTTGTAATAATTGATTTTTGTCCTATGTAAATAATCATGATGTGTTGTTTAATGTTTTTGTTTATTTCATTCTTGTTGTGGATGGTTACGGCGGCGGCGGCGGCTTTATTTTTCTGTTTTAACGAAGACTGAATTGGGAGGCCGATTCATTAATAGCGCCAGGTAGCGACAGATGAGCGACTGTAGCGTGATTTTCTCAGCGCCAGCCAGTATTCGCTGTGCTTGGCCGGCGTTAGCTTGATGACAGCGACTCAGTCGGTGTGCGGTAATGTTGAATACGGGCTGGGGGGTCGCTGTTTCACAGGTCCAGCGTTGTATGTGAGCGCCTGACAACGAATGGACAGAGCGAACGGCTTGCTTCATATTCATCAACAAATCACGCTCCGAATGTGCTGGCGCTGTCCATTCCTTGTTTAAACCCCAGAGCGCTGGCGGCGATGTGTATTAACTAGTTTTTAACCCCTAAACAACCATATTTTTTGAATGTAACATTATACATGTTTTTAGAATCATTTTGTAATATGAATACATTAATCTCAGACCTGTTAGATCAATTCTGCACATATTTTTTTTAATTTTTTTTTTACTTAAAAATAAATCCTAACATTGCAGAAGTGGTCTCCGATTTTTTGACATTAAAAAAAAAAAAAAAAAAAATAATACCAATTAATTAGGAATAATTATAGATTGCTCCATTGAAATGCATTGGACATCGCCAGGGAGCGACAGCTCATACCTGGCGCTGTGAGGGAATTTGCAGCGGCGCTGTTCGGTCCAGGCGGCTTCATGATGAATGCCGCGCTAGCCGGCGCTCTCGCCGTCGCTAGCCTCATTTTGCTTGATAAATGCGTCATTGTGACCGCCGCCGGGCGTACTTGAGTCGGTAGTCGCCGTTAGCTGCCGCTACCTGGCGCTCGTCAGACACTACCTGGCGCTATCGCTTGATGAATAAGGGCCTAATTCTTTTTTCATCTATGATCTATCCTCTGAAATAGACGCATCATTTTTCTGTCTAACAGTTTTGTATCTGACTTGATGTTGGATTGATACAATGTTGTTGATACATTTATATCATTATTTGTATCATTTGTGGTGGCTATGGAACTTTTTATGTTGCCACCTGCCTGTGCCGTGAGAGAGAATTTAATTCAAACTATGGACTCGATTCAATAAGAGTTGAAAAAAATTCTTAAGGTAGTAAAAAATTCAATTCATGAGAAAAAAGCCTGAGAATGTCACTGTTACTGAATCACTAGATAAAAAGACAATGAAAGTCAATGTCACCGTTACTGAATCACTAGATAAAAAGACAATGAAAGTCAATGTCACTGTTACTGAATCACTAGATAAAAAGACAATGAAAGTCAATGACACTGTTACTGAATCACTAGATAAAAAGACAGTGAAAGTCAATGTCACTGTTACTGAATCACTAGATAAAAAGACAATGAAAGTCAATGTCACTGTTACTGAATCACTAGATAAAAAGACAATGAAAGTCAATGTCACTGTTACTGAATCACTAGATAAAAAGACAATGAAAGTCAATGTCACCGTTACTGAATCACTAGATAAAAAGACAATGAAAGTCAATGTCACTGTTACTGAATCACTAGATAAAAAGACAATGAAAGTCAATGACACTGTTAATGAATCACTAGATAAAAAGACAATGAAAGTCAATGTCACTGTTACTGAATCACTAGATAAAAAGACAATGAAAGTCAATGTCACTGTTACTGAATCACTAGATAAAAAGACAATGAAAGTCAATGACACTGTTACTGAATCACTAGATAAAAAGACAATGAAAGTCAATGTCACTGTTACTGAATCACTAGATAAAAAGACAATGAAAGTCAATGTCACCGTTACTGAATCACTAGATAAAAAGACAATGAAAGTCAATGGCAGCTTTTACTACAGTGCAGAAAGGAGGAAACACTTCTCTACATTTCTTAGGAGTAAAAAAGTATCATTGACTTCCAATCAATAAAGGTAGAAAAAAATTCTCATGGTAGTAAAAAATTCAATTCATGAGAAAAAAAGCCTGAGAATGTCACTGTTGCTGAATCACCAGATAGGAAGACAATGAAAGTCAATGGCACTTTTTTACTCCTCTAAAAAGTATTGAACTTTTTACCCCTTTTTACCTGTAGTAAAAAAGTGTCATTGACTTTCATTGTCTTCCTATCTGGTGATTCAGTAACAGTGACATTCTCAGGCTTTTTTTCTCATGAATTGAATTTTTTACTACCATGAGAATTTTTTTCAACCCTTTGTGAATCAAGGCCATTGTGTCTTTTGTTGTGAAACGGTTAACATGTCCCGCTGCGACTTGTAGGGTATTGCTACTATTCTGAATGTTATGTCTTTGACTCTTTTTAAGCAGTTTATCATTTGTGTTAAATTGACTCGTTATTCTTTGATCTGAATTGTTGCCGCACATTGTGGGTTGGGGCCGACAGGTAACGGATACAAGGCAGTTTATTATGTATGTAATATGTCATGATTAAGGTCCGAAACGCGTAGACACTTTCAAGTCTTTTCTTCATTGGAATGTTGGCCTTTCTGGCGTTTTTTATGCTGTTTTTGGAAATAAAGTTAAACTACAATTTTTCACTGGATCCACTGGCTGGCGATCTTTTCTCTGTTCTACCGCGAGGATTGTTGGAGTGGAGCGCTCTCAGCCGTTGCCGGAGGTCCATGATTTCACCTGGGATAACTATGGATTTGAGGTAGAGCTGACTATTCTTATGCTGCAACTAGAAGGTTCTTCACATGAGGCTCGATTCAGAGACACATTCGTCCGGACTTCCGTAGCTGTCTGTGAAAGTTTATTGGGTGTTTGTCATTTTTTTTGTTTTCTTCGTTCATTTTTCATTCGTTTGAATGTTCGGGAAAATGCGTATATGCGCTTTCGATGAACGAAACTAAATCGGATCATTTCCGTTAGTTCGGATCATTTTCCAAACAAAATCTGATATTTTTCGTTTGTTCAGATAACTTCCGTTGCTGGGATGGGTTTCCGTATGATTCAGAGAGCTGATTTCTGACGGATCACCACCCCATAAATCCGCTTCGTTTCCGATCCACTTACGGGACCTTTGAGGGCTCGCATTGCTATTGTTGAACATGTTTTGTGGCTATGGGGAGGAGTCTGCGCGCCTTTAGCACCAAGGCATTGCATGTATCAGCATGGCCGAGGCCATAAATTGTATAGCAATGCATACCTGAATCAATACATTTCATGTATGCCTTATAGATGCATTTTAATGCTGACCTTAATTAGTCCTTAGCATGTAAACCTTTATTTTCCCACACATCCATATAATTGCTATATTTTTTTAGACTTATGTCCTTTGTGAATTATATTTGGATTGTTGAACTTGAATCTTAATTTGTTGTAGGAGTTATTGTTTTAGTCGGTTACCTTTGCTTTGTGTAATTATTTTATATTTGGTTGCAGGAACCGCAAGATGTGCCACTCACGCAACATACAAGCAGTGTTTGGTCCAGCTATGCGATTCCTCAGTGTTCGTGCAGGGCATCCAGGGTCGTCCCATGATGCTTATATATTGCAGAGCTCCAGCTTATTTCGTCAGTTTGAGACAGGAGAATTATCTGGTGGATGGCTCCTGGGTAAGTTTGCTCACATTCCATCAATCCATTTTCACTGTATGGCAATGAATATAGTTGATGACTCCTGTCTTAACCTATGGCTGTTTTTATCACTTGATGACATGTTAAACAATATTGTAGCTTAGAATGTGTATTTTATGTTAGCATTTTTAAATTCTTTCAGGGGATTCTGGATATACCATACAGGGGGGGGGGGGCACTGCAGTATGACCCCAACAAGGTTATACCAATATTTTAATTTTCGATTTTTAACAGGGACCACACGTGCCAGAGTGGCACAACTGAGTGTCAGGGTCCTTCAGTTGGTGGGCGAGATGCAGGAGCTGCGCAACTCGTTGGGGACCACAATTGAAGAATAATGTTCTGTGGCCTGCCATTGCTATGTATTTTGTTTTTTATAGTTGTAAAAATTTTAAATTTTGTAAGTATTTAAATATTTTATATTTTACGAAGAAAAAAAATGTTACATTTTTCAAAAAAACATTTTCAAAAAAAGGCCAAACAAAAATGGCATTTGGTATTAAAAAAAAAAAAAAAAAGTTTTAGTGTCATTTCATTTCCAAAATACATTAACACAAAACTAATGGGCCCAGAAATATTTAGAGATGAATATTCACATGACCGCGAAGTGGTTTGGGTAAGTTTTAGGGGTCTAAAATGGAAGAAGAACCTAACCGCGAAGTGGTGAGTTTTAGGGGTCAAACATGGAAGATGGAGGAAAGCGCAAAGTGATTTAGCTAAGCATTGTAGTAGAAGTGAGTGAGCCAAATATGTAGGCGGGCACTTTAATGAGTTAAGTTTGTAGTGCGCAGGCGCAAGATCGTAAGGATTTACGTCCGGACGATTATTTATTGAAAAAGGAAACAGAATCTAACGGGAAACGTAAAGGATTCGTGGGAGGAGACCATGAAAAAAGGGCAAAAACGAAAGGCGACGTTGTAACATGAGAAAAGGAAACGGAAAAGTCACGCTGGAAAATGACATCCTCGTATTCGTAATCTGCCGTATGAACGGACAGAAACTTTACAGAAGGATTGCAATGCATGCATAGAATCGCTCGCACACTCATACGAGAGCGGGAACTTAAAAAAAAAAAACAGATCAGCACTAAAACGAAAGTCTTTTTTTGTCTCTCTGAATCATGTCTATGGTGTGGCACGCGCCTGCAAGGACACTGTTACACCCTTATGTTGCACACGGCTGAGATCAGAGTTATTGTCAGTCGGGTCCCGGGTGGGCAATAGTTCTGGGCCTGGACCCTGACAGACATGAGTGCAGGAATGAGCGGACAGGACCTAGAACAGACACCAGGGACCTGGGGAGGGAGCTAAAGGCCCAGGTACCTACCTGTCTGAATAGGACTGTGCTGAGCCTATTAGTGAGAAGGGGGGTGCCCCACAAGCCACACAGCAAGGGTCCACAAGCCACACAGCAAGGGGCCACAAGCCACACAGCAAGGGTCCACAAGCCACACAGCAAGGGTCCACAAGCCACACAGCAAGGGGCCACTACCACACAGCAAAGGGCCACAAGACACACAGCAAGGGGCCACTATCACACAGCAAGGGGCCACAAGACACACAGCAAGGGGCCACTATCACACAGCAAGGGGCCACAAGACACACAGCAATGGGCCACAAGATACACAGCAAGGGGCCACTACCACACAGCAAGGGGTCACAAGACACACAGCAAGGGCCACAAGACACACAGCAAGGGGCCACTACCACACAGCAAGGGGCCACTACCACACAGCAAGGGGCCACTACCACACAGCAAGGGGCCACAAGACACACAGCAAGGGGGCACAAGACACACAGCAAGGGGCCACAAGCCACACAGCAATGGGCCACTACCACACAGCAAGGGGCCACTACCACACAGCAAGGGGCCACTACCACACAGCAAGGGGCCACTACCACACAGCAAGGGGCCACTACCACACAGCAAGGGGGCACAAGACACACAGCAAGGGGGCACAAGACACACAGCAAGGGGCCACAAGACACACAGCAAGGGGCCACAAGCCACACAGCAAGGGGCCACTACCACACAGCAAGGGGGCACAAGACACACAGCAAGGGGGCACAAGACACACAGCAAGGGGCCACAAGCCACACAGCACAGTCCACAAGCCACTCAGCAAGGGGCCACTACCACACAGCAAGGGGGCACAAGACATACAGCAAGGGGCCACAAGACACACAGCAAGGGCCCACAAGTCACACAGCAAGGATCCACAAGCCACACAGCAAGGGGCCACAAGACACACAGCAAGGGGCCACAAGACACACAGCAAGGGGCCACTACCACACAGCAAGGGACCACAAGACACACAGCAAGGGGCCACAAGCCACACAGCAAGGGGCCACAAGCCACACAGCAAGGATCCACAAGCCACACAGCAAGGGCCACAAGCCACACAGCAAGGGGCCACAAGTCACACAGCAAGGATCCACAAGCCACACAGCAAGGGGCCACAAGCCACACAGCAAGGGTCCACAAGCAACACAACAAGGGGCCACAAGCCACACAGCAAGGGACCACAAGACACACAGCAAGGGACCACAAGCCACACAGCAAGGGGCCACAAGCCACACAGCAAGGGGCCACTACCACACAGCAAGGGGCCACAAGCCACACAGCAAGGGGCCACAAGCCACACAGCAAGTGGCCACAAGACACACAGCAAGGAGCCAAAAGCCACACAGCAAGGGTCCACAAGCCACACAGCAAGGGTCCACAAGCAACACAAAAAGGGGCCACAAGCCACACAGCAAGGGACCACAAGCCACAGGGCAAGGGGCCACAAGCCACACAGCAAGGGGCCACAAGCCACACAGCAAGGGACCACAAGCCACACAGCAAGGGGCCACAAGCCACACAGCAAGGGACCACAAGCCAAACAGCAAGGGTCCAAAAGCCACACAGCAAGGTCCCACAAGCCACACAGCAAGGGGCCACAAGCCACACAGCAAGGGACCACAAGCCAAACAGCAAGGGGCCACAAGCCACACAGCAAGGGACCACAAGCCACACAGCAAGGGTCCACAAGCCAAACAGCAAGGGTCCACAAGCCACACAGCAAGGGGCCACAAGCCACACAGCAAGGGGCCACAAGCCAAACAGCAAGGGGCCACAAGACACACAGCAAGGGTCCACAAGCCACACAACAAGGTCCCACAAGCCACACAGCAAGGGGCCACAAGCCACACAGCAAGGGGCCACAAGCCAAACAGCAAGGGGCCACAAGCCACACAGCAAGGTCCCACAAGCCACACAGCAAGGGGCCACAAGCCACACAGCAAGGGACCACAAGCCACACAGCAAGGGGCCACAAGCCACACAGCAAGGGACCACAAGCCACACAGCAAGGGACCACAAGCCACACAGCAAGGGGCCACAAGCCACACAGCAAGGGGCCACAAGCCACACAGCAAGGGACCACAAGCCACACAGCAAGGGGCCACAAGACACACAGCAAGGGGCCACAAGCCACACAGCAAGGGGCCACAAGCCACACAGCAAGGGGCCACAAGCCACACAGCAAGGGCCCACAAGCCACACAGCAAGGGGCCACAAGCCACACAGCAGAGTCCACAAGCCACACAGTAGGGGCCACAAGCCACACAGCAAGGGGCCACAAGACACACAGCAAGGGGCCACAAGCCACACAGCAGAGTCCACAAGCCACACAGTAGGGGCCACAAGCCAAACAGCAAGGGGCCACAAGACACACAGCAAGGGTCCACAAGCCACACAACAAGGGCCCACAAGCCAAACAGCAAGGGGCCACAAGACACACAGCAAGGGCCCACAAGTCACACAGCAAGGATCCACAAGCCACACAGCAAGGGGCCACAAGACACATAGCAAGGGGCCACAAGACACACAGCAAGGGGCCACAAGCCACACAGCAAGGGGCCACAAGACACACAGCAAGGGGCCACAAGACACACAGCAAGGGCCCACAAGCCACACAGCAAGGGGCCACAAGCCACACAGCAAGGGTCCACAAGCAACACAACAAGGGGCCACAATCCACACAGCAAGGGGCCACAAGCCACACAGCAAGGGACCACAAGACACACAGCAAGGGACCACAAGCCACACAGCAAGGGGCCACAAGCCACACAGCAAGGGGCCACTACCACACAGCAAGGGGCCACAAGCCACACAGCAAGTGGCCACAAGACACACAGCAAGGAGCCAAAAGCCACACAGCAAGGGTCCACAAGCCACACAGCAAGGGACCACAAGCCAAACAGCAAGGGTCCACAAGCCACACAGCAAGGGGCCACAAGCCACACAGCAAGGGACCACAAGCCAAACAGCAAGGGTCCACAAGCAACACAACAAGGGGCCACAAGCCACACAGCAAGGGACCACAAGCCAAACAGCAAGGGTCCACAAGCCACACAGCAAGGGGCCACAAGCCACACAGCAAGGGACCACAAGCCACACAGCAAGGGACCACAAGCCAAACAGCAAGGGTCCAAAAGCCACACAGCAAGGTCCCACAAGCCACACAGCAAGGGGCCACAAGCCACACAGCAAGGGACCACAAGCCAAACAGCAAGGGGCCACAAGCCACACAGCAAGGGACCACAAGCCACACAGAAAGGGTCCACAAGCCAAACAGCAAGGGTCCACAAGCCACACAGCAAGGTCCCACAAGCCACACAGCAAGGGGCCACAAGCCACACAGCAAGGGGCCACAAGCCAAACAGCAAGGGGCCACAAGACACACAGCAAGGGTCCATAAGCCACACAGCAAGGTCCCACAAGCCACACAGCAAGGGGCCACAAGACACACAGCAAGGGGCCTCAAGCCACACAGCAAGGGAACCACAAGCCACACAGCAAGAGTCCACAAGCCACACAGCAAGGGGCCACAAGCCACACAGCAAGGGGCTAAAAGCCACACAGCAAGGGGCCAAAAGCCACACAGCAAGGGAACCACAAGCCACATAGCAAGAGTCCACAAGCCACACAGCAAGGGGCCACAAGCCACACAGCAAGGGGCCAAAAGCCACACAGCAAGGGGCCACAAGGCACACACAAGGGCCTACAAGTCACACAGCAAGGGTCCACAAGCCACACAGCAAGGGGCCACAAGTCACACAGCAAGAGTCCACAAGCCACACAGCAAGGGGCCACAAGCCACACAGCAAGGGGTCACAAGCCACACAGCAAGAGTCCACAAGCCACACAGCAAGGGGCCACAAGCCACACAGCAAGGGTCCACAAGTCACACAGCAAAGATCCACAAGTCACACAGCAAGGGTCCACAAGTCACACAGCAAGGGGCCACAATCAACTCACACAGCAAAGGTCCACAAGCCTCATAGCAAAAGCCACAAGCCACACAGCAAGGGTACACAAGCCACACAGCAAGGGGCCACAAGCCACACAGCAAGGGGCCACAAGCCACACAATGAGGTTCTTAAAGCCACCTGTGACCTGTGCTACAGGTTGGGGCCCTCAGGCTATAAGCACAGTAGGTAAGAAGCCCATTGGCCGGGGCTCTGAGAAACATGGCCGCCCCCACCATTACTCGCTGCCCGAATCTTCCCCAAATACTTTTCTCTATCACAGTGACACGTCCCCCACAGAAGAAACAAAGCGAGTCATGGCCGGCGTCCCACAGATGGAGCAGGGTGAGTATTGGCCCGTCCCGCGTTCAGCATGTATCTGGCTTCAGGATTTTCAGCAAACACATGGGAACGTTTCTAGGGTAAACCCTCCCATCCAATAAGGTTTCAGTAAGACGCCCTGTATCCCCTGTAGCTAGACGTTAGCTTCGCCAGCACAGCTGGCCGGCAGATAGGGAGACCATGGCCGGCTTCCAGTGTTATGGAGGATCAGCATGACAAGGTCTCTTGTTCTGTCAGTAGAAGGAAACGCGCCGCTGTTACAATCAGGCCGAGTGACAGCGACATTCTATAAACAGGGGATGGCAGCGGAAGCCTTGCACATGTGCTGGCCCCATCCCATGGAAGAGGAGGGGGCACAGCACATAATGGGCTTGTTAGCCGCAGCTTCCACCGTCCTCCCTTCCCAGAAGTCATTTAGCCGGGGATACAAAGCGCTTCTGGCAGCGGCAACCGCAGGGTCATCTTGTTCTTTCTCAAGCCATTAATAGAGGAAGAAACAGGACGTGCAGCTATACTAACTGTCACCAATGTGTGCCAGAGCATCGCGCCCCCGCACACCGGCCCATCCACAGGGTTACCCCAGGGCATTACACCAACCCTCCGCACACCGGCCCATCCACAGGAGTCACCCCCGGGCAGCAGATGAGCCCTTCGCACACCGGCCCATCCATAGGGGTCACCCCCGGGCATCACACCAACCCTCCGCACACCGGCCCATCCACAGGGGTCACCCCCGGGCATTACACCAACCCTCCACACACCGGCCAATCCACAGGGGTCACCCCCGGGCATTACACCAACCCCCCGCACACCGGCCCATCCACAGGAGTCACCCCCGGGCAGCAGACGAGCCCTTCGCACACCGGCCCATCCATAGGGGTCACCCCCGGGCATTACACCAACCCTCCGCACACCGGCCCATCCACAGGAGTCACCCCCGGGCAGCAGACGAGCCCTTCGCACACCGGCCCATCCATAGGGGTCACCCCCGGGCATTACACCAACCCTCCGCACACCGGCCCATCCACAGGGTTACCCCAGGGCATTACACCAACCCTCCGCACACCGGCCCATCCACAGTAGTCACCCCCGGGCATTACACCAACCCTTCTCACACCGGCCCATCCACAGGAGTCACCCCCGGGCATTACACCAACCCTCCGCACACCGGCCCATCCACAGTAGTCACCCCCGGGCATTACACCAACCCTTCTCACACCGGCCCATCCACAGTAGTCACCCCCGGGCATTACACCAACCCTTCTCACACCGGCCCATCCACAGGAGTCACCCCCGGGCATTACACCAACCCTTCTCACACCGGCCCATCCACAGGGGTCACCCCCGGGCATTACACCAACCCTTCGCACACCGGCCCATCCATAGGGGTCACCCCCGAGCATTACACCAACCCTCCTCACACCGGCCCATCCACAGGGGTCACCCCCGGGCATTACACCAACCCTCCGCACACCGGCCCATCCACAAGGGTCACCCCCGGGCATTACACCAACCCTCCGCACACCGGCCCATCCACAGGGGTCACCCCCGGGCATCACACCAACCCTCCGCACACCGGCCCATCCACAGGAGTCACCCCCGGGCATTACACCAACCCTCCGCACACCGGCCCATCCACAGGGTTACCCCAGGGCATTACACCAACCCTCCGCACACCGGCCCATCCACAGGAGTCACCCCCGGGCATTACACCAACCCTCCGCACACCGGCCCATCCATAGGGGTCACCCCCGGGCATCACACCAACCCTCCGCACACCGGCCCATCCACAGGAGTCACCCCCGGGCAGCAGACGAGCCCTTCGCACACCGGCCCATCCATAGGGGTCACCCCCGGGCATCACACCAACCCTCCACACACCGGCCCATCCACAGGGGTCACCCCCGGGCATTACACCAACCCTCTGCACACCGGCCCATCCACAGGGTTACCCCAGGGCATTACACCAACCCTCCGCACACCGGCACATCCACAGGAGTCACCCCCGGACATTACACCAACCCTCCGCACACCGGCCCATCCATAGGGGTCACCCCCGGGCATCACACCAACCCTCCGCACACCGGCCCATCCACAGGAGTCACCCCCGGGCAGCAGACGAGCCCTTCGCACACCGGCCCATCCATAGGGGTCACCCCCGGGCATCACACCAACCCTCCGCACACCGGCCCATCCACAGGGGTCACCCCCGGGCATCACACCAACCCTCCGCACACCGGCCAATCCACAGGGGTCACCCCCGGGCATTACACCAACCCCCCGCACACCGGCCCATCCACAGGGGTCACCCCGGGCATTACACCAACCCTCCGCACACCGCCCAATCCACAGGGGTCACCCCCGGGCGTTACACCAACCCCCCGCACACCGGCCCATCCATAGGGGTCACCCCCGGGCATCACACCAACCCTCCGCACACCGGCCCATCCACAGGGGTCACCCCCGGGCATTACACCAACCCTCCACACACCGGCCAATCCACAGGGGTCACCCCCGGGCAGCAGACGAGCCCTTCGCACACCGGCCCATCCATAGGGGTCACCCCCGGGCATCACACCAACCCTCCGCACACCGGCCCATCCACAGGGGTCACCCCCGGGCATTACACCAACCCTCCGCACACCGGCCAAACCACAGGGGTCACCCCCGGGCATTACACCAACCCCCCGCACACCGGCCCCATCCACAGGGGTCACCCCCGGGCATTACACCAACCCTCCGCACACCGGCCCATCCACAGGGGTCACCCCCGGGCATTACACCAACCCTCCGCACACCGGCCAAACCACAGGGGTCACCCCCGGGCATTACACCAACCCCCCGCACACCGGCCCATCCACAGGGGTCACCCCCGTGCAGCACACCAACCCTCCGCACACTGGCCCATCCACAGGGGTCACCCCCGGGCATTACACCAACCCTCCGCACACCGGCCCATCCACAGGAGTCGCCCCCGAGCATTACACCAACCCTCCGCACACCGGCCCATCCACAGGGGTCACCCCCGGGCAGCACACGAGCCCCACGCACACCGGCCCATCCACAGGGTTACCCCAGGGCATTACACCAACTCTCCGCACACCGGCCCATCCACAGGAGTCACCCCCGGGCATTACACCAACCCTCCGCACACCGGCCCATCCACAGGAGTCACCCCCGAGCATTACACCAACCCTCCCCACACCGGCCCATCCACAGGAGTCACCCCCGGGCATTACACCAAACCTCCGCACACCGGCCCATCCACAGGAGTCACCCCCGGGCATTACACCAACCCTCCGCACACCGGCCCATCCACAGGGGTCACCCCCGGGCATTACACCAACCCTCCGCACACCGGCCAATCCACAGGGGTCACCCCCGGGCATTACACCAACCCTCCGCACACCGGCCCATCCACAGGAGTCACCCCCGGGCATTACACCAACCCTCCGCACACCGGCCCATCCACAGGAGTCACCCCCGGGCATTACACCAACCCTCCGCACACCGGCCTATCCACAGGGGTCACCCCCGGGCATTACACCAACCCTCCGCACACCGGCCCATCCACAGGAGTCACCCCCGAGCATTACACCAACCCTCCCCACACCGGCCCATCCACAGGAGTCACCCCCGGGCATTACACCAACCCTCCGCACACCGGCCCATCCACAGGAGTCACCCCCGGGCATTACACCAACCCTCCGCACACCGGCCCATCCACAGGGGTCACCCCCGGGCATTACACCAACCCTCCGCACACCGGCCTATCCACAGGAGTCACCCCCGGGCATTACACCAACCCTCCGCACACTGGCCCATCCACAGGGGTCACCCCCGGGCATTACACCAACCCTCCGCACACCGGCCCATCCACAGGAGTCACCCCCGGGCATTACACCAACCCTCCGCACACCGGCCCATCCACAGGGGTCACCCACAGGCAATGGATTAGCCGGTGTGCGAAGGGTTGGTGTGATGCCTGGGTGTAACCCCTGAACCCTGGTGGCTAATGTGGGGCAGTAGGCCGGAGAGGAAGCGCAGAGGTGTGTTGCGGGGGTGCGCCATCCTGTAGTCTCGCACAGGGCACCTTCCATCCTAAGGCCGGCCCTGATTGGAGGCACTATAACAGTGGGGGCAAGACACTTAGGGAGAGCCCTAGGTTAGGCTTTAGGGGCAATCCCTGCAAAGGGTGCAGATAGATTTGCAGGCCTGGAAGTGGGAAGAGCATTGGACTGATCAATGTGGTGTGGTAAAGTGTATGGAAATGTCATAAATGGTGTGTATTTTCCCCCTGCTAGGCTGTATCAGGCACGGTCCATGCCGGGTTTTCAGGACCCAGGTCACATTCCCCAGTCCTTTTCAGGTTTGTTCCCTGATCTCAGGCCTTGTACAGGTGATCAGGCTGATTGCAGGGGAAGCCTGAATAAAGAGGTGCCACTGAGCCTGTCAGTTGTCTGTTGACCAGCCTGGAGGAAGGAGCCCAGGCTGCATTGCACAAGTGGTGAACAAAAGGACTGAACGTAAGCCGAAGGACTGGGCTACTGCATCCCCTAAACTTGGACTTGTGGGAATGAGCAGCGGAGGTGACTTACCCGGGAATTGCAGCTTGCTGGAGTAACCAGCCCTGGACTTACATTGGATTGGTGAAGTAACTCCTTTGATTTATTGCATTGTTGTTGTACTTTATTTTCTCAATAAATCTGCTTTTGCTGTTGAAGAACTGTTGTCCGTGTCACTGCCGTTTTCCCCAAACGCTCACAGGTCACAAGGTAGAGGCGCTGGTGGTCTTGTCATTGCTGGTCCATTGCCCGGGGGTGACCCCTGTGTATTGGCTGGTGTGGGGAGGGCTCGTGCGCTGCCCGGGGGGGACCCCTGTGTATTGGCCGGTGTGGGGAGGGCTCATCCGCTGGTCGGGGGTGACCCCTGTGTATTGGCCAGTGTGGGGAGGGCTCGTCCGCTGCCCGGGGGGACCCCTGTGTATTGACTGGTGTGGGGAGGGCTCGTCCGCTGGCCGGGGGTGACCCCTGTGTATTGGCCGGTGTGGGGAGGGCTCGTCCGCTGGCCGGGGGTGACCCTGTGTATTGGCCGGTGTGGGGAGGGCTCGTCCGCTGGCCGGGGGTGACCCTGTGTATTGGCCGGTGTGGGGAGGGCTCGTCCGCTGGCCAGGGGTGACCCCTGTGTATTGGCCGGTGTGGGGAGGGCTCGTCCGCTGGCCGGGGGTGACCCCTGTGTATTGGCCGGTGTGGGGAGGGCTCGTCCGCTGGCCAGGGGTGACCCCTGTGTATTGGCCGGTGTGGGGAGGGCTCGTCCGCTGCCCGGGGGTGACCCCTGTGTATTGGCCAGTGTGGGGAGGGCTCGTCCGCTGCCCGGGGGTGACCCCTGTGTATTGGCCAGTGTGGGGAGGGCTCGTCCGCTGCCCGGGGGTGACCCCTGTGTATTGGCCGGTGTGGGGAGGGCTCGTCCGCTGCCCGGGGGTGACCCCTGTGTATTGGCTGGTGTGGGGAGGGCTCGTCCGCTGCCCGGGGGTGACCCCTGTGTATTGGCCGGTGTGGGGAGGGCTCGTCCGCTGCCCGGGGGTGACCCCTGTGTATTGGCTGGTGTGGGGAGGGCTCGTCCGCTGCCCGGGGGTGACCCCTGTGTATTGGCCGGTGTGGGGAGGGCTCATCTGATGGCCGGGGGTGACCCCTGTGTATTGGCCGGTGTGGGGAGGGCTCGTCCGCTGCCCGGGGGTGACCCCTGTGTATTGGCCGGTGTGGGGAGGGCTCGTCCGCTGCCCGGGGGTGACCCCTGTGTATTGGCCGGTGTGGGGAGGGCTCGTCCGCTGCCCGGGGGTGACCCCTGTGTATTGGCCGGTGTGGGGAGGGCTCGTTCGCTGGCTAGGGGTGACCCCTGTGTATTGGCCGGTGTGGGGAGGGCTTGTCCGCTGGCCGGGGGTGACCCCTGTGTATTGGCCGGTGTGGGGAGGGCTCGTCCGCTGCCCGGGGGTGACCCCTGTGGATTCACTGGATGCCGGGCAGAGGTACCCACACGCAGAAGGGTTCCCTAGCCATTGGCTGCCAAGCTAATGCCCCATGTGACCACCCATGTGAAGTGGTGAAGTGGCAGCCGGTGGGGAGGCAATGCAGAAGTGGGGGCATTCCTCCAGTGCCAGACATGATGCCAGGGGCAAGTGGACCAGCAGTCATTTTTAAGCGGCCGGCCCATTTTAAAGTGGACCCAAACCTGTATTTGCTATTCCTGAGGTCTAGAAGCCTACCTAAGCCTGCTGCTTTCCTATCCCGGGGGCATCCTAATCCATTGGCGAGGGACAGGTGCCGGAACCCAGCCAGTGAGTGTCTATTGGGGGCTCTGCTATGGGGCCACATGAGGGCTATGCACGCCCCTGGTGCGGGCCCTTCTTCTCCTTGGCATTCCTCTGGCATCGTGTGAATGAGCGCGCCCCCTCCCCTCTGCCTGTCCGCTGAATGGATTCCTCATGACAATAGGCATCCCATCGCGAGGCGGGAGGATGGGGCCTCGGCTCCCTCTAATTTCATTTGTTGAGGAGAGAAAAGCTCCGGGGACTTGTTTATTTTTCATTAGGCCTCATTCTGCCGGGTGATGGGGCGAGGTCAGGGCGCTAGGCAGCTCCGGGACCCTCAATGGGGCATTGTGATCCGCAGGAGAAAAAGGGACGAATAATTAGCTCGGAGACTAAGTCGCGGCTAGGGAGAGGATCACACAGAGTGATGGTCCCCTGTCACCGCCATTAGCGCCCCCACAAAGGGAAGAAAGGGGCCTTTGTAGGTGATCCGGCCCTTTATGTGGTAAAAAGTGCAAGCTCTGCGGGCGAGGCCGCTCCTCGATTCGCTGCCCATGAGATTCCGAGACTCCGCGGCAGTGTGTGAGTGCGTGCAGAATAATGGCCGGACAAAATGGCTTCACCTTGGCTTCTATAAGGATGGAACCTGCAGCATGAAAGAGTGGAGGACGGGGGAGGTGAGTATATCTAACCGTTACATCATCATAGTCCACTTACCTCACCCGCAGCCAGGGCCGCGCCAGACGGGAAACCAATGCTGCCCAAAGACATCACCAAAGACATCAGGGAATCACTAAAGACGTCACTGAATCACTAAAGACATCACTAAATCACTGAAGACATCACTGAATCACCGAAGACATCACTGAATCACTGAAGACATCATCAAATCCCTGAAGACATCACCGAAGACATCACTGAAAACATCACTGAATCACCGAAGATATTACTGAATCACCAAAGACATCACTGAATCCCTGAATCCATCACTGAATCACCGAAGACATCATTAAATCCCTGAAGACATCACTGAAGACATCACAGAAGACGTCACTGAACCACAGAAGACATCATCAAATCCCTGAAGACATCACTGAATCACCGAAGACATCACTGAATGACTGAAGACATTTTCTGAATCACTGAAGACATCACTGAATCCCTGAAGACATCACTGAATCCCTGAAGACATCACTGAATCACTGAAGACATCATCAAATCCCTGAAGACATTGCTGAATCCCTGAAGACATCACTGAATCACCAAAGACATCACTGAAGACATCACTGAATCACTGAAGACATCATCAAATCCCTGAAGACATTACTGAATCCCTGAAGACATCACTGAATCACCAAAGACATCACTGAAGACATCATCAAATCCCTGAAGACATCATCAAATCCCTGAAGACATCACTGAAGACATCACCGAAGACATCACTGAAAACATCACTGAATCACCAAAGATATTACTGAATCACCGAAGACATCACTGAATCCCTGAAGACATCATTAAATCCCTGAAGATATCATTAAATCCCTGAAGACATCACTGAATCCCTGAAGACATCACTGAATCCCTGAATCCATCACTGAATCACCGAAGACATCACTGAATCACTGAAGACATCATTAAATCCCTGAAGACATCACTGAATCCCTGAAGACATCACTGAATCCCTGAATCCATCACTGAATCACTGAAGACGTCACTGAACCACAGAAGACATCATCAAATCCCTGAAGACATCACTGAATCACTGAAGACATTTTCTGAATCACTGAAGACATCACTGAATCCCTGAAGACATCACTAAATCACCGAAGACAACACTGAATCACTGGAGACGTCACTGAATCACCAAAGACATCACTGAATCACCGAAGACATCACTAAATCCTTAAAGACATCACTGAATCACTGAAGACATCATCAAATCCCTGAAGACATCACTGAATCACCAAAGACATCACTGAAGACATCACTGAATCACTGAAGACATAACTGAATCACTGAAGACATCACTGAATCCCTGGAGACATCACTGAATCACAGAATACATCACTGAATCACTGAAGACATCACTGATTCACTGTAGACATCACTGACTCACAGAAGACATCACTGACTCACAGAAGACATCACTGACTCACAGAAGACATCACTGAATCGCTGAAGACATCACTGAATCACTGGAGACATCATTGAATCACTAAATACATCACTGAATCCCTGAAGACATCACTGAATCACTGAAGACATTATCAAATCCCTGAAGACATCACTGAATCTCTGAAGACATCACTGAATCCCTGAATAAATCACTGAATCACTGAAGAAATCACTGAAGACATCACTGAATCACTGAATACATCACTAAATCCCTGAATCCATCACTAAATCACTGAAGACCTCATTAAATCCCTGAAGACATCACAGAAGACGTCACTGAATCACAGAAGACATCATCAAATCCCTGAAGACATCACTGAATCACTGAAGACATCACTGAATCCCTGAAGACATCACTGAAGACATTTTCTGAATCACTGAAGACATTTTCTGAATCACTGAAGACATCACTGAATCCCTGTAGACATCACTAAATCACCGAAGACAACACTGAATCACTGGAGACATCACTGAATCACCGAAGACATCACTAAATCACCGAAGACATCACTGAATCACTGAAGACATCACTGAATCCCTGAAGGCATCACTGAATCACTGAAGATATTATTAAATCCCTGAATACATCACTTGAGGTGGCCAATCACAGCGAAGACTCAGCCTTTACAAGGGGGGCACAACGCATAAGACACAGGAGAGGTGAGAAAAGGCTGACAGGTGAGTTCATCCATCACACAGGTAACACACGGAGGATTCGGCCATTACACAGCAGGGGAGTGGCACACATCACATTGGACAGGTGAGCTCATCTATCACACAGGTAACACACGGAGGACTCGGCCATTACACAGCAGGGGCGTGGCACACATCACATGGGACAGGTGAGTTCATCTATCACACAGGTAACACACGGAGGACTCGGCCATTACACAGCAGGGGCGTGGCACACATCACATTGGACAGGTGAGCTCATCTATCACACAGGTAACACACGGAGGACTCGGCCATTACACAGCAGGGGCGTGGCACACATCACATGGGACAGGTGAGTTCATCTATCACACAGGTAACACATGGAGGACTCGGCCATTACACAGCAGGGGTGTGGCGCACACCACATTGGACAGGTGAGTTCAACCATCACATAGGTAACACACGGAGGACTCGGCCATTACACAGCAGGGGCGTGGCGCACACCACATTGGACAGGTGAGCTCATCCATCACACAGGTAACACATGAAGGACTCGGCCATTACACAGCAGGGGAGTGGCACACATCACATTGGACAGGTGAGCTCATCCATCACACAGGTAACACATGGAGGACTCGGCCATCACACAGCAGGGGCGTGGCACACATCACATGGGACAGGTGAGTTCATCTATCACACAGGTAACACATGGAGGACTCGGCCATTACACAGCAGGGGAGTGGCACACACCACATTGGACAGGTGAGCTCATCCATCACACAGGTAACACATGGAGGACTCGGCCATTACACAGCAGGGGAGTGGCACACATCACATTGGACAGGTGAGCTCATCCATCACACAGGTAACACATGGAGGACTCGGCCATCACACAGCAGGGGAGTGGCACACATCACATTGGACAGGTGAGCTCATCCATCACACAGGTAACTCTCGGAGGATTTGGCCATTACACAGAAAGGGCGTGGCGCATACCACATGGGACAGGTGAGCTCATCCATCACACAGGTAACTCTCGGAGGATTTGGCCATTACACAGCAAGGGCGTGGCGCACACCACATGGGACAGGTGAGCTCATCCATCACACAGGTAACACACGGAGGATTCGGCCATTACACAGCAGGGGCGTGGCGCACACCACATTGGACAGGTTAGCTTGTCCATCACACAGGTAACACATGGAGGACTCGGCCATTACACAGCAGGGGAGTGGCACACATCACATTGGACAGGTGAGCTCATCCGTCACACAGGTAACACACGGAGGACTCGGCCATTACACAGCAGGGGAGTGGCACACATCACATTGGACAGGTGAGTTCATCCATCACACAGGTAACACACGGAGGACTCGGCCATTACACAGCAGGGGCGTGGCGCACACCACATTGGACAGGTGAGTTCATCCATCACACAGGTAACACACAGAGGATTCGGCCATTACACAGCAGGGGCGTGGCGCACACCACATGGGACAGGTGAGCTCATCCATCACACAGGTAACACACGGAGGATTCGGCCATTACACAGCAGGGGCGTGGCGCACAACACATTGGACAGGTGAGTTCATCTATCACACAGGTAACACACAGAGGATTCGGCCATTACACAGCAGGGGCGTGGCGCACATCACATTGGACAGGTGAGTTCATGCATCACACAGGTAACACACGGAGGACTCGGCCATTACACAGCAGGGGCGTGGCGCACACCACATGGGACAGGTGAGTTCAACCATCACACAGGTAACATACTGAGGACTAGGCCATTACACAGCAGGGGCGTGGCGCACACCACATTGGACAGGTGAGTTCATCCATCACACAGGTAACACACAGAGGATTCGGCCATTACACAGCAGGGGCGTGGCGCACACCACATGGGACAGGTGAGTTCATCCATCACACAGGTAACACACAGAGGATTCGGCCATTACACAGCAGGGGCGTGGCGCACACCACATTGGACAGGTGAGTTCATCCATCACACAGGTAACACACGGAGGATTCGGCCATTACACAGCAGCGGCGTGGCGCACACCACATTGGACAGGTGAGTTCATCCATCACACAGGTAACACACGGAGGACTCGGCCATTACACAGCAGGGGCGTGGCGCACACCACATGGGACAGGTGAGTTCATCCATCACACAGGTAACACACAGAGGATTCGGCCATTACACAGCAGGGGCGTGGCACACACCACATTGGACAGGTGAGCTCATCTATCACACAGGTAACACACAGAGGATTCGGCCATTACACAGCAGGGGCGTGGCGCACACCACATTGGACAGGTGAGTTCATCTATCACACAGGTAACACACAGAGGATTCGGCCATTACACAGCAGCGGCGTGGCGCACACCACATGGGACAGGTGAGTTCATCCATCACACAGGTAACACACGGAGGATTCGGCCATTACACAGCAGGGGCGTGGCGCACACCACATTGGACAGGTGAGTTCGTCCATCACACAGGTAACACACAGAGGATTCGGCCATTACACAGCAGGGGCGTGGTGCACATCACATGGGACAGGTGAGCTCGTCCATCACACAGGAAACACGCGGAGGATTCGGCCATTACACAGCAGGGGCGTGGCGCACACCACATTGGACAGGTGAGCTCATCTATCACACAGGTAACACACAGAGGATTCGGCCATTACACAGCAGGGGCGTGGCGCACAACACATTGGACAGGTGAGTTCGTCCATCACACAGGTAACACACAGAGGATTCGGCCATTACACAGCAGGACAGGTGAGTTCATCCATCACACAGGTAACACACAGAGGATTCGGCCATTACACAGCAGGGGCGTGGCACACATCATAGGACAGGTGAGTTCATCTATCACACAGGTAACACACGGAGGAATCGGCCATTACACAGCAGGGGCGTGGCACACATCACATTGGACAGGTGAGCTCATCTATCACACAGGTAACACAAAGCCAGGCTGATTGATGTTATCCCCCTTCCCCAGCTTCCATCTATCCATCTCCTGTACAGGAGCTACTGGTCCCCTCCCCCACCTGCCATGGGGCCCCTTCATGTAACGCTATACAGACGCTGCACACACTGCATGAGATCTATAGAGGGCCCCCAATGACTGACATTATCAGACTCAGTGTCGGACTGGTCCACCAGAGGATCCTCCGGTGGGTCCCAGGTACTGACCCAGGGGCCACTGTCGGGGCCTGAAACAGAGTTCTTTGCTTTCTTGGCTAAGGGTAAGATAAAGGGTGGGCCCCAAGGGTCATTTCCTCTGCTGGGCCCCAAGGGTCATTTCCTCTGCTGGGCCCCAGGATCATTTCTCTTCTGGGCCCCAAGGGTCATTTCCTCTGCTGGGCCCCAGGATCATTTCTACTGCTGGGCCCCAGGATCATTTCTCTTCTGGGCCCCAGGATCATTTCTACTGCTTGGACCCAGGATCATTTCTCTTCTGGGCCCCAGGATCATTTCTCTTCTGGGCCCCAGGATCATTTCCTCTTCTGGGCACCAGGATCATTTCTCTTCTGGGCCCCAAGGGTCATTTCCTCTGCTGGGCCCCAGGATCATTTCTACTGCTTGGACCCAGGATCATTTCTCTTCTGGGCCCCAGGATCATTTCTCTTCTGGGCCCCAGGATCATTTCCTCTGCTGGGCCCCAGGATCATTTCCTCTGCTGGGCCCCAGGATCATTTCTCTTCTGGGCCCCAGGATAATTTCTACTGCTGGGCCCCAGGATCATTTCTCTTCTGGGCCCCAGGATAATTTCTACTGCTGGGCCCCAGGATCATTTCTACTGCTGGGCCCCAGGATCATTTCTACTGCTGGGCCCCAGGATCATTTCTCTCCTGGGCCCCAGGATCATTTCTATTGCTGGGCCCCAGGATCATTTCCTCTGCTGGGCCCCAGGATCATTTCTCTTCTGGGCCCCAGGATCATTTCTCTTCTGGGCCCCAGGATCATTTCCTCTGCTGGGCCCCAGGATCATTTCCTCTGCTGGGCCCCAGGATCATTTCTCTTCTGGGCCCCAGGATAATTTCTACTGCTGGGCCCCAGGATCATTTCTTCTTCTGGGCCCCAGGATCATTTCTACTGCTGGGCCCCAGGATCATTTCTTCTTCTGGGCCCCAGGATAATTTCTACTGCTGGGCCCCAGGATCATTTCTCTTCTGGGCCCCAGGATAATTTCTACTGCTGGGCCCCAGGATCATTTCTTCTTCTGGGCCCCAGGATAATTTCTACTGCTGGGCCCCAGGATCGTTTCCGCTTCTGGGCCCCAGGATCATTTCCTCTGCTGGGCCCCAGGATCATTTCCTCTGCTGGGCCCCAGGATCATTTCCTCTGCTGGGCCCCAGGATCATTTCCTCTGCTGGGCCCCAGGATCATTTCTACTGCTGGGCCCCAGGATCATTTCCTCTGCTGGGCCCCAGGATCATTTCCTCTTCTGGGCCCCAGGATCATTTCTACTGCTGGGCCCCAGGATAATTTCCTCTGCTGGGCCCCAGGATCATTTCCTCTTCTGGGCCCCAGGATAATTTCCTCTTCTGGGCCCCAGGATCATTTCCTCTGCTGGGCCCCAGGATCATTTCTCTTCTGGGCCCCAGGATCATTTCCTCTGCTGGGCCCCAGGATCATTTCCTCTGCTGGGCCCCAGGATCATTTCCTCTGCTGGGCCCCAGGATCATTTCTACTGCTGGGCCCCAGGATCATTTCCTCTGCTGGGCCCCAGGATCATTTCCTCTGCTGGGTCCCAGGATCATTTCTACTGCTGGGCCCCAGGATCATTTCTCTTCTGGGCCCCAGGATAATTTCCTCTGCTGGGCCCCAGGATCATTTCCTCTTCTGGGCCCCAGGATAATTTCCTCTTCTGGGCCCCAGGATCATTTCCTCTGCTGGGCCCCAGGATCATTTCTCTTCTGGGCCCCAGGATCATTTCCTCTGCTGGGCCCCAGGATCATTTCCTCTGCTGGGCCCCAGGATCATTTCCTCTGCTGGGCCCCAGGATCATTTCTACTGCTGGGCCCCAGGATCATTTCCTCTGCTGGGTCCCAGGATCATTTCTACTGCTGGGCCCCAGGATCATTTCTCTTCTGGGCCCCAGGATCATTTCCTCTGCTGGGTCCCAGGATCATTTCTACTGCTGGGCCCCAGGATCATTTCTCTTCTGGGCCCCAGGATCATTTCCTCTGCTGGGTCCCAGGATCATTTCTACTGCTGGGCCCCAGGATCATTTCTCTTCTGGGCCCCAGGATCATTTCCTCTGCTGGGTCCCAGGATCATTTCTACTGCTGGGCCCCAGGATCATTTCTCTGCTGGGCCCCAGGATCATTTCCTCTGCTGGGCCCCAGGATCATTTCCTCTGCTGGGCCCCAGGATCATTTCCTCTGCTGGGCCCCAGGATCATTTCCTCTGCTGGGCCCCAGGATCATTTCCTCTGCTGGGCCCCAGGATCATTTCCTCTTCTGGGCCCCAGGATCATTTCCTCTGCTGGGCCCCAGGATCATTTCCTCTTCTGGGCCCCAGGATCATTTCCTCTGCTGGGCCCCAGGATCATTTCCTCTGCTGGGCCCCAGGATCATTTCTCTGCTGGGCCCCAGGATAATTTCCTCTTCTGGGGCCCAGAATCATTTCTACTGCTGGGCCCCAGGATCATTTCCTCTGCTGGGCCCCAGGATCATTTCCTCTGCTGGGCCCCAGGATCATTTCCTCTTCTGGGCCCCAGGATCATTTCCTCTGCTGGGCCCCAGGATCATTTCCTCTTCTGGGCCCCAGGATCATTTCCTCTGCTGGGCCCCAGGATCATTTCCACTGCTGGGCCCCAGGATCATTTCTCTTCTGGGCCCTAGGATCATTTCCTCTTCTGGGCCCTAGGATCATTTCCTCTGCTGGGCCCCAGGATCATTTCCTCTGCTGGGCCCCAGGATCATTTCCTCTTCTAGGCCCCAGGATCATTTCCTCTTCTGGGCCCCAGGATCATTTCCTCTTCTGGGCCCCAGGATCATTTCCTCTGCTGGGCCCCAGGATCATTTCCTCTGCTGGGGCCCAGGATAATTTCCTCTGCTGGGCCCCAGGATCATTTCCTCTTCTGGGCCCCAGGATCATTTCCTCTTCTGGGCCCCAGGATCATTTCTCTTCTGGGCCCCAGGATCATTTCCTCTGCTGGGCCCCAGGATCATTTCCTCTGCTGGGCCCCAGGATCATTTCTCTTCTGGGCCCCAGGATCATTTCCTCTGCTGGGCCCCAGGATCATTTCCTTTGCTGGGCCCCAGGATCATTTCCTCTGCTGGGCCCCAGGATCATTTCTACTGCTGGGCCCCAGGATCATTTCTTCTGCAGGGCCCCAGGATAATTTCCTCTTCTGGGCCCCAGGATCATTTCCTCTGCTGGGCCCCAGGATCATTTCCTCTGCTGGGCCCCAGGATCATTTCCTCTTCTGGGCCCCAGGATCATTTACTCTGCTGGGCCCCAGGATCATTTCCTCTGCTGGGCCCCAGGATCATTTTCTCTGCTGGGCCCCAGGATCATTTCCTCTGCTGGGCCCCAGGATCATTTCCTCTGCTGGGCCCCAGGATCATTTCCTCTGCTGGGCCCCAGGATCATTTTCTCTGCTGGGCCCCAGGATCATTTCCTCTGCTGGGCCCCAGGATCATTTCCTCTGCTGGGCCCCAGGATCATTTCCTCTGCTGGGCCCCAGGATCATTTCCTCTGCTGGGCCCCAGGATCATTATTTCCGCGTGTGGTGAGGCTCGATCCCCCGGTGTCCGGGCAATTCTCTATCTGGATGCTGATTTTTCCCTTTTCCCAGGCGGGTGGATAAAGGATCAGCGGAGGATCGGGGGGGGGGGGGGGGAAGTAGAGGTTCGGGGGGGAGGGGGGGTAGTAGGGGGGGGGTCCTGGCACCTGGCGGGGGAGCGATGACAGGAAGGTAAATACGTCTTATCTCTCCATCATGTCGCAGTGTTTGCCGGCCCATTGTGATTGGAGGAGAGTCGCCGGCCGCCATTCTCCTGCACCTGCTCCTCTCCTCCATCCACAATGGGATCCCGGCTCTGGAATGTTCCACCAACAAACACAAGGGCCGGCAACTATACAAAGGCGCCCATTATTCCCGGACACTTATACGGCCCGGCCGCCATATTGCCTGCGCGCCTCTCCCCACTGCCTGCCCTGATAGATAATACTACACAGCGCCTAATACATATGCTGTGCTACACTATAAAACAACCAAGCCAAACACAAGGGGGGCAGTGGACCACCCCACCTATAGGAGCACCCCACCTATAGGAGCACCCCACCTATAGGACCACCCCACCTATAGGACCACCCCACCTATAGGAGAACCCCACCTATAGGAGAACCCCAACTATAGGACCACCCCACCTATAAGAGCACCCCAACTATAGGACCACCCCACCTATAGGAGCACCCCACCTATAGGAGAACCCCACCTATAGGAGAACCCCAACTATAGGACCACCCCAGCTATAGGACCACCCCACCTATAGGAGCACCCCACCTATAGGAGCACCCCACCCATAGGAGCACCCCACCCATAGGAGCACCCCACCTATAGGACCAACCCACCTATAGGAGCACCCACCTATAGAAGAACCCCACCTATAGGAGCACCCCACCTATAGGAGCATCCCACCTATAGGACCACCCCACCTATAGGAGCACCCCACCTATAGGAGAACCCCACCTATAGGAGAACCCCAACTATAGGACCACCCCACCTATAAGAGCACCCCAACTATAGGACCACCCCACCTATAGGAGCACCCCACCTATAGGAGAACCCCACCTATAGGAGAACCCCAACTATAGGACCACCCCAGCTATAGGACCACCCCACCTATAGGAGCACCCCACCTATAGGAGCACCCCACCTATAGGAGAACCCCACCTATAGGAGCACCCCACCCATAGGAGAACCCCACCTATAGGAGCACCCCACCTATAGGACCACCCCAACTATAGGAGCACCCCACCTATAGGAGAACCCCACCTATAGGAGAACCCCAACTATAGGACCACCCCACCTATAAGAGCACCCCAACTATAGGACCACCCCACCTATAGGAGCACCCCACCTATAGGAGAACCCCACCTATAGGAGCACCCACCTATAGGACCACCCCACCTATTGGAGCACCCCACCTATAGGAGCACCCCACCCATAGGAGAACCCCACCTATAAGAGCACCCCACCCATAGGAGAACCCCACCTATAGGAGAACCCCACCTATAAGAGCACCCCACCCATAGGAGAACCCCACCTATAGGAGCACGCCACCTATAGGAGAACCCCACCCATAGGAGAACCCCACCTATAGGAGCACCCCACCTATAGGAGCACCCCACCCATAGGAGAACCCCACCTATAGGAGTACCCCACCTATAGGAGCACCCCACCCATAGGAGAA
This sequence comes from Gastrophryne carolinensis, assembly GCA_027917425.1. NCBI lineage: Eukaryota > Metazoa > Chordata > Amphibia > Anura > Microhylidae > Gastrophryne > Gastrophryne carolinensis. Next base: position 488,343,023 of record CM051237.1, on the reverse strand, counting down.
CCCCACCTATAGGAGAACCCCACCTATAAGAGCACCCCACCCATAGGAGAACCCCACCTATAGGAGCACCCCACCTATAGGAGAACCCCACCCATAGGAGAACCCCACCTATAGGAGTACCCCACCTATAGGAGCACCCCACCCATAGGAGAACCCCACCTATAGGAGAACCCCACCTATAAGAGCACCCCACCCATAGGAGAACCCCACCTATAGGAGCACCCCACCTATAGGAGAACCCCACCCATAGGAGAACCCCACCTATAGGAGCACCCCACCCATAGGAGAACCCCACCTATAAGAGCACCCCACCCATAGGAGAACCCCAACTATAGGACCACCCCAGCTATTGGACCACCCCACCTATAGGAGCACCCCACCTATAGGAGCACCCCACCCATAGGAGAACCCCACCTATAGGAGCACCCACCTATAGGACCAACCCACCTATAGGAGCACTCCACCTATAGGACCAACCCACCTACAGGAGCACCCACCTATAGAAGAACCCCACCTATAGGAGCACCCCACCCATAGGAGAACCCCACCTATAGGAGCACCCACCTATAGGACCACCCCACCTATAGGAGCACCCCACCTATAGGAGCACCCCACCCATAGGAGAACCCCACCTATAGGAGCACCCCACCTATAGGACCACCTCACCTATAGGACCACCCCACCTATAGGAGCACCCCACCTATAGGAGCACCCCACCCATAGGAGAACCCCACCTATAGGAGAACCCCACCTATAAGAGCACCCCACCCATAGGAGAACCCCACCTATAGGAGCACGCCACCTATAGGAGAACCCCACCCATAGGAGAACCCCACCTATAGGAGCACCCCACCTATAGGAGCACCCCACCCATAGGAGAACCCCACCTATAGGAGTACCCCACCTATAGGAGCACCCCACCCATAGGAGAACCCCACCTATAGGAGAACCCCACCTATAAGAGCACCCCACCCATAGGAGAACCCCACCTATAGGAGCACCCCACCTATAGGAGAACCCCACCCATAGGAGAACCCCACCTATAGGAGTATCCCACCTATAGGAGCACCCCACCCATAGGAGAACCCCACCTATAGGAGAACCCCACCTATAAGAGCACCCCACCCATAGGAGAACCCCACCTATAGGAGCACCCCACCTATAGGAGAACCCCACCCATAGGAGAACCCCACCTATAGGAGCACCCCACCCATAGGAGAACCCCACCTATAAGAGCACCCCACCCATAGGAGAACCCCAACTATAGGACCACCCCAGCTATTGGACCACCCCACCTATAGGAGCACCCCACCTATAGGAGCACCCCACCCATAGGAGAACCCCACCTATAGGAGCACCCACCTATAGGACCAACCCACCTATAGGAGCACTCCACCTATAGGACCAACCCACCTACAGGAGCACCCACCTATAGAAGAACCCCACCTATAGGAGCACCCCACCCATAGGAGAACCCCACCTATAGGAGCACCCACCTATAGGACCACCCCACCTATAGGAGCACCCCACCTATAGGAGCACCCCACCCATAGGAGAACCCCACCTATAGGAGCACCCCACCTATAGGACCACCTCACCTATAGGACCACCCCACCTATAGGAGCACCCCACCTATAGGAGCACCCCACCCATAGGAGAACCCCACCTATAGGAGCACCCCACCTATAGGAGCACCCCACCTATAGGAGCACCCCACCTATAGGAGCACCCCACCTATAGGAGCACTCCTCAATGTATGTACAACACCAATATAATCAATGTATACACAAGTTTATTGTACAAAAAATGACACAAACAATGAGATAAAAACCAACAATTTAAAAAGACACTGCAAAGCCCCCGAATGCATCCAGTGCTGCCAGACCATAACATCTGGGAAACTCCACATGTACAAAGGATCGGAGCTCACTAGAGTCACAGTTAATGGGCAGGCTGATTCATCACTAACGTGCTGCAGGTCCAGCTCACCAAGTGTGATAAAACATAACATTTAATGTAACATTTTAAAATATAGCATGACCTGTGTGGAGTGAATATCCTGGGCTCCCCATTCAAAGGTAACGCGTTTCGGGGTTACCTCACCCCTTAATCCTACCTTGACCTTGAGATTCATCACTAACGCCAGGTAGCGACAGATGCGCTTCTGTAGAGGCATTTCAGAGCGCCAGCTAGTAGTCACTGTGCTCGGCCGTGGGTCGCTAGTTTATAGCAACTCAGTCGCTGTGCAGTAATGATGAATACATTGTGAGAAAGAGAAATAACAACCCGCAAGACAAATGCGAACCACGTGTGGCTCCCAAAAGTGCTGTCTGAGGTGTCTGAATCACTTTGCCTCATTACAGGTGGAGCCCTGGCAGGGATGCCACCATATTGGGGCCCAGCATCAATGGGGACAATGACAGAATGCACTTGTGTTGTATTGCGACCAGAAGCGTGTGTAAGGTTATGCGGCAGACAATGGTGGGGGGGGGGCTGCACCCTGCGCATAGCGAGCGGCGCACAGCCGGCAGGTGGGAGCATGGCTGGATTTTATGGAATTCCCAGCAGTGACAGAAAACACCTGGATGTCCCGGCTCCCGACAGCAGGAAATGCGGGTTGTGCGGGACGCCCCCGGGGCCACATTGTGCTGACAAGAGTAAAGATCACACAACAAAAGTGCAGCATCACCTCCTCTGATCAGCAGGCCCCTCCCAGATTTATACCCCCATCATTAAATGTGATGGGGCCCAGGTGCAGACGTTGGGCCCATTCAGTCACCTGAGGTTTTTGGATTACTGTTTAGTATTGTGGATAGCGGCGCCTTGATCTGAAGTACAAGGCTTTATCTAAATTAGCAGAGACGGACTGGGCATCCAATCAGATCTGTCCCTGCAATAGATCTGGCAATTTCCCCCTGACCAGAAATTGCCGGGTGTGGCATCGGCTCAATCGGCTCATTTGGCTCATGCAGCTCGTTCTGGTCATTCGGCCCATTCAGCTCATGCGGCTCATTCAGCTCATGCGGCTCATTCAGCTCATGCGGCTCATTCAGCTCATGCGGCTCATTCAGCTCATTCAGCTCATGCGGCCCATTCAGCTCATGCGGCTCATTCAGCTCATGCGGCTCATTCAGCTCATTCAGCTCATGCGGCTCATTCAGCTCATGCAGCTCATGCGGCTCATTCAGCTCATTCAGCTCATGCGGCTCATTCAGCTCATGCGGCTCATTCAGCTCATTCAGCTCATGCGGCCCATTCAGCTCATGCGGCTCATTCAGCTCATGCAGCTCATTCAGCTCATGCGGCTCATGCGGCCCATTCAGCTCATGCGGCTCATTCAGCTCATTCAGCTCATGCGGCTCATTCAGCTCATGCGGCTCATTCAGCTCATGCGGCTCATGCGGCCCATTCAGCTCATGCGGCTCATTCAGCTCATTCAGCTCATGCGGCTCATTCAGCTCATGCGGCTCATTCAGCTCATTCAGCTCATGCGGCTCATTCAGCTCATTCAGCTCATTCAGCTCATGCGGCTCATTCAGCTCATTCAGCTCATTCAGCTCATGCGGCTCATTCAGCTCATTCAGCTCATGCGGCTCATTCAGCTCATGCGGCTCATTCAGCTCATGCGGCTCATTCAGCTCATGCGGCTCATTCAGCTCATGCGGCTCATTCAGCTCATGCGGCTCATTCAGCTCATTCAGCTCATGCGGCTCATTCAGCTCATTCAGCTCATGCAGCTCATGCGGCTCATTCAGCTCATTCAGCTCATTCAGCTCATGCGGCTCATTCAGCTCATTCAGCTCATGCGGCTCATTCAGCTCATGCGGCTCATTCAGCTCATGCGGCTCATTCAGCTCATGCGGCTCATGCGGCTCATTCAGCTCATGCGGCTCATGCGGCTCATTCAGCTCATGCGGCTCATTCAGCTCATGCGGCTCATTCAGCTCATGCGGCTCATTCAGCTCATGCGGCTCATTCAGCTCATTCAGCTCATGCGGCCCATTCAGCTCATGCGGCTCATTCAGCTCATTCAGCTCATGCGGCTCATTCAGCTCATGCAGCTCATGCGGCTCATTCAGCTCATTCAGCTCATGCGGCTCATTCAGCTCATTCAGCTCATGCGGCCCATTCAGCTCATGCGGCTCATTCAGCTCATGCGGCTCATTCAGCTCATTCAGCTCATGCGGCTCATTCAGCTCATTCAGCTCATGCAGCTCATGCGGCTCATTCAGCTCATTCAGCTCATTCAGCTCATGCGGCTCATTCAGCTCATTCAGCTCATGCGGCTCATTCAGCTCATGCGGCTCATTTAGCTCATGCGGCTCATTCAGCTCATGCGGCTCATTCAGCTCATGCGGTTCATTCAGCTCATGCGGCTCATTCAGCTCATGCGGCTCATTCAGCTCATGCGGCTCATTCAGCTCATGCGGCTCATTCAGCTCATGCGGCTCATGCGGCTCATTCAGCTCATGCGGCTCATTCAGCTCATGCGGCTCATTCAGCTCATGCGGCTCATGCGGCTCATTCAGCTCATGCGGCTCATTCAGCTCATGCGGCTCATTCAGCTCATGCGGCTCATTCAGCTCATGCGGCTCATTCAGCTCATTCAGCTCATGCGGCTCATTCAGCTCATGCGGCTCATTCAGCTCATGCGGCTCATGCGGCTCATTCAGCTCATGTGGCTCATTCAGCTCATGCGGCTCATGCGGCTCATTCAGCTCATGCGGCTCATTCAGCTCATGCGGCTCATTCAGCTCATGCGGCTCATGCGGCTCATTCAGCTCATGCGGCTCATTCAGCTCATGCGGCTCATTCAGCTCATGCGGCTCATTCAGCTCATGCGGCTCATTCAGCTCATTCAGCTCATGCGGCTCATTCAGCTCATGCGGCTCATTCAGCTCATTCAGCTCATGCGGCTCATTCAGCTCATTCAGCTCATGCGGCCCATTCAGCTCATGCGGCTCATTCAGCTCATGCGGCTCATTCAGCTCATTCAGCTCATGCGGCTCATTCAGCTCATGCGGCTCATTCAGCTCATGCAGCTCATGCGGCTCATTCAGCTCATTCAGCTCATGCGGCTCATTCAGCTCATTCAGCTCATGCGGCTCATGCGGCTCATTCAGCTCATTCAGCTCATGCGGCTCATTCAGCTCATGCGGCTCATTCATCTCATGCGGCTCATTCAGCTCATTCAGCTCATGCGGCTCAATCAGCTCATTCGGCTCATTCAGCTCATGCGGCTCATTCAGCTCATGCGGCTCATTCAGCTCATGCGGCTCATGCGGCTCATTCAGCTCATGCAGCTCATGCAGCTCATGCGGCTCATTCAGCTCATGCGGCTCATTCAGCTCATGCGGCTCATTCAGCTCATGCGGCTCATTCAGCTCATGCGGCTCATGCGGCTCATGCGGCTCATGCGGCTCATTCAGCTCATTCGGCTCATGCGGCTCATGCGGCTCATTCAGCTCATGCAGCTCATGCAGCTCATGCGGCTCATGCGGCTCATTCAGCTCATGCGGCTCATTCAGCTCATTCAGCTCATGCGGCTCATTCAGCTCATGCGGCTCATTCAGCTCATGCGGCTCATTCAGCTCATTCAGCTCATGCGGCTCAATCAGCTCATTCGGCTCATTCAGCTCATGCGGCTCATTCAGCTCATGCGGCTCATTCAGCTCATGCGGCTCATGCGGCTCATTCAGCTCATGCAGCTCATGCAGCTCATGCGGCTCATTCAGCTCATGCGGCTCATTCAGCTCATGCGGCTCATTCAGCTCATGCGGCTCATGCGGCTCATGCGGCTCATGCGGCTCATTCAGCTCATTCGGCTCATGCGGCTCATGCGGCTCATTCAGCTCATGCGGCTCATTCAGCTCATGCGGCTCATTCAGCTCATGCGGCTCATTCAGCTCATGCGGCTTATTCAGCTCATGCGGCTCATTCAGCTCATTCAGCTCATGCTGCTCATGCGGCTCATTCAGCTCATGCGGCTCATTCAGCTCATGCGGCTCATTCAGCTCATGCGGCTCATTCAGCTCATGCAGCTCATGCGGCTCATTCAGCTCATTCAGCTCATGCGGCTCATTCAGCTCATTCAGCTCATGCGGCTCATTCAGCTCATGCGGCTCATTCAGCTCATTCAGCTCATGCGGCTCATTCAGCTCATGCGGCTCATTCAGCTCATGCGGCTCATTCAGCTCATGCGGCTCATTCAGCTCATTCAGCTCATGCGGCTCAATCAGCTCATGCGGCTCATTCAGCTCATGCGGCTCATTCAGCTCATGCGGCTCATTCAGCTCATGCGGCTCATGCGGCTCATTCAGCTCATTCAGCTCATGCGGCTCATTCAGCTCATTCAGCTCATGCGGCTCATTCAGCTCATTCAGCTCATGCGGCTCATTCAGCTCATGCGGCTCATTCAGCTCATTCAGCTCATGCGGCTCATTCAGCTCATGCGGCTCATTCAGCTCATGCGGCTCATTCAGCTCATGCGGCTCATTCAGCTCCTGCGGCTCATTCAGCTCATGCGGCTCATTCAGCTCATGCGGCTCATTCAGCTCATTCAGCTCATGCGGCTCATTCATCTCATTCAGCTCATTCAGCTCATGCGGCTCATTCATCTCATTCAGCTCATTCAGCTCATGCGGCTCATTCAGCTCATTCAGCTCATTCAGCTCATGCGGCTCATGCGGCTCATTCAGCTCATGCAGCTCATGCAGCTCATGCAGCTCATGCGGCTCATTAAGCTCATGCGGCTCATTCAGCTCATGCGGCTCATGCGGCTCATTCAGCTCATTCAGCTCATGCGGCTCATTCAGCTCATGCGGCTCATTCAGCTCATGCGGCTCATTCAGCTCATGCGGCTCATTCAGCTCATGCGGCTCATTCAGCTCATGCGGCTCATTCAGCTCATGCGGCTCATGCGGCTCATGCGGCTTATTCAGCTCATGCGGCTCATTCAGCTCATGCGGCTCATTCAGCTCATGCGGCTCATTCAGCTCATGCGGCTCATTCAGCTCATGCGGCTCATTCAGCTCATGCGGCTCATTCAGCTCCTGCGGCTCATTCAGCTCATGCGGCTCATTCAGCTCATGCGGCTCATTCAGCTCATTCAGCTCATGCGGCTCATTCATCTCATTCAGCTCATTCAGCTCATGCGGCTCATTCATCTCATTCAGCTCATTCAGCTCATGCGGCTCATTTAGCTCATTCAGCTCATTCAGCTCATGCGGCTCATGCGGCTCATTCAGCTCATGCAGCTCATGCAGCTCATGCGGCTCATTAAGCTCATGCGGCTCATTCAGCTCATGCGGCTCATGCGGCTCATTCAGCTCATTCAGCTCATGCGGCTCATTCAGCTCATGCGGCTCATTCAGCTCATGCGGCTCATTCAGCTCATGCGGCTCATTCAGCTCATGCGGCTCATTCAGCTCATGCGGCTCATTCAGCTCATGCGGCTCATGCGGCTCATGCGGCTTATTCAGCTCATGCGGCTCATTCAGCTCATGCGGCTCATTCAGCTCATGCGGCTCATTCATCTCATTCAGCTCATGCGGCTCATGCGGCTCATTCAGCTCATTCAGCTCATGCGGCTCATTCATCTCATTCAGCTCATGCGGCTCATTCAGCTCATTCAGCTCATGCGGCTCATTCATCTCATTCAGCTCAATCAGCTCATGCGGCTCATTCAGCTCATGCGGCTCATTCAGCTCATGCGGCTCATTCAGCTCATGCGGCTCATTCAGCTCATTCAGCTCATGCGGCTCATGCGGCTCATTCAGCTCATGCGGCTCATTCAGCTCATGCGGCTCATTCAGCTCATTCAGCTCATGCGGCTCATTCAGCTCATGCGGCTCATTCAGCTCATGCGGCTCATTCAGCTCATGCAGCTCATGCAGCTCATGCGGCTCATGCGGCTCATTCAGCTCATGCGGCTCATTCAGCTCATTCAGCTCATGCGGCTCATTCAGCTCATGCGGCTCATTCAGCTCATGCGGCTCATTCAGCTCATGCGGCTCATTCAGCTCATTCAGCTCATGCGGCTCATTCAGCTCATGCGGCTCATTCAGCTCATGCGGCTCATTCAGCTCATGCGGCTCATTCAGCTCATGCGGCTCATTCAGCTCATGCGGCTCATTCAGCTCATGCGGCTCATTCAGCTCATTCAGCTCATGCGGCTCATTCAGCTCATGCGGCTCATTCAGCTCATTCAGCTCATGCGGCTCATTCAGCTCATGCGGCTCATTCAGCTCATGCGGCTCATTCAGCTCATGCGGCTCATTCAGCTCATTCAGCTCATGCGGCTCATTCAGCTCATGCGGCTCATTCAGCTCATGCGGCTCATTCAGCTCATGCAGCTCATGCAGCTCATGCGGCTCATGCGGCTCATGCGGCTCATTCATCTCATGCGGCTCATTCATCTCATGCGGCTCATTCAGCTCATGCGGCTCATTCAGCTCATGCGGCTCATTCAGCTCATGCAGCTCATGCAGCTCATGCAGCTAATGCGGCTCATGCGGCTCATTCATCTCATGCGGCTCATTCAGCTCATGCGGCTCATTCATCTCATGCGGCTCATTCAGCTCATGCGGCTCATTCAGCTCATGCGGCTCATTCAGCTCATTCAGCTCATGCGGCTCATTCAGCTCATGCGGCTCATTCAGCTCATGTGGCTCATTCAGCTCATTCAGCTCATGCGGCTCATGCGGCTCATGCGGCTCATTCAGCTCATTCAGCTCATGCGGCTCATTCAGTTCATTCAGCTCATGCAGCTCATGCGGCTCATGCGGCTTATTCAGCTCATGCGGCTCATTCATCTCATGCGGCTCATTCAGCTCATTCAGCTCATGCGGCTCATTCAGCTCATGCGGCTCATTCAGCTCATGCGGCTCATGCGGCTCATTCAGCTCATTCAGCTCATGCGGCTCATTCAGCTCATGCGGCTCATTCAGCTCATTCAGCTCATGCGGCTCATGCGGCTCATTCAGCTCATGCGGCTCATTCAGCTCATTCAGCTCATGCGGCTCATTCAGCTCATTCAGCTCATGCGGCTCATTCAGCTCATTCAGCTCATGCGGCTCATTCATCTCATGCGGCTCATTCAGCTCATTCAGCTCATGCGGCTCATGCGGCTCATTCAGCTCATGCGGCTCATTCAGCTCATGCGGCTCATTCAGCTCATTCAGCTCATTCAGCTCATGCGGCTCATTCAGCTCATTCAGCTCATTCAGCTCATGCAGCTCATGCAGCTCATGCGGCTCATGCGGCTCATTCAGCTCATGCGGCTCATTCATCTCATGCGGCTCATTCAGCTCATTCAGCTCATGCGGCTCATTCAGCTCATGCGGCTCATTCAGCTCATTCAGCTCATGCAGCTCATGCAGCTCATGCGGCTCATTCAGCTCATTCAGCTCATTCAGCTCATTCAGCTCATGCAGCTCATGCGGCTCATTCAGCTCATGCGGCTCATTCAGCTCATTCAGCTCATTCAGCTCATGCGGCTCATTCAGCTCATGCGGCTCATTCAGCTCATTCATCTCATGCAGCTCATGCGGCTCATGCGGCTCATTCAGCTCATGCGGCTCATTCAGCTCATTCAGCTCATTCAGCTCATGCGGCTCATTCAGCTCATGCGGCTCATTCAGCTCATTCAGCTCATTCAGCTCATGCGGCTCATGCGGCTCATTCAGCTTATGCGGCTTATTCAGCTCATTCAGCTCATTCAGCTCATGCGGCTCATTCAGCTCATGCGGCTCATGCAGGTCATTCGGTTCATTCAGATAAGCATTGGTGTCATAAATGCAAACTGCAGCCAATCAGGTGTTAGGAGAGGACAGAGATCACTCGGTTTATAAAGCAAGAGCTTTTTGCATACAGATGTAATATATCATTAATAAATAATAATAATAGTATAATAATAATAATTAATAATTAATACATAATATACACAATAAGACAAATTGTAAAGCTTGTGTTATGAGCAAGGCGCACACGAACCTCCCGACTGTATTCCAGGGGTTAAGATGATCCCCTCAGTTCTGCTGTTATCTCGACGCGTTTCGCCTGAGGCAGATGGCGGCTTCTTCAGGAGATACTGGCTAATTAGATGCTTTGGAAGTTCCTTGCTGCTTCTACGGCGCTGTGCACCTCGCTCCCACATGTGTGTCATCAGAGGGGCGGGGCATGCAGAGGCTGTATATTGAAAGGGCCCGTGTAGCAGGTAAGTATGCTCAGCAGAGGTGGAGGAGGCAGCGTGCGCCTTGTTCCATGGAGCTGGGGGGGGGGTATGTGCCTGTACTGCCCCTATGGTTTGTACCCCCCGGCCCCTCGCCATGACTCTTAACATTAGAGGCGCTCTATAGGGAGGATGGCGGGGCGGGGGAATCCTATAAGGTCCATGTTCTTCTTCTCGTCTGGAAAGAAGAAATAATCAATGTTCAGTTTATTCCTCAGCGACCTCCAATCAGAGTCTGCGCTAAGCGATGTTATACAGCGCGGTGGGCGGAGTTACGAGGTCGGGGCGTCGCAGGCGTGAGAGACCACCAATAAGGAGGAGGAGCCTCCGTCACTTATCTCTCCGACCCCCATGAATCCATATCGGCCATTAGTTTAGGTCTGCATTAATAAACAATACATTAACTTCTACTTCCAACACTAGACGTAGAAGAGCTGACACTCTAATCAAGCTTAGAAAGGGTTAAAGCGGACCCTCACCCTGAATAAGAGCCTATCTTATATGTTTCCCACACCCTGTACATACAGATTGCCCACATTAATCCGGACCCTCACCCTGAATAAGAGCCTATCTTATATGTTTCCCACACCCTGTACATACAGATTGCTCACATTAATCCGGACCCTCACCCTGAATAAGAGCCTACCTTATATGTTTCCCACACCCTGTACATACAGATTGCTCACATTAATCCGGACCCTCACCCTGAATAAGAGCCTATCTTATATGTTTCCCACACCCTGTACATACAGATTGCTCACATTAATCCGGACCCTCACCCTGAATAAGAGCCTACCTTATATGTTTCCCACACCCTGTACATACAGATTGCTCACATTAATCCGGACCTTCACCCTGAATAAGAGCCTATCTTATATGTTTCCCACACCCTGTACATACAGATTGCTCACATTAATCCGGACCCTCACCCTGAATAAGAGCCTATCTTATATGTTTCCCACACCCTGTACATACAGATTGCCCACATTAATCCGGACCTTCACCGCGAATAAGAGCCTATCTTATACGTTTCCCACACCCTGTACATACAGATTGCTCACATTAATCCAGACCCTCACCCTGAATAAGAGCCTATCTTATATGTTTCCTACACCCTGTACATACAGATTGCTCACATTAATCCGGACCCTCACCCTGAATAAGAGCCTATCTTATATGTTTCCCACACCCTGTACATACAGATTGCTCACATTAATCCGGACCCTCACCCTGAATAAGAGCCTATCTTATATGTTTCCCCCCTGTACATACAGATTGCTCACATTAATCCGGACCCTCACCCTGAATAAGAGCTTATCTTATATGTTTCCCCCCTGTACATACAGATTGCCCACATTAATCCGGACCTTCACCCTGAATAAGAGCCTATCTTATATGTTTCCCACACCCTGTACATACAGATTGCCCACATTAATCCGGACCCTCACCCTGAATAAGAGCCTATCTTATATGTTTCCTACACCCTGTACATACAGATTGCTCACATTAATCCGGACCCTCACCCTGAATAAGAGCCTATCTTATATGTTTCCCACACCCTGTACATACAGATTGCTCACATTAATCCGGACCCTCACCCTGAATAAGAGCCTATCTTATATGTTTCCCCCCTGTACATACAGATTGCTCACATTAATCCGGACCCTCACCCTGAATAAGAGCTTATCTTATATGTTTCCCCCCTGTACATACAGATTGCCCACATTAATCCGGACCTTCACCCTGAATAAGAGCCTATCTTATATGTTTCCCACACCCTGTACATACAGATTGCCCACATTAATCCGGACCCTCACCCTGAATAAGAGCCTATCTTATATGTTTCCTACACCCTGTACATACAGATTGCTCACATTAATCCGGACCCTCACCCTGAATAAGAGCCTATCTTATATGTTTCCCACACCCTGTACATACAGATTGCTCACATTAATCCGGACCCTCACCCTGAATAAGAGCCTATCTTATATGTTTCCCCCCTGTACATACAGATTGCTCACATTAATCCAGACCCTCACCCTGAATAAGAGCTTATCTTATATGTTTCCCCCCCTGTACATACAGATTGCTCACATTAATCCGGACCCTCACCCTGAATAAGAGCCTATCTTATATGTTTCCCACACCCTGTACATACAGATTGCTCAAATTAGTCCGGACCTTCACCCTGAATAAGAGCCTATCTTATATGTTTCCCACACCCTGTACATACAGATTGCCCACATTAATCCGGACCCTCACCCTGAATAAGAGCCTATCTTATATGTTTCCCACACCCTGTACATACAGATTGCCCACATTAATCCGGACCCTCACCCTGAATAAGAGCCTATCTTATATGTTAACCACACCCTGTACATACAGATTGCTCACATTAATCCGGACCCTCACCCTGAATAAGAGCCTATCTTATATGTTTCCCACACCCTTCACATACAGATTGCTCACATTAATCCGGACCTTCACCCTGAATAAGAGCCTATCTTATATGTTTCCCACACCCTGTACATACAGATTGCTCACATTAATCCGGACCTTCACCCTGAATAAGAGCCTATCTTATATGTTTCCCCCCCTGTACATACAGATTGCTCACATTAATCCGGACCCTCACCCTGGATAAGAGCCTATCTTATATGTTTCCCACACCCTGTACATACAGATTGCTCACATTAATCCGGACCCTCACCCTAAATAAGAGCCTATCTTATATGTTCCCCCCCCTGTACATACAGATTGCTCACATTAATCCGGACCCTCACCCTGGATAAGAGCCTATCTTATATGTTTCCCACACCCTGTACATACAGATTGCTCACATTAATCCGGACCCTCACCCTGAATAAGAGCCTATCTTATATGTTTCCCACACCCTGTACATACAGATTGCTCACATTAATCCGGACCTTCACCCTGAATAAGAGCCTATCTTATATGTTTCCCCCCCTGTACATACAGATTGCTCACATTAATCCGGACCCTCACCCTGGATAAGAGCCTATCTTATATGTTTCCCACACCCTGTACATACAGATTGCTCACATTAATCCGGACCCTCACCCTGAATAAGAGCCTATCTTATATGTTTCCCACACCCTGTACATACAGATTGCCCACATTAATCCGGACCTTCACCCTGAATAAGAGCCTATCTTGTATGTTTCCCACACCCTGTACATACAGATTGCTCACATTAATCCGGACCCTCACCCTGAATAAGAGCCTATCTTATATGTTTCCCACACCCTGTACATACAGATTGCTCACATTAATCCGGACCCTCACCCTGAATAAGAGCCTACCTTATATGTTTCCCACACCCTGTACATACAGATTGCTCACATTAATCCGGACCTTCACCCTGAATAAGAGCCTATCTTATATGTTTCCCACACCCTGTACATACAGATTGCTCACATTAATCCGGACCCTCACCCTGAATAAGAGCCTATCTTATATGTTTCCCACACCCTGTACATACAGATTGCCCACATTAATCCGGACCTTCACCGCGAATAAGAGCCTATCTTATACGTTTCCCACACCCTGTACATACAGATTGCTCACATTAATCCAGACCCTCACCCTGAATAAGAGCCTATCTTATATGTTTCCTACACCCTGTACATACAGATTGCTCACATTAATCCGGACCCTCACCCTGAATAAGAGCCTATCTTATATGTTTCCCACACCCTGTACATACAGATTGCTCACATTAATCCGGACCCTCACCCTGAATAAGAGCCTATCTTATATGTTTCCCCCCTGTACATACAGATTGCTCACATTAATCCGGACCCTCACCCTGAATAAGAGCTTATCTTATATGTTTCCCCCCTGTACATACAGATTGCCCACATTAATCCGGACCTTCACCCTGAATAAGAGCCTATCTTATATGTTTCCCACACCCTGTACATACAGATTGCCCACATTAATCCGGACCCTCACCCTGAATAAGAGCCTATCTTATATGTTTCCTACACCCTGTACATACAGATTGCTCACATTAATCCGGACCCTCACCCTGAATAAGAGCCTATCTTATATGTTTCCCACACCCTGTACATACAGATTGCTCACATTAATCCGGACCCTCACCCTGAATAAGAGCCTATCTTATATGTTTCCCCCCTGTACATACAGATTGCTCACATTAATCCGGACCCTCACCCTGAATAAGAGCTTATCTTATATGTTTCCCCCCTGTACATACAGATTGCCCACATTAATCCGGACCTTCACCCTGAATAAGAGCCTATCTTATATGTTTCCCACACCCTGTACATACAGATTGCCCACATTAATCCGGACCCTCACCCTGAATAAGAGCCTATCTTATATGTTTCCTACACCCTGTACATACAGATTGCTCACATTAATCCGGACCCTCACCCTGAATAAGAGCCTATCTTATATGTTTCCCACACCCTGTACATACAGATTGCTCACATTAATCCGGACCCTCACCCTGAATAAGAGCCTATCTTATATGTTTCCCCCCTGTACATACAGATTGCTCACATTAATCCAGACCCTCACCCTGAATAAGAGCTTATCTTATATGTTTCCCCCCCTGTACATACAGATTGCTCACATTAATCCGGACCCTCACCCTGAATAAGAGCCTATCTTATATGTTTCCCACACCCTGTACATACAGATTGCTCAAATTAGTCCGGACCTTCACCCTGAATAAGAGCCTATCTTATATGTTTCCCACACCCTGTACATACAGATTGCCCACATTAATCCGGACCCTCACCCTGAATAAGAGCCTATCTTATATGTTTCCCACACCCTGTACATACAGATTGCCCACATTAATCCGGACCCTCACCCTGAATAAGAGCCTATCTTATATGTTAACCACACCCTGTACATACAGATTGCTCACATTAATCCGGACCCTCACCCTGAATAAGAGCCTATCTTATATGTTTCCCACACCCTTCACATACAGATTGCTCACATTAATCCGGACCTTCACCCTGAATAAGAGCCTATCTTATATGTTTCCCACACCCTGTACATACAGATTGCTCACATTAATCCGGACCTTCACCCTGAATAAGAGCCTATCTTATATGTTTCCCCCCCTGTACATACAGATTGCTCACATTAATCCGGACCCTCACCCTGGATAAGAGCCTATCTTATATGTTTCCCACACCCTGTACATACAGATTGCTCACATTAATCCGGACCCTCACCCTAAATAAGAGCCTATCTTATATGTTTCCCACACCCTGTACATACAGATTGCTCACATTAATCCAGACCCTCACCCTGAATAAGAGTCTATGTTATATGTTTCCCACACCCTGTACATACAGATTGCCTACATTAATCCGGACCCTCACCCTGAATAAGAGCCTATCTTATATGTTTCCCACACCCTGTACATACAGATTGCTCACATTAATCCGGACCCTCACCCTGAATAAGAGCCTATCTTGTATGTTTCCCACACCCTGTACATACAGATTGCTCACATTAATCCAGACCCTCACCCTGAATAAGAGCCTATCTTATATGTTTCCCACACCCTGTACATACAGATTGCTCACATTAATCCAGACCCTCACCCTGAATAAGAGTCTATGTTATATGTTTCCCACACCCTGTACATACAGATTGCTCACATTAATCCGGACCTTCACCCTGAATAAGAGCCTATCTTATATGTTTCCCACACCCTGTACATACAGATTGCTCACATTAATCCGGACCCTCACCCTGAATAAGAGCCTATCTTGTATGTTTCCCACACCCTGTACATACAGATTGCTCACATTAATCCGGACCCTCACCCTGAATAAGAGCCTATCTTGTATGTTTCCCACACCCTGTACATACAGATTGCTCACATTAATCCAGACCCTCACCCTGAATAAGAGCCTATCTTATATGTTTCCCACACCCTGTACATACAGATTGCTCACATTAATCCAGACCCTCACCCTGAATAAGAGTCTATGTTATATGTTTCCCACACCCTGTACATACAGATTGCTCACATTAATCCGGACCTTCACCCTGAATAAGAGCCTATCTTATATGTTTCCCACACCCTGTACATACAGATTGCTCACATTAATCCGGACCCTCACCCTGAATAAGAGCCTATCTTGTATGTTTCCCACACCCTGTACATACAGATTGCTCACATTAATCCAGACCCTCACCCTGAATAAGAGCCTATCTTATATGTTTCCCACACCCTGTACATACAGATTGCCTACATTAATCCGGACCTTCACCCTGAATAAGAGCCTATCTTATATGTTTCCCACACCCTGTACATACAGATTGCTCACAATAATCCGGACCCTCACCCTGAATAAGAGCCTATCTTATATGTTTCCCACACCCTGTACATACAGAGTGCCCACATTAATCCGGACCCTCACCCTGAATAAGAGCCTATCTTATATGTTTCCCACATCCTGTACATACAGATTGCCCACATTAATCCGGACCCTCACCCTGAATAAGAGCCTATCTTATATGTTAACCACACCCTGTACATACAGATTGCTCACATTAATCCGGACCCTCACCCTGAATAAGAGCCTATCTTATATGTTTCCCACACCCTTCACATACAGATTGCTCACATTAATCCGGACCCTCACCCTGAATAAGAGCCTATCTTGTATGTTTCCCACACCCTGTACATACAGATTGCTCACATTAATCCAGACCCTCACCCTGAATAAGAGTCTATGTTATATGTTTCCCACACCCTGTACATACAGATTGCCTACATTAATCCGGACCTTCACCCTGAATAAGAGCCTATCTTATATGTTTCCCACACCCTTCACATACAGATTGCTCACATTAATCCGGACCCTCACCCTGAATAAGAGCCTATCTTGTATGTTTCCCACACCCTGTACATACAGATTGCTCACATTAATCCAGACCCTCACCCTGAATAAGAGCCTATCTTATATGTTTCCCACACCCTGTACATACAGATTGCTCACATTAATCCAGACCCTCACCCTGAATAAGAGTCTATGTTATATGTTTCCCACACCCTGTACATACAGATTGCTCACATTAATCCGGACCCTCACCCTGAATAAGAGCCTATCTTGTATGTTTCCCACACCCTGTACATACAGATTGCTCACATTAATCCAGACCCTCACCCTGAATAAGAGCCTATCTTATATGTTTCCCACACCCTGTACATACAGATTGCCTACATTAATCCGGACCTTCACCCTGAATAAGAGCCTATCTTATATGTTTCCCACACCCTGTACATACAGATTGCCTACATTAATCCGGACCTTCACCCTGAATAAGAGCCTATCTTATATGTTTCCCACACCCTGTACATACAGATTGCTCACATTAAATATCATCCTACCTGCATCTACTGCATGTTATGAGCCTTTAAACATCCAAGATGGCGGCTCATGGAGCATCAGGCAGCCTGCAAACAGGAAGTGCCTTCTGACTGTGCTGCTCTGCATTCTGGGATTGCTGACCTTTCCCTGACCCCAGCTCTGCTCTGTCTGAGCAAAGCACAGCTATAACCCTGCCCCTGCACTTTATCCCACTCTCCTCTCCTCAGTAAGTGTGATGCTTCTGAATCAAGATGGTGGCGCCCGTATCCTAGAGTCCTGAACAGAGTTGCAGCCCAGTGGGGGAAAGAATAATAAGTAAGTGACTAAAAACTTAAAATAGAAAGAAAGAAAGAAAGAAAATACAGAAGGAAAGTCCTGCTGGCAGATATCACACAGTGATTGGAGCATTCATTATTCCTGTGTCCTGCAGATCAGCTGCTATTGGTCAGGATAGTTTCATGAATATTAAGTGAGGCCCTGTGCTGGGCGTCAGGTGAGGCGTGTGGCCGCCATGTGTGCAGCTGTTTCCCTGTCATTTATCACCGGCCGCCCAAATGTTTATTCCACCGCCAGAACTTCAAAGCTGTCCCTTCCCCACATCTGCCAGATCTAATGACCCCCGACATAAACACCCCCCACCCTGACACCCCCCACCCCATACCCCAACCCCCACCCTGACACCCCCCACCCCATACCCCAACCCCCACACTGACACCCCCCACCCCATACCCCAACCCCCACCCTGACACCCCCCACCCCATACCCCAACCCCCCACCCTGACACCCCCCACCCCATACCCCAACCCCCCACACTGACACCCCCCACCCTGACACCCCCCACCCCATACCCCAACCCCCACCCTGACACCCCCCACCCCATACCCCAACCCCCCACACTGACACCCCCCACCCCATACCCCAACCCCCACCCTGACACCCCCCACCCCATACCCCAACCCCCCACCCTGACACCCCCCACCCCATACCCCAACCCCCCACACTGACACCCCCCACCCTGACACCCCCCACCCCATACCCCAACCCCCCACACTGACACCCCCCACCCTGACACCCCCCACCCCATACCCCAACCCCCACACTGACACCCCCCACCCCATACCCCAACCCCCACCCTGACACCCCCCACCCCATACCCCAACCCCCACCCTGACACCCCCCACCCCATACCCCAACCCCCCACCCTGAAACCCCCCACCCCATACCCCAACCCCCCACCCTGACACCCCCCACCCCATACCCCAACCCCCCACACTGACACCCCCCACCCTGACACCCCCCACCCCATACCCCAACCCCCACACTGACACCCCCCACCCCATACCCCAACCCCCACCCTGACACCCCCCACCCCATACCCCAACCCCCACCCTGACACCCCCCACCCCATACCCCAACCCCCCACCCTGAAACCCCCCACCCCATACCCCAACCCCCCACCCTGAAACCCCCCACCCCATACCCCAACCCCCCACCCTGACACCCCCCACCCCATACCCCAACCCCCCACCCTGACACCCCCACCCCATACCCCAACCCCCCACCCTGACACCCCCCACCCCATACCCCACCCCCCCACACTGACACCCCCCACCCTGACACCCCCCACCCCATACCCCAACCCCCACATTGACACCCCCAACCCATACCCCAACCCCCACACTGACACCCCCCATACCCCAACCCCCACACTGACACCCCCCATACCCCAACCCCCACATTGACACCCCCCACCCTGACACCCCCCACCCCATACCCCAACCCCCACATTGACACCCCCCACCCCATACCCCAACCCCCACCCTGACACCCCCCACCCCATACCCCAACCCCCACATTGACACCCCCACCCCATACCCCAACCTCCACATTGACACCCCCACCCCATACCCCAACCCCCACACTGACACCCCCCATACCCCAACCCCCACATTGACACCCCCACCCTGACACCCCCCACCCTGACACCCCCACCCCATACCCCAACCTCCACACAGACACCCCCCACCCCATACCCCAACCCCCACACTGACACCCCCACCCCATACCCCACACTGACACCCCCCACCCCATACCCCAACCCCCACACTGACACCCCCCACCCCATACCCAACCCCCCACACTGACACCCCCCACCCATACCCCAACCTCCCACACTGACACCCCCCACCCCATACCCCAACCCCCACACTGACACCCCCACACTGACACCCCCACCCTCATACCCCCACACTGACACCCCCCACCCCATACCCCAACCCCCACACTGACACCCCCCACCCCATACCCCAACCCCCACACTGACACCCCCCACCCCATACCCCAACCCCCCACACTGACACCCCCCACCCCATGTGGCTGCTTCTATGTACAGCGCTGTGGTATATGTCAGCGCTATATAATGTATAATAACAGTGTGTGAGTGTGGGGGAGACATTAGAGTGTGAGCTCTGAGGGACAGGAGGTCATGTGACTGCTTCTATGTACTGAGCTGTGGTATATGTCGGCGCTATATAATCTATAATAACAGTGTGTGAGTGTGGAGGAGACATTAGAGTGTGAGCTCTGAGGAACAGGAGGTCATGTGACTGCTTCTATGTACTGAGCTGTGGTATATGTCGGCGCTATATAGAGTGTGAGCTCTGGGGGTCAGGGAGGTCATGTGATGCAGCAGATAATAGGCGATGACATCACGCGTTGAAGCGGAGATGAATGGCGGCTCTCTATAGAGACGGGTGAGCTAGTCCTGTAACCATGGTAACAGTATTGGCCAGTTAATTGCTCGGCAGTACATGAAGGAGAGCGCGACCCCGCCATAGTGTCACCACGTTTCCCAGCCTCCATGACTATGAATGAATGGCTGCAATGCATGCTGGGACTTGTAGGGGGACTGACCCCCCGATTACTCCCTGGGGCATCCCAATTGGGCGCTCTGACCTCACGCCCCACATTCTGGGCCCAGTGTTCGGGATGGGCCGGGCATGTGCCACAGGCTGCAGGGAGGCCGGGGATGCCTGTGTTGGTTCACAGCCAGCTATGATGGGTTGTGGTCCTCTTTAAAGTGGAACGTTGGCCTCTGAGGCCAGCCCTGGAACCAGCCACCCGACTTATAACTCCATAGAACATCCCGATTTGGAATTCCTGATATAAATCACCTTGACCGTGATCCCACAGTGCATGTGCGGGGCATCCCTGGACTCCCTCCGGAGATACGTGATCGGGCGCACAGTACATCAGAGTTTAATGATGTGTGAGGTGAGTATACCAGCGATCCCCGAGGGTTTGGGATGCCCAGCGGCCATCCCTGTAGTCTTTTAGAATCCAGGGCTGGCCACGTTCGGTTTTGTTCAGCTTTAAAGAGGAGCAAAACCCAGGAGTGCTCCAGAGGAGAATTTCCGTCAAAAATATATATTGTTATAAATCCATATAACAATCAAAAGGCAAGTTCTGCAGAAAAAGCCCGAAAGGTTGGCGGCCGAGGTTCGGTGGTGCACGGCGGCAATAGATCAAACATCAGAAATTGATGGCATGTGCCTTTAAGTAGCAATATGGGGCAAAACCTTCAGTCTTTTTTCTAAACTTTAACCCTATATTTCCGCTGTTGCATGTGCGGCCTCTCGTCCAATCAGCTCTGTATGTCAGGTATATGAACGCACGCTGCCTGTAAGAGATCATCGGCATAGAGAAGCAGGAGTGGGGGCATCCCTGGACTCCCTCCGGAGATGCGTGCTCAGACACACAGTCCATCAGAGTTTAATGAGGTGAGATTACCAGCGATTCCCGAGGGTTTGGGATGCCCAGTAGCCGGCCCTGTAGTCTTTTAGAATCCAGGGCTGGTCATGTTTGGTTTCGTTCAGCTTTAAAGTGGAGCAAAACCAAGGATCCCGCGGCTCATGTGCGGCCTCTCATCCAATCAGCTCTGTATGCCACATATGTGAAGATCATCGGCATAGAGAAGCGGTAGTGGGGGCATCCCGAGTCCCCGAGTCTGTGGCGCGCTCTCTTCTAGCTGAACAGCTGAGTGTGGGAGCGCGCACAGCCGCAGGGAGGCCGGGGATGCATCAGTGGTGTGGGCGTCCTGGGAAGATAAGGGAGAGGGGTTCACACAGCGGGGCATCCCGAATCTGGATAATTTATTATCTTGCCCTAGAGCCATTTAGACACTATGGGTGGTAGGTCCTTTTTAAAGCAGAACAAAACCCAGCTTGCTTGGCCCTGGAATCTTCTCAATTCCAGGGCTGGCCAATAGCCTTCCCCTGGGGCATCCCAGATTGGCATGTCCTGCTGTGTGAAACCCCTTAATGTGCCGCTAATCACTCACCTTTCCCCCATCCAATGGCGCATGCGCGGGCTTTGGTCCAATCTGATTGTTTACAATGAGGAGTGACAGCTGCCGCATCCCCTGCATCTCTGGGCTGTGCGCGCGCCCCCGCCACCATTCATTCAGATGGGATGGGGCAGGAGCACAGGGGCCGCCGGGGATGCGGCCGCCGCTCTCACTCCCCATTGAAGCCAATCAGAGCCACAAGCAGCTCTGATTGGACGAGAGGCCGCGCATGCGCCGTTGGATCATGGAGAAGTGAATTGTTACTGGGTGATCTGTGGGGTGTCACACAGGGGGGGCGCCCCAAATCGCGGTGCCAGGGGGCCCGGGATGGTGAAAATCCTGGGCTTTGTCCAGCTTTAAAGTAGTGACTGTGTGGATAACAGATGAGCCATGATGGAGACCTTTATATATATGTGACAGGAGGGATAAGAAGGTCACTGAATGAGTAGTGGATACCAGGAAGGGACTCCCAGCAGAGGTGGCCGGAATCTCCCCAGAGACACAGAGGATGGAGCGGTGAGGTCACATGACCTCCGCAGGCACCGGGTATACGGGCACCCCCCCCCTCTGTGTATACAGGAGGTGCTGCGAGGCTCCACCACATCTGGATTCTATGTTATCTGTACATTTCTATCTACAAACAGCCAGCACCTGTGTACACACGGCCCCGGCATCCCTGGCATCCCCCCGGCCTGCCGTATCTCCAGCACAATGCCATGCGCCTCTTCCCATTCTCTCCATCGTCATTGTCCCCTGTGATTGATCCCCTCACCCGGCTCCATATCATAGGGATCACCAGGGATTGTGATGGAGCCCAGATAAGGCACAACTCCGATCACACGAATAACACCCCGGGGTCA
Organism: Gastrophryne carolinensis; assembly: GCA_027917425.1. Lineage (NCBI taxonomy): Eukaryota > Metazoa > Chordata > Amphibia > Anura > Microhylidae > Gastrophryne > Gastrophryne carolinensis. Next base: position 488,320,196 of record CM051237.1, on the reverse strand, counting down.
CCACCGGCAGGGGGAGGGGGGGCACCAGCAGGAGGGACATGGACGCCACCAGCCGGGGACGAGGGGTGCAAGCAGGAGGGACATGGATGCCACCAGCCGGGGATGAGGGGTGCCAGCAGGAGGGACATGGCCGCCACCAGCCGGAGACAAGGGGTGCCAGCAGGAGGGACATGGATGCCACCAGCCGGGGATGAGGGGTGCCAGCAGGAGGGACATGGACGCCACCAGCCGGGGATGAGGGGTGCCAGCAGGAGGGACATGGATGCCACCAGCCGGGGATGAGGGGTGCCAGCAGGAGGGACATGGACGCCACCAGCCGGGGATGAGGGGTGCCAGCAGGAGGGACATGGCCGCCACCAGCTGGGGACGAGGGGTGCCAGCAGGAGGGACATGGACACCACCAGCTGGGGACGAGGGGTGCCAGCAGGAGGGACATGGATGCCACCAGCCGGGGACAAGGGAGCTAGGTATAGCGACAGCAAAGCATCCCGAACCAGGATGCCCCAGGGTGACGGGCCGTCCCAAATCAGGATGCCCCAGGGTGATGGGCCGTCCCAAATCAGGATGCCCCAGGGTGATGGGCCGTCCCAAATCAGGATGCCCCAGGGTGATGGGCCGTCCCAAACCAGGATGCCCCAGGATGATGGGCCGTCCCAAACCAGGATGCCCCAGGGTGATGGGCCGTCCCAAACCAGGATGCCCCAGGGCGACGGAACCGAACCTGGGAAAGTGAAAATCACAGGTTTTGTTCCACTTTAATGCATAACTTAAACCTTGGAGCGGGGGGGGGGGGGCAGATATGGGGCAAAACTGGACGCAGGTCTCCCCCTCTCCATCATACAGGAAGTCATGGGGGTAGGTGAGTAAGATGGTGGTTAATAGGCAGCAGGAATCAGTGTCTTCAGGAAGGTTCCAGAACCTAAAGCTGGGACTAGAGGCAGTTATGAGCCATAAAGGAGGCCTCCGCATACTGAGCAGCAGGACGTATTCCCTGTCATTATATGGAATATGGGGAGGGGCGGCAGATGAGGGGTTAATGTATAGCAGGACGTATTCCCTGTCATTATATGGAATATGGGGAGGGGGGGCAGATGAGGGGTTAATGTATAGCAGGACGTATTCCCTGTCATTATATGGAATATGGGGAGGGGGCGGCAGATGAGGGGTTAATGTATAGCAGGACGTATTCCCTGTCATTATATGGAATATGGGGAGGGGGGGGGCAGATGAGGGGTTAATGTATAGCAGGACGTATTCCCTGTCATTATATGGAATATGGAATATGGGGCAGCAGATTAGGGGTTAATGTATAGCAGGACGTATTCCCTGTCATTATATGGAATATGGGGAGGGGGCGGCAGATGAGGGGTTAATGTATAGCAGGACGTATTCCCTGTCATTATATGGAATATGGGGCGGGGGCGGCAGATGAGGGGTTAATGTATAGCAGGACGTATTCCCTGTCATTATATGGAATATGGGGAGGGGGGGCAGATGAGGGGTTAATGTATAGCAGGATGTATTCCCTGTCATTATATGGAATATGGGGAGGGGGGGCAGATGAGGGGTTAATGTATAGCAGGATGTATTCCCTGTCATTATATGGAATATGGGGAGGGGGGGCAGATGAGGGGTTAATGTATAGCAGGACGTATTCCCTGTCATTATATGGAATATGGGGGGCGGGCGGCAGATGAGGGGTTAATGTATAGCAGGACGTATTCCCTGTCATTATATGGAATATGGGGAGGGGGGCAGATGAGGGGTTAATGTATAGCAGGACGTATTCCCTGTCATTATATGGAATATGGGGAGGGGGGCAGATGAGGGGTTAATGTATAGCAGGACATATTCCCTGTCATTATATGGAATATGGGGAGGGGGCGGCAGATGAGGGGTTAATGTATAGCAGGACGTATTCCCTGTCATTATATGGAATATGGGGAGGGGGCGGCAGATGAGGGGTTAATGTATAGCAGGACGTATTCCCTGTCATTATATGGAATATGAGGAGGGGGCGGCAGATGAGGGGGTAATGTATAGCAGGACGTATTCCCTGTCATTATATGGAATATGGGGAGGGGGGCGGCAGATGAGGGGTTAATGTATAGCAGGACGTATTCCCTGTCATTATATGGAATATGGGGAGGGGGGGCAGATGAGGGGTTAATGTATAGCAGGACGTATTCCCTGTCATTATATGGAATATGGGGAGGGGGGGCAGATGAGGGGTTAATGTATAGCAGGACGTATTCCCTGTCATTATATGGAATATGGGGAGGGGGGGCAGATGAGGGGTTAATGTATAGCAGGACGTATTCCCTGTCATTATATGGAATATGGGGAGGGGGGGGCAGATGAGGGGTTAATGTATAGCAGGATGTATTCCCTGTCATTATATGGAATATGAGGAGGGGGCGGCAGATGAGGGGGTAATGTATAGCAGGACGTATTCCCTGTCAATTTATGGAATATGGGGAGGGGGCAGCAGATGAGGGGTTAATGTATAGCAGGACGTATTCCCTGTCATTATATGGAATATGGGGAGGGGGCAGCAGATGAGGGGTTAATGTATAGCAGGACGTATTCCCTGTCATTATATGGAATATGGGGAGGGGGGGCAGATGAGGGGTTAATGTATAGCAGGACGTATTCCCTGTCATTATATGGAATATGGGGAGGGGGCAGCAGATGAGGGGTTAATGTATAGCAGGACGTATTCCCTGTCATTATATGGAATATGGGGAGGGGGCGGCAGATGAGGGGTTAATGTATAGCAGGATGTATTCCCTGTCATTATATGAAATATGGGGAGGGGGGGCAGATGAGGGGTTAATGTATAGCAGGACGTATTCCCTGTCATTATATGGAATATGAGGAGGGGGCAGCAGATGAGGGGTTAATGTATAGCAGGATGTATTCCCTGTCATTATATGGAATATGGGGAGGGGGGGCAGATGAGGGGTTAATGTATAGCAGGACGTATTCCCTGTCATTATATGGAATATGGGGAGGGGGCGGCAGATGAGGGGTTAATGTATAGCAGGACGTATTCCCTGTCATTATATGGAATATGGGGAGGGGGCAGATGAGGGGTTAATGTATAGCAGGACGTATTCCCTGTCATTATATGGAATATGGGGAGGGGGCAGTTGAGGGGTTAATGTATAGCAGGACGTATTCCCTGTCATTATATGGAATATGGGGAGGGGGGGCAGATGAGGGGTTAATGTATAGCAGGACGTATTCCCTGTCATTATATGGAATATGGGGAGGGGGCGGCAGATGAGGGGTTAATGTATAGCAGGACGTATTCCCTGTCATTATATGGAATATGAGGAGGGGGCAGCAGATGAGGGGTTAATGTATAGCAGGATGTATTCCCTGTCATTATATGGAATATGGGGAGGGGGGGCAGATGAGGGGTTAATGTATAGCAGGACGTATTCCCTGTCATTATATGGAATATGGGGAGGGGGCGGCAGATGAGGGGTTAATGTATAGCAGGACGTATTCCCTGTCATTATATGGAATATGGGGAGGGGGCAGATGAGGGGTTAATGTATAGCAGGACGTATTCCCTGTCATTATATGGAATATGGGGAGGGGGCAGTTGAGGGGTTAATGTATAGCAGGACGTATTCCCTGTCATTATATGGAATATGGGGAGGGGGGGCAGATGAGGGGTTAATGTATAGCAGGACGTATTCCCTGTCATTATATGGAATATGAGGAGGGGGGGCAGATGAGGGGTTAATGTATAGCAGGACGTATTCCCTGTCATTATATGGAATATGGGGAGGGGGCGGCAGATGAGGGGTTAATGTATAGCAGGACGTATTCCCTGTCATTATATGGAATATGAGGAGGGGGGGGCAGATGAGGGGTTAATGTATAGCAGGACGTATTCCCTGTCATTATATGGAATATGGGGAGGGGGCGGCAGATGAGGGGTTAATGTATAGCAGGACGTATTCCCTGTCATTATATGGAATATGGGGAGGGGGGGCAGATGAGGGGTTAATGTATAGCAGGACGTATTCCCTGTCATTATACGGAATATGGGGAGGGGGCAGATGAGGGGTTAATGTATAGCAGGACGTATTCCCTGTTATTATATGGAATATGGGGAGGGGGCAGCAGATGAGGGGTTAATGTATAGCAGGACGTATTCCCTGTCATTATATGGAATATGGGGAGGGGGCGGCAGATGAGGGGTTAATGTATAGCAGGACGTATTCCCTGTTATTATATGGAATATGGGGAGGGGGGGCAGATGAGGGGTTAATGTATAGCAGGACGTATTCCCTGTCATTATATGGAATATGGGGAGGGGGGAGCAGATGAGGGGTTAATGTATAGCAGGACGTATTCCCTGTCATTATATGGAATATGGGGAGGCGGGAGCAGATGAGGGGTTAATGTATAGCAGGACGTATTCCCTGTCATTATATGGAATATGGGGAGGGGGGAGCAGATGAGGGGTTAATGTATAGCAGGACGTATTCCCTGTCATTATATGGAATATGGGGAGGCGGGAGCAGATGAGGGGTTAATGTATAGCAGGACGTATTCCCTGTCATTATATGGAATATGGGGAGGGGCGGCAGATGAGGGGTTAATGTATAGCAGGACGTGTTCCCTGTCATTATATGGAATATGGGGAGGGGGGAGCAGATGAGGGGTTAATGTATAGCAGGACGTGTTCCCTGTCATTATATGGAATATGGGGAGGGGCGGCAGATGAGGGGTTAATGTATAGTAGGACGTATTCCCTGTCATTATATGGAATATGAGGAGGCGGGAGCAGATGAGGGGTTAATGTATAGCAGGACGTATTCCCTGTCATTATATGGAATATGGGGAGGGGGGAGCAGATGAGGGGTTAATGTATAGTAGGACGTATTCCCTGTCATTATATGGAATATGGGGAGGGGGCAGATGAGGGGTTAATGTATAGCAGGACGTATTCCCTGTCATTATATGGAAAATGGGGAGGGGGCGGCAGATGAGGGGTTAATGTATAGTAGGACGTATTCCCTGTCATTATATGGAATATGGGGAGGGGGGGCAGATGAGGGGTTAATGTATAGCAGGACGTATTCCCTGTCATTATATGGAATATGGGGAGGGGGGGCAGATGAGGGGTTAATGTATAGCAGGACGTGTTCCTGTCATTATATGGAATATGGGGAGGGGGCGGCAGATGAGGGGTTAATGTATAGCAGGACGTATTCCCTGTCATTATATGGAATATGGGGAGGGGGGGCAGATGAGGGGTTAATGTATAGCAGGACGTGTTCCTGTCATTATATGGAATATGGGGAGGGGGGCGGCAGATGAGGGGTTAATGTATAGCAGGACGTATTCCCTGTCATTATATGGAATATGGGGAGGGGGCAGATGAGGGGTTAATGTATAGCAGGACGTATTCCCTGTCATTATATGGAATATGGGGAGGGGGCAGATGAGGGGTTAATGTATAGCAGGACGTATTCCCTGTCATTATATGGAATATGGGGAGGGGGGGGCAGATGAGGGGTTAATGTATAGCAGGACGTATTCCCTGTCATTATATGGAATATGGGGAGGGGGCAGATGAGGGGTTAATGTATAGCAGGACGTATTCCCTGTCATTATATGGAATATGGGGAGGGGGGGGGGGCAGATGAGGGGTTAATGTATAGCAGGACGTATTCCCTGTCATTATATGGAATATGAGGAGGGGGGGCAGATGAGGGGTTAATGTATAGCAGGACATGTTCCTGTCATTATATGGAATATGGGGAGGGGGGCGGCAGATGAGGGGTTAATGTATAGCAGGACGTATTCCCTGTCATTATATGGAATATGAGGAGGGGGCAGCAGATGAGGGGTTAATGTATAGCAGGACGTATTCCCTGTCATTATATGGAATATGGGGAGGGGGCGGCAGATGAGGGGTTAATGTATAGCAGGACGTATTCCCTGTCATTATATGGGGAGGGGGCAGCAGATGAGGGGTTAATGTATAGCAGGACGTATTCCCTGTCATTGTATGGAATATGGGGAGGGGGGCGGCAGATGAGGGGTTAATGTATAGCAGGACGTATTCCCTGTCATTATATGGAATATGAGGAGGGGGCAGCAGATGAGGGGTTAATGTATAGCAGGACGTATTCCCTGTCATTATATGGAATATGGGGAGGGGGCGGCAGATGAGGGGTTAATGTATAGCAGGACGTATTCCCTGTCATTATATGGGGAGGGGGCAGCAGATGAGGGGTTAATGTATAGCAGGACGTATTCCCTGTCATTATATGGAATATGGGGAGGGGGGGCAGATGAGGGGTTAATGTATAGCAGGACGTATTCCCTGTCATTATATGGAATATGGGGGGCGGGCGGCAGATGAGGGGTTAATGTATAGCAGGACGTATTCCCTGTCATTATATGGGGAGGGGGCAGCAGATGAGGGGTTAATGTATAGCAGGACGTATTCCCTGTCATTATATGGAATATGGGGAGGGGGCAGCAGATGAGGGGTTAATGTATAGCAGGACGTATTCCCTGTCATTATATGGGGAGGGGGCAGCAGATGAGGGGTTAATGTATAGCAGGACGTATTCCCTGTCATTATATGGAATATGGGGAGGGGGCGGCAGATGAGGGGTTAATGTATAGCAGGACGTATTCCCTGTCATTATATGGAATATGGGGAGGGGGCAGATGAGGGGTTAATGTATAGCAGGACGTGTTCCTGTCATTATATGGAATATGGGGAGGGGGCAGCAGATGAGGGGTTAATGTATAGCAGGATGTATTCCCTGTCATTATATGGAATATGGGGAGGGGGGGCAGATGAGGGGTTAATGTATAGCAGGACATATTCCCTGTCATTATATGGAATATGGGGAGGGGGCGGCAGATGAGGGGTTAATGTATAGCAGGACGTATTCCCTGTCATTATATGGAATATGGGGAGGGGGCAGCAGATGAGGGGTTAATGTATAGCAGGACATATTCCCTGTCATTATATGGAATATGGGGAGGGGGCAGCAGATGAGGGGTTAATGTATAGCAGGACGTATTCCCTGTCATTATATGGAATATGGGGAGGGGGCAGCAGATGAGGGGTTAATGTATAGCAGGACGTATTCCCTGTCATTATATGGAATATGGGGAGGGGGGGCAGATGAGGGGTTAATGTATAGCAGGACGTATTCCCTGTCATTATATGGAATATGGGGAGGGGGCAGCAGATGAGGGGTTAATGTATAGCAGGACGTATTCCCTGTCATTATATGGAATATGGGGAGGGGGCAGCAGATGAGGGGTTAATGTATAGCAGGACGTATTCCCTGTCATTATATGGAATATGGGGAGGGGGCGGCAGATGAGGGGTTAATGTATAGCAGGACGTATTCCCTTTCATTATATGGAATATGGGGAGGGGGCAGCAGATGAGGGGTTAATGTATAGCAGGACGTATTCCCTGTCATTATATGGAATATGGGGAGGGGGCAGCAGATGAGGGGTTAATGTATAGCAGGACGTATTCCCTGTCATTATATGGAATATGGGGAGGGGGCGGCAGATGAGGGGTTAATGTATAGCAGGACGTATTCCCTGTCATTATATGGAATATGGGGAGGGGCAGTTGAGGGGTTAATGTATAGCAGGACGTATTCCCTGTCATTATATGGAATATGGGGAGGGGGCGGCAGATGAGGGGTTAATGTATAGCAGGACGTATTCCCTGTCATTATATGGAATATGGGGAGGGGGCCGCAGATGAGGGGTTAATGTATAGCAGGACGTATTCCCTGTCATTATATGGAATATGGGGAGGGGGGCAGATGAGGGGTTAATGTATAGCAGGACGTATTCCCTGTCATTATATGGAATATGGGGAGGGGGGGGCAGATAAGGGGTTAATGTATAGCAGGACGTATTCCCTGTCATTATATGGAATATGGGGAGGGGGCAGCAGATGAGGGGTTAATGTATAGCAGGACGTATTCCCTGTCATTATATGGAATATGGGGAGGGGGCGGCAGATGAGGGGTTAATGTATAGCAGGACGTATTCCCTTTCATTATATGGAATATGGGGAGGGGGCAGCAGATGAGGGGTTAATGTATAGCAGGACGTATTCCCTGTCATTATATGGAATATGGGGAGGGGGCAGCAGATGAGGGGTTAATGTATAGCAGGACGTATTCCCTGTCATTATATGGAATATGGGGAGGGGGCGGCAGATGAGGGGTTAATGTATAGCAGGACGTATTCCCTGTCATTATATGGAATATGGGGAGGGGGGGCAGATGAGGGGTTAATGTATAGCAGGACGTATTCCCTGTCATTATATGGAATATGGGGAGGGGGCGGCAGATGAGGGGTTAATGTATAGCAGGACGTATTCCCTGTCATTATATGGAATATGGGGAGGGGGCAGCAGATGAGGGGTTAATGTATAGCAGGACGTATTCCCTGTCATTATATGGAATATGGGGAGGGGGGGCAGATGAGGGGTTAATGTATAGCAGGACGTATTCCCTGTCATTATATGGAATATGGGGAGGGGGCAGCAGATGAGGGGTTAATGTATAGCAGGACGTATTCCCTGTCATTATATGGAATATGGGGCGGGGGCAGCAGATGAGGGGTTAATGTATAGCAGAACATATTCCCTGCCATTATATGGAATATGGGGAGGGGGCGGCAGATGAGGGGTTAATGTATAGCAGGACATATTCCCTGTCATTATATGGAATATGGGGAGGGGGCAGCAGATGAGGGGTTAATGTATAGCAGGACGTATTCCCTGTCATTATATGGAATATGGGGAGGGGGCAGCAGATGAGGGGTTAATGTATAGCAGGACATATTCCCTGTCATTATATGGAATATGGGGAGGGGGCAGCAGATGAGGGGTTAATGTATAGCAGGACGTATTCCCTGTCATTATATGGAATATGGGGAGGGGGCAGCAGATGAGGGGTTAATGTATAGCAGGACATATTCCCTGTCATTATATGGAATATGGGGAGGGGGCAGCAGATGAGGGGTTAATGTATAGCAGGACGTATTCCCTGTCATTATATGGAATATGGGGAGGGGGCGGCAGATGAGGGGTTAATGTATAGCAGGACATATTCCCTGTCATTATATGGAATATGGGGAGGGGGTGGCAGATGAGGGGTTAATGTATAGCAGAACATATTCCCTGCCATTATATGGAATATGGGGAGGGGGCGGCAGATGAGGGGTTAATGTATAGCAGGACGTATTCCCTGTCATTATATGGAATATGGGGAGGGGGGGCAGATGAGGGGTTAATGTATAGCAGGACGTATTCCCTGTCATTATATGGAATATGGGGAGGGGGGGCAGATGAGGGGTTAATGTATAGCAGGACGTATTCCCTGTCATTATATGGAATATGGGGAGGGGGCAGCAGATGAGGGGTTAATGTATAGCAGGACGTATTCCCTGTCATTATATGGAATATGGGGAGGGGGCAGCAGATGAGGGGTTAATGTATAGCAGGACGTATTCCCTGTCATTATATGGAATATGGGGAGGGGGCAGCAGATGAGGGGTTAATGTATAGCAGGACGTATTCCCTGTCATTATATGGAATATGGGGAGGGGGGGCAGATGAGGGGTTAATGTATAGCAGGACGTATTCCCTGTCATTATATGGAATATGGGGAGGGGGGAGCAGATGAGGGGTTAATGTATAGCAGGACGTATTCCCTGTCATTATATGGAATATGGGGAGGGGGGGGCAGATGAGGGGTTAATGTATAGCAGGATGTATTCCCTGTCATTATATGGAATATAGGGAGGGGGGGGGCAGATGAGGGGTTAATGTATAGCAGGACGTATTCCCTGTCATTATATGGAATATGGGGAGGGGGGAGCAGATGAGGGGTTAATGTATAGCAGGACGTATTCCCTGTCATTATATGGAATATGGGGAGGGGGCAGATGAGGGGTTAATGTATAGCAGGACGTATTCCCTGTCATTATATGGAATATGGGGAGGGGGCGGCAGATGAGGGGTTAATGTATAGCAGGACGTATTCCCTGTCATTATATGGAATATGGGGAGGGGGCAGATGAGGGGTTAATGTATAGCAGGACGTATTCCCTGTTATTATATGGAATATGGGGAGGGGGCAGATGAGGGGTTAATGTATAGCAGGACGTATTCCCTGTTATTATATGGAATATGGGGAGGGGGCAGATGAGGGGTTAATGTATAGCAGGACGTATTCCCTGTCATTATATGGAATATGAGGAGCGGGGAGCAGATGAGGGGTTAATGTATAGCAGGATGTATTCCCTGTCATTATATGGAATATGGGGAGGGGGGGGCAGATGAGGGGTTAATGTATAGCAGGATGTATTCCCTGTCATTATATGGAATATGGGGAGGGGGCGGCAGATGAGGGGTTAATGTATAGCAGGACGTATTCCCTGTCATTATATGGAATATGGGGAGGGGGGGCAGATGAGGGGTTAATGTATAGCAGGACGTATTCCCTGTCATTATATGGAATATGGGGAGGGGGGGCAGATGAGGGGTTAATGTATAGCAGGACGTATTCCCTGTCATTATATGAAATATGGGGGCGGGATGGCAGATGAGGGGTTAATGTATAGCAGGACGTATTCCCTGTCATTATATGGAATATGGGGAGGGGGCGGCAGATGAGGTGTTAATGTATAGCAGGATGTATTCCCTGTCATTATATGGAATATGGGGAGGGGGCGGCAGATGAGGGGTTAATGTATAGCAGGATGTATTCCCTGTCATTATATGGAATATGGGGAGGGGGCGGCAGATGAGGGGTTAATGTATAGCAGGACGTATTCCCTGTCATTATATGGGGAGGGGGCAGCAGATGAGGGGTTAATGTATAGCAGGACGTATTCCCTGTCATTATATGGAATATGGGGAGGGGGCGGCAGATGAGGGGTTAATGTATAGCAGGATGTATTCCCTGTCATTATATGGAATATGGGGAGGGGGCGGCAGATGAGGGGTTAATGTATAGCAGGACGTATTCCCTGTCATTATATGGAATATGGGGGGGGGGCAGATGAGGGGTTAATATATAGCAGGACGTATTCCCTGTCATTATATGGAATATGGGGCGGGGGCGGCAGATGAGGGGTTAATGTATAGCAGGATGTATTCCCTGTCATTATATGGAATATGGGGGGGCGGGCGGCAGATGAGGGGTTAATGTATAGCAGGATGTATTCCCTGTCATTATATGGAATATGGGGGGGGGCAGATGAGGGGTTAATGTATAGCAGGACGTATTCCCTGTCATTATATGGAATATGGGGAGGGGGGGGGCAGATGAGGGGTTAATGTATAGCAGGACGTATTCCCTGTCATTATATGGAATATGGGGAGGGGGCGGCAGATGAGGGGTTAATGTATAGCAGGATGTATTCCCTGTCATTATATGGAATATGGGGAGGGGGGGGGCAGATGAGGGGTTAATGTATAGCAGGACGTATTCCCTGTCATTATATGGAATATGGGGAGGGGGCGGCAGATGAGGGGTTAATGTATAGCAGGATGTATTCCCTGTCATTATATGGAATATGGGGAGGGGGCGGCAGATGAGGGGTTAATGTATAGCAGGACGTATTCCCTGTCATTATATGGGGAGGGGGCAGCAGATGAGGGGTTAATGTATAGCAGGACGTATTCCCTGTCATTATATGGAATATGGGGAGGGGGCGGCAGATGAGGTGTTAATGTATAGCAGGATGTATTCCCTGTCATTATATGGAATATGGGGAGGGGGCGGCAGATGAGGGGTTAATGTATAGCAGGATGTATTCCCTGTCATTATATGGAATATGGGGAGGGGGCGGCAGATGAGGGGTTAATGTATAGCAGGACGTATTCCCTGTCATTATATGGGGAGGGGGCAGCAGATGAGGGGTTAATGTATAGCAGGACGTATTCCCTGTCATTATATGGAATATGGGGAGGGGGCGGCAGATGAGGGGTTAATGTATAGCAGGATGTATTCCCTGTCATTATATGGAATATGGGGAGGGGGCGGCAGATGAGGGGTTAATGTATAGCAGGACGTATTCCCTGTCATTATATGGAATATGGGGGGGGGCAGATGAGGGGTTAATGTATAGCAGGACGTATTCCCTGTCATTATATGGAATATGGGGCGGGGGCGGCAGATGAGGGGTTAATGTATAGCAGGATGTATTCCCTGTCATTATATTGAATATGGGGGGGCGGGCGGCAGATGAGGGGTTAATGTATAGCAGGATGTATTCCCTGTCATTATATGGAATATGGGGGGGGGGCAGATGAGGGGTTAATGTATAGCAGGACGTATTCCCTGTCATTATATGGAATATGGGGAGGGGGCGGCAGATGAGGGGTTAATGTATAGCAGGATGTATTCCCTGTCATTATATGGAATATGGGGAGGGGGGGGGGCAGATGAGGGGTTAATGTATAGCAGGATGTATTCCCTGTCATTATATGGAATATGGGGAGGGGGCAGCAGATGAGGGGTTAATGTATAGCAGGATGTATTCCCTGTCATTATATGGAATATGGGGAGGGGGCGGCAGATGAGGGGTTAATGTATAGCAGGACGTATTCCCTGTCATTATATGGGGAGGGGGCGGCAGATGAGGGGTTTATGTATAGCAGGACGTATTCCCTGTCATTATATGGAATATGGGGAGGGGGGGCAGATGAGGGGTTAATGTATAGCACAACGTATTCCCTGTCATTATATGGAATATGGGGGGGGCAGATGAGGGGTTAATGTATAGCAGGACGTATTCCCTGTCATTATATGGAATATGGGGAGGGGGGGCAGATGAGGGGTTAATGTATAGCACAACGTATTCCCTGTCATTATATGGAATATGGGGGGGGCAGATGAGGGGTTAATGTATAGCAGGACGTATTCCCTGTCATTATATGGAATATGGGGAGGGGGGGCAGATGAGGGGTTAATGTATAGCAGGACGTATTCCCTGTCATTATATGGAATATGGGGAGGGGGGGGCAAGTGAGGGGTTAATGTATAGCAGGACGTATTCCCTGTCATTATATGGAATATGGGGATGGGGGGGCAGATGAGGGGTTAATGTATAGCAGGATGTATTCCCTGTCATTATATGGAATATGGGGAGGGGGCGGCAGATGAGGGGTTAATGTATAGCAGGACGTATTCCCTGTCATTATATGGAATATGGGGAGGGGGGGCAGATGAGGGGTTAATGTATAGCAGGAAGCCGCACATTATTCCCTTACATGGAGCTGCACCTTGACGAAGCCGACATGTGCGAGGCGCGTCGTGTCCAACCATTGCCCCCAATGGTGGGGATTGTTTGTCTTACAGGGGGTAAACATGCCAATATGATGAATAAATCCCCTCAGCGGGGGAGCGACGTGCGCGGCATCACCGCGAGCAGAACATCCTCCTGCCGGATAAATATTATGTCATGTGGCCGCCGCAGCATCAGCACCAGCACGACCATGCAGTGGACCCCGACGTCTGCCCACTGGCCTTCCCCTGGGGTGTGCCAGCTCGGGATGCCCCGCTCTGTATATATACTCACCTTTTCCGGTGGCTCCCTTGGTGATGGAGAGGGCATCTCTCTATTTCTATAGGCTGGGGACAGGAGCGCACCCCCATATAAAGGGCACTGGGGATGTGGCTGCTCCCTAATGCACAGGAAGGGCTCTGATTGGACGACGGCCCGTGCATGCGGCCATACCTCCCAAGTGTCTCTGATTTGGAGGGACTGTCCCTCTTTTGAGCCCATGTCCCCCTGTCCCTCGTTGCTCTCATTTGTAACTTGCAGATCTGCAGCAATTAATGATTCATTTGCCTATTCAAAGTGTTTCTATTGTTGTAACTGTTACAGTGTATCTCCTATCCATCCCTCAATGAGGGGGCGTGGCTTCACCCATCCCTCAATGAGGGGGCGTGGCTCCATCCATCCCTCAATGAGGGGGCGTGGCTTCATCCATCCCTTCATTCATCCCTCAATGGGGGGCGTGGCTTCATCCATCCCTCAATGGGGGCGTGGCTTCATCCATCCCTCAATGAGGGGTGTGGCTTCATCCACCCCTCAATGAGGGGCGTGGCTTCATCCATCCCTCAATGAGAGGGCGTGGCTTCATCCATCCCTCAATGAGGGGGCGTGGCTACATCCATTCCTCAATGAGGGGGAGTGGCTTCATCCATCCCTCAATGAGGGGGTGGGGCTTCATCCATCCCTCAATGAGGGGGCGTGACTTCATCCATTCCTCAATGAGGGTCGTGGCTTCTTCCAGCCCTCAATGAGTAGGCGTGGCTTCATCAATTCCCCAATGAGGGGGCGTGGCTTCATCCATTCCTCAATGAGGGGACGTGGCTTCATATATCCCTCAATGAGGGGCGTGGCTTCATCCCTCCCTCAATGAGGGGCGTGGCTTAATTTAACAAATGTCCCGGAAAAGTTAGGAGATGCATAATCTATAGTGTACAGCTCGACCCCCCGACCCGCCTCCTCACGCCCCCACCATCTGCTCATCTTCTGCCTTGTCTGATCTAATGGCCTCACTTGTGCCGCTATGTGATCCGGGGCCCCTGACCTACAGAAAGATCCGGAGAGCCAGGACTTGCATTATTATTATTATTATTATTATTATTATGGGGCCCTAATGGGCGTCCTGACCTGGGACCTGCAGGCTGCCATGTTGTTACTGCTGGCACTAATGATCTCTCCCTTACCCAACGTTTCGACCCTCCCACCATACATTCCTAGTATAGGTGTAATACACCTGATCCTGGCATCATAGTCCATCCTGATTGGCTGCCTGGGCAGTGACTCCCGGGACTGAGGCGGACCCTCCCTCTGTGTTCCTGGATGCCAGGGTTATTGCTATATGATTTCTTTTTACCCGACGTTTCGAGCCTCCCGGTGATAACACATTCCTAGTATAGGTGCAATGCTCCTTACCGGACGTTTGAGCCTCCCCCCTATAACACATTGCTAGTACAGATGCCATGTGTGTACTTGGTGAGATAGTAGATCCTGATTGGCTGCCTGGGCAGTGACTCCTGGGACTGAGGCGGACCCTCCCTCTGTGTTCCTGGATGCCAGGGTCCGGGTCTTATAGCTGAATGATTTCTTCTATGCTCCTTACCCGACGTTTTGAGACTCCCGAACATAACACATTCCTAGTATAGGCGCAATACACCTGACATCATAGTAGATCCTGATTGGCTGACACAGTGAGATGCCCCGCCCACAGTCCTGATTCCCTTTCCTGCCATTCCTAAACCACCATGGATACCCCGGAATAATCCCCAGCCGCACATGCCCAGACCTAGGGCTCACCCACCGAAGATGTTTCCCCAGGTTCACTTGCTGTATGTGGGAGCGGGGGGAGGGTGACACGGTGAGGTCACACACCCTATACAGCCATGCTGTGCTCACCTGTCTGCAGGTAACACCTGCCGGGGAGATAAATCAGCCTCGTCCAATCAGTGCAGCTCCCACTTGGTAGCCTACCTGAATGGCCGGGATGGGGGCATGCACCTGAGTCCAGAGACGCTTACAACACCTGGGAGCCACAGGGAAAAGTAAGCCGCTGACTCCCACATTGCTGGGAATCCTGATTCGGGATGCCCCAGGGTAGGGCCAGCAGCCTTAGGGTTAAACGCCCAGGGACCAATCACTGAGCCTAAATGCCCCGGGGCACTCCAACAAAGCATGCCTCACGTACCTGTCTGTCTTATTCAGGGTGAAGGTCCGGATTAATGTGAGCAATCTGTATGTACAGGGTGTGGGAAACATATAAGATAGACTCTTATTCAGGGTGAAGGTCCGGATTAATGTGAGCAATCTGTATGTACAGGGGGGGAAACATACAAGATAGGCTCTTATTCAGGGTGAAGGTCCGGATTAATGTGAGCACAGGGTGAAGGTCCGGATTAATGTGAGCAATCTGTATGTACAGGGCGTGGGAAACATATAAGATAGGCTCTTATTCACCCTTATTCAGGGTGACGGTCCGCTTTAAGTTATGACCACTGTGACAGAGCAGGTGTGGGGCATGTGTGGGTGCACCCGTGTGTAGACAGGAAGTGCAGTGCGCGGCGTCCGTTGACCACCTGACCACATTGTAGCGCCACCTTCTCATTCCGGAAACCACACGTCTGCTTATCTATTGTGCAATCGGCACGCGCTGCACAATGGGCCACACTTAAAGGAGACCCAAAGTTAGACATTGGACAGCCTAGGGGGCATCCCGATCCCTGTGCACGCTGTACTCACCTATCCCGGGCATTGTAGGGGAGTGGCACCCAGGCTCCCTCTCTGCTCCGCCACAAGGGATGCCCCACCATTCCTACCCTGACCCCCACATTTATAGTGCCAACCTCACCCCCAGCTCCTCTAAAGAAGAACAAAACCCTTAAATTTGACTTTTGACCATTCTCTAGATTCGGGATGCCCCACTATGTGAGATCCCCTAGGAAGCCCAAAAAAACCTCACCCGTCTCTCTCCAAAGGCGCAGGCGTGGGCCAAGACCAACAAACAACCACAATTAGAGTGCTGCACCTCTCACTGAGAGATGGACGAAGCCACGCCCCCCCATTGATGGATAGATGAAGCCACGCTCTCTCATTGAGGGATAGATGAAGCCACGCTTTCTCACTGAGGGATAGATGAAGCCACACTCTCTCATTGAGGGATAGATGAAGCCACACTCTCTCATTGAGGGATAGATGAAGCCACGCTCTCTCATTGAGGGATGGATGAAGCCACACTCTCTCATTGAGGGATAGATGAAGCCACGCACTCTCACTGAGGGATAGATGAAGCCACGCTCTCTCATTGAGGGATAGATGAAGCCACGCCCCCTCATTGAGGGATAGATGAAGCCACACTCTCTCACTGAGGGATAGATGAAGCCACGCTCTCTCATTGAGGGATAGATGAAGCCACGCCCCCTCATTGAGGGATAGATGAAGTCACGCTCTCTCACTGAGGGATAGATGAAGCCACACTCTCTCATTGAGAGATAGATGAAGCCACACTCTCTCATTGAGGGATAGATGAAGCCACGCTCTCTCATTGAGGGATAGATGAAGATACGCTCTCTCATTGAGGGATGGATGAAGCCACGCTATCTCATTGACGGATGGATGAAGCCACACTCTCTCATTGAGGGATAGATGAAGCCACGCTCTCTCACTGAGGGATAGATGAAGCCACACTCTCTCACTGAGGGAGAGATGAAGCCACACTCTCTCACTGAGGGAGAGATGAAGCCACACTCTCTCATTGAGGGATAGATGAAGCCACACTCTCTCATTGAGGGATAGATGAAGCCACACTCTCTCACTGAGGGAGAGATGAAGCCACACTCTCTCATTGAGGGATAGATGAAGCCACACTCTCTCACTGGGGGATAGATGAAGCCACGCTCTCTCATTGAGGGATAGATGAAGCCACGCCCCCTCATTGAGGGATAGATGAAGTCACGCTCTTTCACTGAGGGATAGATGAAGCCACACTCTCTCATTGAGAGATAGATGAAGCCACACTCTCTCATTGAGGGATAGATGAAGCCACGCTCTCTCATTGAGGGATAGATGAAGATACGCTCTCTCATTGAGGGATGGATGAAGCCACGCTCTCTCATTGACGGATGGATGAAGCCACACTCTCTCATTGAGGGATAGATGAAGCCACGCTCTCTCATTGAGGGATGGATGAAGCCACGCCCCCTCATTGAGGGATAGATGAAGCCACATACCCTCATTGAGGGATAGATGAAGCCACGCTCTCTCATTGAGGGATAGATGAAGCCACACTCTCTCATTGAGGGATAGATGAAGCCACACACCCTCATTGAGTGATAGATGAAGCCACGCTCTCTCATTGAGGGATGGATGAAGCCAAACCCCATCATTGATGGATAGATGAAGCTACGCTCTCTCAATGAGGGATGGATGAAGCCACACTCTCTCATTGAGGGATAGATGAAGCCACACTCCCTCATTGAGGGATAGATGAAGCCACACTCTCTCATTGAGGGATGGATGAAGCCACACTCTCTCATTGAGGGATGGATGAAGCCACACTCTCTCATTGAGGGATAGATGAAGCCACGCTCTCTCACTGAGGGATAGATGAAGCCACACTCTCTCACTGAGGGAGAGATGAAGCCACACTCTCTCACTGAGGGAGAGATGAAGCCACACTCTCTCATTGAGGGATAGATGAAGCCACACTCTCTCATTGAGGGATAGATGAAGCCACACTCTCTCACTGAGGGAGAGATGAAGCCACACTCTCTCATTGAGGGATAGATGAAGCCACACTCTCTCACTGAGGGATAGATGAAGCCACGCTCTCTCATTGAGGGATAGATGAAGCCACGCCCCCTCATTGAGGGATAGATGAAGTCACGCTCTCTCACTGAGGGATAGATGAAGCCACACTCTCTCATTGAGAGATAGATGAAGCCACACTCTCTCATTGAGGGATAGATGAAGCCACGCTCTCTCATTGAGGGATAGATGAAGATACGCTCTCTCATTGAGGGATGGATGAAGCCACGCTCTCTCATTGAC
The DNA here is from genome assembly GCA_027917425.1 of Gastrophryne carolinensis. Taxonomy (NCBI): domain Eukaryota; kingdom Metazoa; phylum Chordata; class Amphibia; order Anura; family Microhylidae; genus Gastrophryne; species Gastrophryne carolinensis. The sequence goes on along the minus strand of CM051237.1, from coordinate 488,301,563 downwards.
GGATGGATGAAGCCACACTCTCTCATTGAGGGATAGATGAAGCCACGCTCTCTCATTGAGGGATGGATGAAGCCACGCCCCATCATTGAGGGATAGATGAAGCCACATACCCTCATTGAGGGATAGATGAAGCCACGCTCTCTCATTGAGGGATAGATGAAGCCACGCTCTCTCATTGAGGGATGGATGAAGCCACACTCTCTCATTGAGGGATAGATGAAGCCACACTCTCTCATTGAGGGATAGATGAAGCCACACACCCTCATTGAGTGATAGATGAAGCCACGCTCTCTCATTGAGGGATGGATGAAGACAAACCCCATCATTGATGGATAGATGAAGCTACGCTCTCTCATTGAGGGATGGATGAAGCCACACTCTCTCATTGAGGGATAGATGAAGCCACACTCCCTCATTGAGGGATAGATGAAGCCACACTCTCTCATTGAGGGATGGATGAAGCCACACTCTCTCATTGAGGGATGGATGAAGCCACACTCTCTCATTGAGGGATAGATGAAGCCACGCTCTCTCATTGAGGGATAGATGAAGCCACACTCTCTCATTGAGGGATAGATGAAGCCACACTTTCTCATTGAGGGATGGATGAAGCCACACTCTCTCATTGAGGGATGGATGAAGCCACGCCCCCTCATTGAGGGATAGATGAAGCCACGCTCTCTCATTGAGGGATAGATGAAGCCACACTCTCTCATTGAGGGATAGATGAAGCCACGCTCTCTCATTGAGGGATAGATGAAGCCACGCTCTCTCATTGAGGGATGGATGAAGCCACGCTCCCTCATTGAGGGATAGATGAAGCCACACCCCCTCATTGAGGGATAGATGAAGCCACGCTCTCTCATTGAGGGATAGATGAAGCCACGCTCTCTCATTGAGGGATGGATGAAGCCACACTCTCTCATTGAGGGATAGATGAAGCCACACTCTCTCATTGAGGGATAGATGAAGCCACGCTCTCTCATTGAGGGATAGATGAAGCCACGCTCTCTCATTGAGGGATAGATGAAGCCACGCTCTCTCATTGAGGGATGGATGAAGCCATGCTCCCTCATTGAGGGATAGATGAAGCCACACCCCCTCATTGAGGGATAGATGAAGCCACGCTCTCTCATTGAGGGATAGATGAAGCCACGCTCTCTCATTGAGGGATGGATGAAGCCACACTCTCTCATTGAGGGATAGATGAAGCCACGCTCTCTCATTGAGGGATGGATGAAGCCACGCTCTCTCATTGAGGGATGGATGAAGCCACGCTCTCTCATTGAGGGATAGATGAAGCCACGCTCTCTCATTGAGGGATGGATGAAGCCACGCTCTCTCATTGAGGGATGGATGAAGCCACACTCTCTCATTGAGGGATAGATGAAGCCACGCTCTCTCATTGAGGGATGTATGAAGCCACGCCCCCTCATTGAGGGATAGATGAAGCCACACACCCTCATTGAGGGATAGATGAAGCCACGCTCTCTCATTGAGGGATAGATGAAGCCACGCTCTTTCATTGAGGGATAGATGAAGCCACGCTCTCTCATTGAGGGATGGATGAAGCCACACTCTCTCATTGAGGGATAGATGAAGCAACGCTCTCTCATTGAGGGATGGATGAAGCCACACCCCCTCATTGAGGGATAGATGAAGCCACGCTCTCCCATGAGGGATAGATGAAGCCACACTTTCTCATTGAGGGATAGATGAAGCCATGCTCTCTCATTGAGGGATGGATGAAGCCACGCTCTCTCATGGAGGGAAAGATGAAGCCACGCTCTCTCATTGAGGGATAGATGAAGCCACACTCTCTCATTGAGGGATAGATGAAGCCACACTCTCTCATTGAGGGATAGATGAAGTCACGCCCTCTCATTGAGGGATAGATGAAGCCACACTCTCTCATTGAGGGATAGATGAAGCCACGCTCTCCCATGAGGGATAGATGAAGCCACGCCCTCTCATTGAGGGATAGATGAAGCCACGCTCTCCCATGAGGGATAGATGAAGCCACACTTTCTCATTGAGGGATAGATGAAGCCATGCTCTCTCATTGAGGGATGGATGAAGCCACGCTCTCTCATGGAGGGAAAGATGAAGCCACGCTCTCTCATTGAGGGATGGATGAAGCCACGCTCTCTCATTGAGGGATAGATGAAGCCACGCTCTCTCATTGAGGGATGGATGAAGCCACGCCCCCTCATTGAGGGATAGATGAAGCCACACACCCTCATTGAGGGATAGATGAAGCCACGCTCTCTCATTGAGGGATAGATGAAGCCACGCTCTCTCATTGAGGGATGGATGAAGCCACACTCTCTCATTGAGGGATAGATGAAGCCACACTCTCTCATTGAGGGATAGATGAAGCCACGCCCTCTCATTGAGGGATAGATGAAGCCACACCCCCTCATTGAGGGATAGATGAAGCCACGCTCTCCCATGAGGGATAGATGAAGCCACACTCTCTCATTGAGGGATGGATGAAGCCACACCCCCTCATTGAGTGATAGATGAAGCCACACTCTCTCATTGAGGGATGGATGAAGCCACACCCCCTCATTGAGGGATAGATGAAGCCACGCTCTCTCATTGAGGGATGGATGAAGCCACACTCTCTCATTGACGGATGGATGAAGCCACACTCTCTCATTGAGGGATAGATGAAGCCACACTCTCTCATTGAGGGATAGATGAAGCCACGCTCTCTCATTGAGGGATGGATGAAGCCACGCCCCCTCATTGAGGGATAGATGAAGCCACACACCATCATTGAGGGATAGATGAAGCCACGCTCTCTCATTGAGGGATAGATGAAGCCACGCTCTCTCATTGAGGGATGGATGAAGCCACACTCTCTCATTGAGGGATAGATGAAGCCACACTCTCTCATTGAGGGATAGATGAAGCCACACACCCTCATTGAGTGATAGATGAAGCCACGCTCTCTCATTGAGGGATGGAGGAAGCCACACCCCCTCATTGAGGGATAGATGAAGCAACGCTCTCTCATTGAGGGATGGATGAAGCCACACCCCCTCATTGAGGGATAGATGAAGCCACGCTCTCTCATTGAGGGATGGATGAAGCCACACTCTCTCATTGAGGGATAGATGAAGCCACACTCTCTCATTGAGGGATGGATGAAGCCACACCCCCTCATTGAGGGATAGATGAAGCCACGCTCTCTCATTGAGGGATGGATGAAGCCACACTCTCTCATTGAGGGATAGATGAAGCCACGCTCTCTCATTGAGGGATAGATGAAGCCTCACTCTCTCATTGAGGGATAGATGAAGCCACACTCTCTAATTGAGGGATATATGAAGCCACACTCTCTCATTGAGGGATGGATGAAGCCACGCCCCCTCATTGAGGGATAGATGAAGCCACGCTCTCTCATTGAGGAATAGATGAAGCCACGCCCCCTCATTGAGGGATAGATGAAGCCACACTCTCTCATTGAGGGATAGATGAAGCCACACTCTCTCATTGAGGGATAGATGAAGCCACACTCTCTCATTGAGGGATAGATGAAGCCACACTCTCTCATTGAGGGATAGATGAAGCCACACTCTCTCATTGAGGGATAGATGAAGCCACGCTCTCTCATTGAGGAATAGATGAAGCCACGCCCCCTCATTGAGGGATAGATGAAGCCACACCCTCTCATTGAGGGATAGATGAAGCCACACTCTCTCATTGAGGGATAGATGAAGTCACACTCTCTCACTGAGGGATAGATGAAGCCACACTCTCTCATTGAGGGATAGATGAAGCCACGCTCTCTCATTGAGGGATAGATGAAGCCACACTCTCTCCTTGAGGGATAGATGAAGCCACGCTCTCTCATTGAGGGATAGATGAAGCCACGCTCTCTCATTGAGGGATAGATGACGCCACGCTCTCTCATTGAGGGATGGATGAAGCCACGCCCCCTTATTGAGGGATGGATGAAGCCACGCTCTCTTATTGAGGGATAGATGAAGCCACACTCTCTCATTGAGGGATGGATGAAGCCACACTCTCTCATTGAGGGATAGATGAAGTCACACTCTCTCATTGAGGGATAGATGAAGCCACGCTCTCCCATGAGGGATAGATGAAGCCACGCCCTCTCATTGAGGGATAGATGAAGCCACACCCCCTCATTGAGGGATAGATGAAGCCACGCTCTCCCATGAGGGATAGATGAAGCCACACTCTCTCATTGAGGGATAGATGAAGCCACGCTCTCTCATTGAGGAATAGATGAAGCCATGCTCTCTCATTGAGGGATGGATGAAGCCACGCTCTCTTATGGAGGGAAAGATGAAGCCACGCTCTCTCATTGAGGGATGGATGAAGCCACGCTCTCTCATTGAGGGATGGATGAAGCCACACTCTCTCATTGAGGGATGGATGAAGCCACGCTCTCTCATTGAGGGATGGATGAAGCCATGCCCCCTCATTGAGGGATAGATGAAGCCACACACCCTCATTGAGGGATAGATGAAGCCACGCTCTCTCATTGAGGGAGAAATGAAGCCACGCTCTCTCATTGAGGGATGGATGAAGCCACACTCTCTCATTGAGGGATAGATGAAGCCACACTCTCTCATTGAGGGATAGATGAAGCCACGCCCTCTCATTGAGGGATAGATGAAGCCACACCCCCTCATTGAGGGATAGATGAAGCCACGCTCTCCCATGAGGGATAGATGAAGCCACGGTCTCTCATTGAGGGATAGATGAAGCCACACTCTCTCATTGAGGGATAGATGAAGCCACACTCTCTCATTGAGGGATAGATGAACCAACACTCTCTCATTGAGGGATGGATGAAGCCACGCTCTCTCATTGAGAGATAGATGAAGCCACACTCTCTCATTGAGGGATAGATGAAGCCACACTCTCTCATTGAGGGATGGATGAAGCCACGTTCTCTCATTGAGAGATAGATGAAGCCACACTCTCTCATTGAGGGATGGATGAAGCCACGCTCTCTCATTGAGAGATAGATGAAGCCACACTCTCTCATTGAGGGATGGATGAAGCCACGCTCTCTCATTGAGGGATAGATGAAGCCACACCCCCTCATTGAGGGATAGATGAAGCCACGCTCTCCCATGAGGGATAGATGAAGCCACACTCTCTCATTGAGGGATAGATGAAGCCACACTCTCTCATTGAGGGATGGATGAAGCCACACTCTCTCATTGAGGGATAGATGAAGCCACGCTCTCTCATTGAGGGATAGATGAAGCCACACTCTCTCATTGAGGAATAGATGAAGCCACACTCTCTCATTGAGGGATGAATGAAGCCACACTCTCTCATTGAGGGATAGATGAAGCCACACTCTCTCATTGAAAGATAGATGAAGCCACGCCCCCTCATTGAGGGATAGATGAAGCCACACTCTCTCATTGAGGGATAGATGAAGCCACACTCTCTCACTGAGGGATAGATGAAGCCACGCTCTCTCATTGAGGGATAGATGAAGCCACGCTCTCTCATTGAGGGATGGATGAAGCCACACTCTCTCATTGAGGGATGGATGAAGCCACGCTCTCTCATTGAGGGATGGATGAAGCCACGCCCCCTCATTGAGGGATAGATGAAGCCACACACCCTCATTGAGGGATAGATGAAGCCACGCTCTCTCATTGAGGGATAGATGAAGCCACGCTCTCTCATTGAGGGATGGATGAAGCCACACTCTCTCATTGAGGGATAGATGAAGCCACACTCTCTCATTGAGGGATAGATGAAGCCACGCCCTCTCATTGAGGGATAGATGAAGCCACACCCCCTCATTGAGGGATAGATGAAGCCACGCTCTCCCATGAGGGATAGATGAAGCCACACTCTCTCATTGAGGGATAGATGAAGCCACACTCTCTCATTGAGGGATAGATGAAGCCACACTCTCTCATTGAGGGATAGATGAAGCCACACCCCCTCATTGAGGGATAGATGAAGCCACGCTCTCCCATGAGGGATAGATGAAGCCACACTCTCTCATTGAGGGATAGATGAAGCCACACTCTCTCATTGAGGGATGGATGAAGCCACACTCTCTCATTGAGGGATAGATGAAGCCACGCTCTCTCATTGAGGAATAGATGAAGCCACACTCTCTCATTGAGGGATGGATGAAGCCACACTCTCTCATTGAGGGATAGATGAAGCCACACTCTCTCATTGAGGGATAGATGAAGCCACACTCTCTCATTGAGGGGTAGATGAAGCCACACTCTCTCATTGAGGGATAGATGAAGCCACACTCTCTCATTGAGGGATAGATGAAGCCACACTCTCTCATTGAGGGATGGATGAAGCCACGCCCCCTCATTGAGGGATAGATGAAGCCACACTCTCTCATTGAGGAATAGATGAAGCCACACTCTCTCATTGAGGGATAGATGAAGCCACACTCTCTCATTGAGGGATAGATGAAGCCACACTCTCTCATTGAGGGATAGATGAAGCCACACTCTCTCATTGAGGGATGGATGAAGCCACACTCTCTCATTGAGGGATGGATGAAGCCACACTCTCTCATTGAGGGATAGATGAAGCCACACTCTCTCATTGAGGGATAGATGAAGCCACACTCTTTCACTGAGGGATAGATGAAGCCACACTCTCTCATTGAGGGATAGATGAAGCCACACTCTCTCATTGAGGGATAGATGAAGCGACACTCTCTCATTGAGGGATGGATGAAGCCACACTCTCTCATTGAGGGATGGATGAAGCCACACTCTCTCATTGAGGGATAGATGAAGCCACACTCTCTCATTGAGGGATGGATGAAGCCACACTCTCTCATTGAGGGATAGATGAAGCCACACTCTCTCATTGAGGGATAGATGAAGCCACACTCTCTCATTGAGGGATAGATGAAGCCACACTCTCTCATTGAGGGATAGATGAAGCCACACTCTCTCATTGAGGGATAGATGAAGCCACACTCTCTCATTGAGGGATAGATGAAGCCACACTCTCTCATTGAGGGATGGATGAAGCCACGCTCTCTCATTGAGGGATAGATGAAGCCACACTCTCTCATTGAGGGATAGATGAAGCCACACCCCCTCATTGAGGGATAGATGAAGCCACGCTCTCTCATTGATGGATGGATGAAGCCACACTCTCTCATTGAGGGATAGATGAAGCCACACTCTCTCATTGAGAGATAGATGAAGCCACACTCTCTCATTGAGGGATGGATGAAGCCACGCTCTCTCATTGATGGATGGATGAAGCCACACTCTCTCATTGAGGGATAGATGAAGCCACACTCTCTCATTGAGGGATGGATGAAGCCACGCTCTCTCATTGAGAGATAGATGAAGCCACACTCTCTCATTGAGGGATGGATGAAGCCACGTTCTCTCATTGAGAGATAGATGAAGCCACACTCTCTCATTGAGGGATGGATGAAGCCACACTCTCTCATTGAGGGATAGATGAAGCCACACTCTCTCATTGAGGGATAGATGAAGCCACACTCTCTCATTGAGGGATGGATGAAGCCACGCTCTCTCATTGAGAGATAGATGAAGCCACACTCTCTCATTGAGGGATGGATGAAGCCACGTTCTCTCATTGAGAGATAGATGAAGCCACACTCTCTCATTGAGGGATGGATGAAGCCACGCTCTCTCATTGAGAGATAGATGAAGCCACACTCTCTCATTGAGGGATGGATGAAGCCACACTCTCTCATTGAGGGATAGATGAAGCCACACCCCCTCATTGAGGGATAGATGAAGCCACGCTCTCCCATGAGGGATAGATGAAGCCACACTCTCTCATTGAGGGATAGATGAAGCCACACTCTCTCATTGAGGGATGGATGAAGCCACACTCTCTCATTGAGGGATAGATGAAGCCACGCTCTCTCATTGAGGGATAGATGAAGCCACACTCTCTCATTGAGGAATAGATGAAGCCACACTCTCTCATTGAGGGATGGATGAAGCCACACTCTCTCATTGAGGGATAGATGAAGCCACACTCTCTCATTGAGGGATAGATGAAGCCACACTCTCTCATTGAGGGATAGATGAAGCCACACTCTCTCATTGAGGGATAGATGAAGCCACACTCTCTCATTGAGGGATAGATGAAGCCACGCTCTCTCATTGAGGGATAGATGAAGCCACACTCTCTCATTGAGGAATAGATGAAGCCACACTCTCTCATTGAGGGATGGATGAAGCCACACTCTCTCATTGAGGGATAGATGAAGCAACACTCTCTCATTGAGGGATAGATGAAGCCACACTCTCTCATTGAGGGATAGATGAAGCCACACTCTCTCATTGAGGGATGGATGAAGCCACACTCTCTCATTGAGGGATAGATGAAGCCACACTCTCTCATTGAGGGATGGATGAAGCCACGCCCCCTCATTGAGGGATAGATGAAGCCACACTCTCTCATTGAGGAATAGATGAAGCCACACTCTCTCATTGAGGGATAGATGAAGCCACACTCTCTCATTGAGGGATAGATGAAGCCACACTCTCTCATTGAGGGATAGATGAAGCCACACTCTCTCATTGAGGGATGGATGAAGCCACACTCTCTCATTGAGGGATGGATGAAGCCACACTCTCTCATTGAGGGATAGATGAAGCCACACTCTCTCATTGAGGGATAGATGAAGCCACACTCTTTCACTGAGGGATAGATGAAGCCACACTCTCTCATTGAGGGATAGATGAAGCCACACTCTCTCATTGAGGGATGGATGAAGCCACACTCTCTCATTGAGGGATAGATGAAGCCACACTCTCTCATTGAGGGATAGATGAAGCCACACTCTCTCATTGAGGGATAGATGAAGCCACACTCTCTCATTGAGGGATAGATGAAGCCACACTCTCTCATTGAGGGATAGATGAAGCCACACTCTCTCATTGAGGGATAGATGAAGCCACACTCTCTCATTGAGGGATGGATGAAGCCACACTCTCTCATTGAGGGATGGATGAAGCCACACTCTCTCATTGAGGGATAGATGAAGCCACACTCTCTCATTGAGGGATGGATGAAGCCACACTCTCTCATTGAGGGATAGATGAAGCCACACTCTCTCATTGAGGGATAGATGAAGCCACACTCTCTCATTGAGGGATAGATGAAGCCACACTCTCTCATTGAGGGATAGATGAAGCCACACTCTCTCATTGAGGGATAGATGAAGCCACACTCTCTCATTGAGGGATGGATGAAGCCACGCCCCATCATTGAGGGATAGATGAAGCCACACTCTCTCATTGAGGGATAGATGAAGCCACGCCCCATCATTGAGGGATAGATGAAGCCACACTCTCTCATTGAGGGATAGATGAAGCCACACTCTCTCATTGAGGGATAGATGAAGCCACACTCTCTCATTGAGGGATAGATGAAGCCACGCTCTCTCATTGAGGGATAGATGAAGCCACGCCCCCTCATTGAGGGATAGATGAAGCCACACTCTCTCATTGAGAGATAGATGAAGCCACGCTCTCTCATTGAGGGATAGATTAAGCCACACTCTCTCATTGAGGGATGGATGAAGCCACACTCTCTCATTGAGGGATAGATGAAGCCACACCCCCTCATTGAGGGATAGATGAAGCCACGCTCTCTCATTGAGGGATAGATGAAGCCACGCCCTCTCATTGAGGGATAGATGAAGCCACACCCCCTCATTGAGGGATAGATGAAGCCACACTCTCTCATTGAGGGATGGATGAAGCCACGCTCTCTCATTGAGGGATAGATGAAGCCACACCCTCTCATTGAGGGATGGGTGAAGCCATGCTCTCTCATTGAGGGATGGATAGGAGATACATTGTAACAGTTAAATCAATAGAAACACTTTTTAATAGGAAAATGAATCATTTATTGCTGCAGATCTGCATATGACACCTCAAAGAGGGACAAATGGGACCAATGAGGGACAGGGGGACATGGACTCCAAAGAGGGACACTTCGGAGGTATAATTTTTGGCTTTAGCAATGTTGATTATTGATGATTATTGCGCAATATTTTGGACCTAGGCTCTTTCTAGGACTTGTTTGGAACTTTCCATTGTTCTGTGATTATATCTGTTATACATTCTGTTATATATTCTTTTATATCTGTTGTGGCGCGGCTCCGCCCTGCTCATGTTTCCTTTGCGTCTATTGTATGTTACAATGTATATCTGTTATATATTCTGTTATATCTAATGTGGGGCGGCCCCGCCCTGCTCATGTTTCCTTTGTGTCTATTATATGTTACAATTTATATCTGTTATATATTCTGTTATATCTGTTATATATTCTGTTATATCTGTTATATATCTATTATATATTCTGTCATATATTCTGTTATATATTCTGTTATATATTCTGTTATATCTGTTGTGGCGCGGCCTCGCCCTGCTCATGTTTCCTTTGTGTCTATTATATGTTACAATGTATCTCTGTTATATATTCTGTTATATCTGTTATATATTCTTTTATATCTGTCATACATTCTGTTATATCTGTTATATATTCTGTTATATCTTTTGTGGCGCGGCCCCGCCCTGCTCATGTTTCCTTTGTGTCTATTATATGTTACAATGTATATCTGTTATATATTCTGTTATATCTGATATATATACTGTTATATCTGTTATATATTCTGTTATATCTGTTATATATTCTGTTATATCTGTTATATATTCTGTTATATCTGTTATATATTCTTTTATATCTGTCATACATTCTGTTATATCTGTTATATATTCTGTTATATCTTTTGTGGCGCTGCCCCGCCCTGCTCATGTTTCCTTTGTGTCTATTATATGTTACAATGTATATCTGTTATATATTCTGTTATATATGATATATATACTGTTATATCTGTTATATATTCTGTTATATCTGTTATATATTCTGTTATATCTGTTATATATTCTTTTATATCTGTCATACATTCTGTTATATCTGTTATATATTCTGTTATATCTTTTGTGGCGCTGCCCCGCCCTGCTCATGTTTCCTTTGTGTCTATTATATGTTACAATGTATATCTGTTATATATTCTGTTATATATGATATATATACTGTTATATCTGTTATATATTCTGTTATATCTGTTATATATTCTGTTATATCTGTTATATATTCTGTTATATCTGTTATATATTCTTTTATATCTGTCATACATTCTGTTATATCTGTTATATATTCTGTTATATCTTTTGTGGCGCTGCCCCGCCCTGCTCATGTTTCCTTTGTGTCTATTATATGTTACAATGTATATCTGTTATATATTCTGTTATATATGATATATATACTGTTATATCTGTTATATATTCTGTTATATCTGTTATATATTCTGTTATATCTGTTATATATTCTGTTATATCTGTTATATATTCTGTTATATCTGTTATATATTCTGCTATATCTGTTGTGGCGCGGCCCGCCCTGCTCATGTTTCCTTTGTGTCTATTGTATGTCACAATGTATCTCTGACATTGGAGATATTTTTACTATTTGACCTGTGCAGCCTTTAGGTGGGGGCGTGGTTGTTGGGCGCAGCATCGCAGCTGTGGTTGTTTGTTACAATTGTTGCTATGCCATAAAACACATTTCCTATCATAGGACATAATTTGCTGAATCAGCTCAGTGCCCCCAGGATGTCTTTTAGACTCTATAATAATAAAATGACACTTTCTACCAAAGTATTTCCTGATGTGGTCCTGAATCGGCCCAGATGTGCGGGAGCGTGGCGAGCATTGTTTGAGGTGCCGCAGATAAGCCATGTGAGTGTATAAAAGCCATGTATAAAAGCCGGTGTAGCTTTATTCCCTTTTATAGCAGAGATAAGATGTGATAAGATAAGACCCCACGCTGCTTAGTGTCAGACCTGTCACCAGGAAATACAGAAGAGAAGGGATAATAAACCGTGCTGCGGCCTCCAACATAAGTCCGGTCCCTGAGGCTGCGAATTATCAATTTTTCTAAGACTAAAGAGGCCAGGAATAACCCGAGGCCCAGGAATAACCCGAGACCCAACAATCACCCAAGACCCAACAATAACCCGAGACCCAGCAATAACCCGAGACCCAGCAATAACCCGAAGCCCAGAAATAACCCGAGACCCAGCAATAACCCGAGACCCAGCAATAACCCGAGACCCAGCAATAACCCGAGACCCAGCAATAACCCGAGACCCAGCAATAACACGAGACCCAGCAATAACACGAGACCCAGCAATAACACGAGACCCAGTAATAACCCGAGACCCAGCAATAACCCGAAGTCCAGCAATAACCCGAGACCCAGCAATAACCCAAGGCCGAGCAATAACCGGAGACCCAGCAATAACCCGAGGCCCAGCAATAACCAGAGACCCAGCAATAACCCGAGGCCCAGCAATAACCCGAGACCCAGCAAAAACTCGAGACCCAGCAATAACCCGAGGCCCAGCAATAACCCGAGACCCAGCAATAACCCGAAGACCAGCAATAACCCGAGACCCAGCAATAACCCGAGACCCAGCAATAACCCGAGGCCCAGCAATAACCCGAGGCCCAGCAATAACCCGAGGCCCAGCAATAACCCAATAACCCGAGACCCAGCAATAACCCGAAGCCCAGCAATAACCCGAGACCCAGCAATAACCCAATAACCCGAGACCCAGCAATAACCCGAGACCCAACAATAACCCGAGACCCAGCAATAACCCGAGACCCAGCAATAATCCAAGACCCAGCAATAACCCGAGACCAACAATAACCCGAGGCCCAGCAATAACCCGAGACCCAGGAATAACCCGAGACCCAGCAATAACCCGAGACCCAGCAATAACCCGAGACCCAGCAATAACCCGAGACCCAACAATAACCAGAGGCCCAGCAATAACCCGAGACCCAGCAATAACCCGAGACCCAGCAATAACCCGAGACCCAGCAATAACCCGAGGCCCAACAATAACCCGAGACCCAGCAATAACCCGAGACCCAGCAATAACCCGAGACCCAGGAATAACCCGAGACCCAGCAATAACCCGAGACCCGGCAATAACCCGAGACCCAACAATAACCCGAGACCCAACAATAACCCGATGCCCAGCAATAACCCGAGACCCAGGAATAACCCGAGACCCAGGAATAACCCGAAACCCAGGAATATCCCGAGACCCTGGCAATAACCCGAGACCCAGCAATAACCCGAGACCCAGCAATTGCCCGAGACCCAGCAATAACCCGAGGCCCAGCAAGGACCCGAGACCCGGCAATAACCCGAGACCCGGAAATAACCCGAGGCCCAGCAATAACCCGAGACCCAGCAATAACCCGAGACCCAGCAATAACCTGAGACCCAGCAATAACCCGAGGCCCAACAATAACTCGAGACCCAGCAATAACCCGAGACCCAGCAATAACCCGAGACCCAGCAATAACCCGAGACCCAGCAATAACCCGAGACCCAGCAATAACCCGAGACCCAGCAATAACCCGAGACCCAGCGATAACCCGAGACCCAGCAATAACCCGAGACCCAGCAATATCCCGAGACCCAGGAATAACCCGAGACCAACAATAACCCGAGACCCAGCAATAACCCGAGACCCAGCAATAACCCGAGACCCAGCAATAACCCGAGACCCAGCAATAACCCGAGACCCAGCAATAACCCGAGACCCAGCGATAACCCGAGACCTAGCAATAACCCGAGACCCAGCAATATCCCGAGACCCAGGAATAACCCGAGATCCAGCAATAACCCAAGGCCCAGCAATAACCCGAGACCCGGCAATAACCCGAGACCCAGCAATAACCCGAGACCCAGCAATAACCCGAGACCCAGCAATAACCCGAGACCAACAATAACCCGAGACCCAGCAATAACCCGAGACCAACAATAACCCGAGACCCAGCAATAACCCGAGACCCAGCAATAACCCGAGACCCAGCAATAACCCGAGACCAACAATAACCCGAGACCCAGCAATAACCCGAGACCAACAATAACCCGAGACCAAGCAATAACCCGAGGCCCAACAATAACCCGAGACCAACAATAACCCGAGACCCAACAATAACCCGAGACCCAGCAATAACCCGAGACCCAGCAATAACCCGAGACCCAGGAATAACCTGAAACCCAGGAATAACCCGAGACCCAGCAATAACCCGAGACCCAGTAATAACCCGGGACCCAGCAATAACCCGAGACCCAGCAAAAACCCGAGACCCAGGAATAACCCGAAACCAAGGAATAACCCGAGACCCAGCAGTAACCCGAGACCCAGCAATAACCCGAGACCCAGCAATAACCTGATGCCCAGCAATAACCCGAGACCCAGCAATAACCCGAGACCCAACAATAACCCGAGACCCAGCAATAACCCGAGACCCAGCAATATTCTTGGCTCATATTATTCCTGTGTGGTGCAAATGTCACCGGTGACCTCGGCCTCCATGGACCTCGCGTCCCTGAGTCGGGACATAAAATAAGAGGGATCGCAGCTTCTGATCTGCCATCAGCAAATCATTTCCCGGCCTCTCTGTTGCAGCGCCCATATCACAGGCCGATCTTATTCTTCTCAGACCAAAAACAACAAGCCGTGATTTGTGTCCCCTGTTATTTGCCCACAGGGGCGAGTCAGCACATGCACCTGGACACGCCGGCTCAGCACACGCGTGTCAACACGTAGCCATTATATCCCTGCCATCAATATCGCGGGCCTCTGGGTGCAGGGGATGTCACTGCAAATACATGCACAGTGTCCCATGCAGCATGCGCTGGGAGGATGGCACCGCCCCTTTCACACCCGGCACATGCACCTGGACACCTCGGCTCAGCACATGCGTGTCAACACGTAGCCATTATGTCCCTGCCATTTATATCGCGGGTGCAGGGGATGTCACTTCAAATACATGCGCAGCAATAACCCGAAGCCCAGCAATAACCCGAGACCCAGCAATAACCCAATAACCCGAGACCCAGCAAAAACCCGAGACCCAACAATAACCCGAGACCGAGCAATAACCCGAGACCCAGCAATAACCCGAGACCCAGCAATAACCCGAGACCCAGCAATGACCCGAGACCCGGCAATGACCCGAGGCCCCGCAATAACCCGAGACCCAACAATAACCCGAGACCCAGTAATAACCCGAGACCAACAATAACCTGAGACCCAGCAATAACCCGAGACCCAGCAATAACCCGAGACCAACAATAACCCGAGACCCAGCAATAACCCGAGACAAACAATAACCCGAGACCCAGCAATAACCCGAGACAAACAATAACCCGAGGCCCAGCAATAACCCGAGACCCAGCAATAACCCGAGATCCGGCAATAACCCGAGGCCCGGCAATAACCCGAGGCCCGGCAATAACCCGAGACCCAGCAATAACCCGTGACCCAGCAATAACCCGAGACCCAGCAATAACCCGAGACCCAGCAATAACCCGAGACCAACAATAACCCGAGACCCAGCAATAACCCGAGACCAACAATAACCCGAGACCCAGCAATAACCCGAGACCCAGCAATAACCCGAGACCCAGCAATAACCCGAGACCAACAATAACCCGAGACCCAGCAATAACCCGAGACCAACAATAACCCGAGACCAAGCAATAACCCGAGGCCCAACAATAACCCGAGACCCAGCAATAACCCGAGACCCAACAATAACCCGAGACCCAGCAATAACCCGAGACCCAGCAATAACCCGAGACCCAGCAATAACCCGAGACCCAGCAATAACCCGAGGCCCAACAATAACCCGAGACCCAGCAATAACCCGAGACCAACAATAACCCGAGACCCAGCAATAACCCGAGACCCAGCAATAACCCGAGGCCCAGCAATAACCCGAGACCCAGCAATAACCCGAGACCCAGCAATAACCCGAGGCCCAGCAATAACCCGAGACCCAGCAATAACCCGAGACCCAGCAATAACCTGAGGCCCAACAATAACCCGAGACCCAGCAATAACCTGAGACCCAGCAATAACCCGAAACCAACAATAACCCGAGACCCAACAATAAGCTGAGACCCAGGAATAACCCGAGACCCAGCAATAACCCGAGACCAACAATAACCCGAGACCCAGCAATAACCCGAGACCCAACAATAACCCGAGACCCAGCAATAACCCGAGACACAGCAATAACCCGAGACCCAGGAATAACCCGAGACCCAGCAATAACCCGAGACCAAGGAATAACCCGAAAGCCAGCAATAACCCGAGACCCAGCAATAACCCGAGACCCAGCAATAACCCGAGACCCAGCAATAACCCGAGACCCAGCAATAACCCGAGACCCAGGAATAACCTGAAACCCAGGAATAACCCGAGACCCAGCAATAACCCGAGACCCAGTAATAACCCGGGACCCAGCAATAACCCGAGACCCAGCAAAAACCCGAGACCCAGGAATAACCCGAAACCAAGGAATAACCCGAGACCCAGCAGTAACCCGAGACCCAGCAATAACCCGAGACCCAGCAATAACCTGATGCCCAGCAATAACCCGAGACCCAGCAATAACCTGAGACCCAACAATAACCCGAGACCCAGCAATAACCCGAGACCCAGCAATATTCTTGGCTCATATTATTCCTGTGTGGTGCAGATGTCACCGGTGACCTCGGCCTCCCTGGACCTCGCGTCCCTGAGTCGGGACATAAAATAAGAGGGATCGCAGCGTCTGATCTGCCATCAGCAAATCATTTCCCGGCCTCTCTGTTGCAGCGCCCATATCACAGGCCGATCTTATTCTTCTCAGACCAAAAACAACAAGCCGTGATTTGTGTCCCCTGTTATTTGCCCACAGGGGCGAGTCAGCACATGCACCTGGACACGCCGGCTCAGCACACGCGTGTCAACACGTAGCCATTATATCCCTGCCATCAATATCGCGGGCCTCTGGGTGCAGGGGATGTCACTGCAAATACATGCACAGTGTCCCATGCAGCATGCGCTGGGAGGATGGCACCGCCCCTTTCACACCCGGCACATGCACCTGGACACCTCGGCTCAGCACATGCGTGTCAACACGTAGCCATTATGTCCCTGCCATTTATATCGCGGGTGCAGGGGATGTCACTTCAAATACATGCGCAGCAATAACCCGAAGCCCAGCAATAACCCGAGACCCAGCAATAACCCAATAACCCGAGACCCAGCAAAAACCCGAGACCCAACAATAACCCGAGACCGAGCAATAACCCGAGACCCAGCAATAACCCGAGACCCAGCAATAACCCGAGACCCAGCAATGACCCGAGACCCGGCAATGACCCGAGGCCCCGCAATAACCCGAGACCCAACAATAACCCGAGACCCAGTAATAACCCGAGACCAACAATAACCTGAGACCCAGCAATAACCCGAGACCCAGCAATAACCCGAGACCAACAATAACCCGAGACCCAGCAATAACCCGAGACAAACAATAACCCGAGACCCAGCAATAACCCGAGACAAACAATAACCCGAGGCCCAGCAATAACCCGAGACCCAGCAATAACCCGAGATCCGGCAATAACCCGAGGCCCGGCAATAACCCGAGGCCCGGCAATAACCCGAGACCCAACAATAACCCGTGACCCAGCAATAACCCGAGACCCAGCAATAACCCGAGACCCAGCAATAACCCGAGACCAACAATAACCCGAGACCCAGCAATAACCCGAGACCCAACAATAACCCGAGACCCAGCAATAACCCGAGACCCAGCAATAACCCGAGACCCAGGAATAACCCGAGACCCAGCAATAACCCGAGACCCAGGAATAACCCGAAAGCCAGCAATAACCCGAGACCCAGCAATAACCCGAGACCCAGCAATAACCCGAGACCCAGCAATAACCCGAGACCCAGCAATAACCCGAGACCCAGGAATAACCCGAAACCCAGGAATAACCCGAGACCCAGCAATAACCCGAGACCCAGTAATAACCCGGGACCCAGCAATAACCCGAGACCCAGCAAAAACCCGAGACCCAGGAATAACCCGAAACCAAGGAATAACCCGAGACCCAGCAGTAACCCGAGACCCAGCAATAACCCGAGACCCAGCAATAACCTGATGCCCAGCAATAACCCGAGACCCAGCAATAACCCGAGACCCAACTATAACCCGAGACCCAGCAATATTCTTGGCCCATATTATTCCTGTGTGGTGCAGATGTCACCGGTGACCTCGGCCTCCCTGGACCTCGCGTCCCTGAGTCGGGACATAAAATAAGAGGGATCGCAGCGTCTGATCTGCCATCAGCAAATCATTTCCCGGCCTCTCTGTTGCAGCGCCCATATCACAGGCCGATCTTATTCTTCTCAGACCAAAAACAACAAGCCGTGATTTGTGTCCCCTGTTATTTGCCCACAGGGGCGAGTCAGCACATGCACCTGGACACGCCGGCTCAGCACACGCGTGTCAACACGTAGCCATTATATCCCTGCCATCAATATCGCGGGCCTCTGGGTGCAGGGGATGTCACTGCAAATACATGCACAGTGTCCCATGCAGCATGCGCTGGGAGGATGGCACCGCCCCTTTCACACCCGGCACATGCACCTGGACACCTCGGCTCAGCACATGCGTGTCAACACGTAGCCATTATGTCCCTGCCATTTATATCGCGGGTGCAGGGGATGTCACTTCAAATACATGCGCAGCAATAACCCGAAGCCCAGCAATAACCCGAGACCCAGCAATAACCCAATAACCCGAGACCCAGCAATAACCCGAGACCCAACAATAACCCGAGACCCAGCAATAACCCGAGACCCAGCAATAACCCGAGACCCAGCAATAACCCGAGACCCAGCAATGACCCGAGACCCGGCAATGACCCGAGGCCCCGCAATAACCCGAGACCCAACAATAACCCGAGACCCAGTAATAACCCGAGACCAACAATAACCTGAGACCCAGCAATAACCCGAGACCCAGCAATAACCCGAGACCAACAATAACCCGAGACCCAGCAATAACCCGAGACCAACAATAACCCGAGGCCCAGCAATAACCCGAGACCCAGCAATAACCCGAGATCCGGCAATAACCCGAGGCCCGGCAATAACCCGAGACCCAACAATAACCCGTGACCCAGCAATAACCCGTGACCCAGCAATAACCCGAGACGCAGCAATAACCCGAGACCCAGCAATAACCCGATACCCAACAATAACCCGAGACCCAGTAATAACCCGAGACCAACAATAACCTGAGACCCAGCAATAACCCGAGACCCAGCAATAATCCGAGACCAACAATAACCCGAGACCCAGCAATAACCCGAGACCAACAATAACCCGAGGCCCAGCAATAACCCGAGACCCAGCAATAACCCGAGACCCAGCAATAACCCGAGACCCAACAATAACCAGAGACCCAGCAATAACCCGGGACCCAACAATAACCAGAGGCCCAGCAATAACCCGAGACCCAGGAATAACCCGAGACCCAGCAATAACCCGAGACCCAGCAATAACCTGAGGCCCAACAATAACCCGAGACCCAACAATAACCCGATGCCCAGCAAAAACCCGAGACCCAGGAATAACCCGAGACCCAGGAATAACCCGAAACCCAGGAATATCCCGAGACCCAGCAATAACCCGAGACCCAGCAATAACCCGAGACCCAGCAATAACCCGAGACCCAGCAAAAACCCGAGACCCAGCAATAACCCGAGGCCCAACAATAACCCGAGACTCAGCAATAACCCGAGACCCAGGAATAACCCGAGACCCAGGAATAACCCGAGACCCAGCAATAACTCAAGACCCAGCAATAACCCGAGACCCAGCAATATCCCGAGACCCAGGAATAACCCAAGACCCAGGAATATCCCGAGACCCAGCAATAACCCGAGGCCCAGCAATAACCCGAGACCCAGGAATAACCCGAGACCCAGGAATAACCCGAAACCCAGGAAGAACCCGAGACCCAACAATAACCCGAGACCCAGCAATAACCCGAGGCCCAGCAATAACCCGAGACCCAGTAATAACCCGAGAACCAACAATAAACCGAGACCCTGGCAATAACCCGAGACCCAGCAATAACCCGAGACCCAGCAATAACTCGAGACCCAGCAATAACCCGAGACCCAGCAATAACCCGAGACCCAGCAATAACCCGAGACCCAGCAATTGCCCGAGACCCAGCAATAACCCGAGGCCCAGCAAGAGCCCGGGGCCCGGCAATAACCCGAGACCCGGAAATAACCCGAGGCCCGGCAATAACCCGAGACCCAGCAATATCCCGAGACCCAGCAATAACCCGAGACCCAGCAATAACCTGAGACCCAGCAATAACCCGAGGCCCAACAATAACTCGAGACCCAGCAATAACCCGAGACCCAGCAATAACCCGAGACCCAGCAATAACCCGAGACCCAGCAATAACCCGAGACCCAGCAATAACCCGAGGCCCATCAATAACCCGAGACCCAGCAATAACGCGAGACCCAGCAATATCCCGAGACCAACAATAACCTGAGACCCAGCAATAACTAGAGACCCAGGAATAACCCGAGGCCCAGCAATAACCCAAGGCCCAGCAATAACCCGAGACCCGGCAATAACCCGAGACCCAGCAATAACCCGAGACCCAGCAATAACCCGAGACCCAGCAATAACCCGAGACCAACAATAACCCGAGACCCAGCAATAACCCGAGACCAACAATAACCCGAGACCCAGCAATAACCCGAGACCCAGCAATAACCCGAGACCAGCAATAACCCGAGACCCAGCAATAACCCGAGACCAACAATAACCCGAGACCCAGCAATAACCCAAGACCCAGCAATAACCCGAGACCCAGCAATCACCCGAGACCCAGCAATAACCCGAGACCCAGCAATAACCCGAGACCAACAATAACCCGAGACCCAGCAATAACACGAGACCCAGCAATAACCCGAGACCCAGCAATAACCCGAGACCAACAATAACCCGAGACCCAGCAATAACCCGAGACCCAGCAATAAACCGAGACCCAGCAATAACCCGAGACCCAGCAATAACCCGAGACCAACAATAACCCGAGACCCAGCAATAACCCGAGACCCAACAATAACCCGAGACCCAGCAATAACCCGAGACCCAGGAATAACCCGAGACCCAGGAATAACCCGAGACCCAGCAATAACCCGAGACCCAGGAATAACCCGAAAGCCAGCAATAACCCGAGACCCAGCAATAACCCGAGACCCAGCAATAACCCGAGACCCAGGAATAACCCGAGACCCAGCAATAACCCGAGACCCAGCAATAACCCGAGGCCCAACAATAACCCGAGACCCAGCAATAACCTGAGACCCAGCAATAACCCGAGACCAACAATAACCCGAGACCCAGCAATAACCCGAGACCCAGCAATAACCCGAGGCCCAACAATAACCCGAGACCCAGCAATAACCCGAGACCCAGGAATAACCCGAGACCCAGGAATAACCCGAGACCCAGGAATAACCCGAGACCCAGCAATCACCCAAGACCCAGCAATAACCCGAGACCCAGGAATAACCCGAGATCCAGCAATCACCCGAGACCCAGCAATAACCCGAGACCCAGGAATAACCCGAAACCCAGTAATAACCCGAGACCCAGCAATAACCGGAGATCCAGCAAAAACGCGAGACCCAGAAATAACCCGAAACCAAGGAATAACCCGAGACCCAGCAATAACCTGAGACCCAGCAATAACCCGAGACCAACAATAACCCGAGACCCAGCAATAACCCGAGACCCAGCAATAACCCGAGACCCAGCAATAACCCGAGACCCAGCAATAACCCGAGACCCAGCAATAACCCGAGGCCCAGCAATAACCCGAGACCCAGCAATAACCCGAGACCCAGCAATAACCCGAGGCCCAACAATAACCCGAGACCCAGCAATAACCTGAGACCCAGCAATAACCCGAGACCAACAATAACCCGAGACCCAACAATAAGCTGAGACCCAGGAATAACCCGAGACCCAGCAATAACCCGAGACCAACAATAACCCGAGACCCAGCAATAACCCGAGACCCAGGAATAACCCGAGACCCAGCAATAACCCGAGACCCAGGAATAACCCGAAAGCCAGCAATAACCCGAGACCCAGCAATAACCCGAGACCCAGCAATAACCCGAGACCCAGGAATAACCCGAGACCCAGCAATAACCCGAGACCCAGCAATAACCCGAGACCCAGTAATAACTCGGGACCCAGCAATAACCCGAGACCCAGCAAAAACCCGAGACCCAGGAATAACCCGAAACCAAGGAATAACCCGAGACCCAGCAGTAACCCGAGACCCAGCAATAACCCGAGACCCAGCAATAACCTGATACCCAGCAATAACCCGAGACCCAGCAATAACCCGAGACCCAACAATAACCCGAGACCCAGCAATAACCCGAGACCCAGGAATAACCCGAGACCCAGCAATAACCCGAGACCCAGGAATAACCCGAAAGCCAGCAATAACCCGAGACCCAGCAATAACCCGAGACCCAGCAATAACCCGAGACCCAGCAATAACCCGAGACCCAGCAATAACCCGAGACCCAGCAATGACCCGAGACCCGGCAATGACCCGAGGCCCCGCAATAACCCGAGACCCAACAATAACCCGAGACCCAGTAATAACCCGAGACCAACAATAACCTGAGACCCAGCAATAACCCGAGACCCAGCAATAACCCGAGACCAACAATAACCCGAGACCCAGCAATAACCCGAGACCAACAATAACCCGAGGCCCAGCAATAACCCGAGACCCAGCAATAACCCGAGATCCGGCAATAACCCGAGGCCCGGCAATAACCCGAGGCCCGGCAATAACCCGAGACCCAACAATAACCCGAGACCCAGCAATAACCCGAAACCCAGCAATAACCCGAGACCCGGCAATAACCCGAGACCCAGCAATAACCCGAGGCCCGGCAATAACCCGAGGCCCGGCAATAACCCGAGACCCAGCAATAACCCGAGACCCAGCAATAACCCGAGACGCAGCAATAACCCGAGACCCAGCAATAACCCGATACCCAACAATAACCCGAGACCCAGTAATAACCCGAGACCAACAATAACCTGAGACCCAGCAATAACCCGAGACCCAGCAATAACCCGAGACCAACAATAACCCGAGACCCAGCAATAACCCGAGACCAACAATAACCCGAGGCCCAGCAATAACCCGAGACCCAGCAATAACCCGAGACCCAGCAATAACCCGAGACCCAGCAATAACCCGAGACCCAGCAATAACCCGAGACCCAACAATAACCAGAGACCCAGCAATAACCCGGGACCCAACAATAACCAGAGGCCCAGCAATAACCCGAGACCCAGGAATAACCCAAGACCCAGCAATAACCCGAGACCCAGCAATAACCTGAGGCCCAACAATAACCCGAGACCCAACAATAACCCGATGCCCAGCAAAAACCCGAGACCCAGGAATAACCCGAGACCCAGGAATAACCCGAAACCCAGGAATATCCCGAGACCCAGCAATAACCCGAGACCCAGCAATAACCCGAGACCCAGCAATAACCCGAGACCCAGCAAAAACCCGAGACCCAGCAATAACCCGAGGCCCAACAATAACCCAAGACTCAGCAATAACCCGAGACCCAGGAATAACCCGAGACCCAGCAATAACCCGAGACCCAGCAATAACCCGAGACCCAGGAATAACCCGAGACCCAGCAATAACTCAAGACCCAGCAATAATCCGAGACCCAGCAATATCCCGAGACCCAGGAATAACCCAAGACCCAGGAATATCCCGAGACCCAGCAATAACCCGAGGCCCAGCAATAACCCGAGACCCAGGAATAACCCGAGACCCAGGAATAACCCGAAACCCAGGAAGAACCCGAGACCCAACAATAACCCGAGACCCAGCAATAACCCGAGGCCCAGCAATAACCCGAGACCCAGTAATAACCCGAGAACCAACAATAAACCGAGACCCTGGCAATAACCCGAGACCCAGCAATAACTCGAGACCCAGCAATAACCCGAGACCCAGCAATAACCCGAGACCCATCAATAACCCGAGACCCAGCAATTGCCCGAGACCCAGCAATAACCCGAGGCCCAGCAAGAGCCCGGGGCCCGGCAATAACCCGAGACCCGGAAATAACCCGAGGCCCAGCAATAACCCGAGACCCAGCAATATCCCGAGACCCAGCAATAACCCGAGACCCAGCAATAACCTGAGACCCAGCAATAACCCGAGGCCCAACAATAACTCGAGACCCAGCAATAACCCGAGACCCAGCAATAACCCGAGACCCAGCAATAACCCGAGACCCAGCAATAACCCGAGGCCCATCAATAACCCGAGACCCAGCAATAACGCGAGACCCAGCAATATCCCGAGACCAACAATAACCTGAGACCCAGCAATAACTAGAGACCCAGGAATAACCCGAGGCCCAGCAATAACCCAAGGCCCAGCAATAACCCGAGACCCAGCAATAACCCGAGACCCAGCAATAACCCGAGACCCAGCAATAACCCGAGACCCAGCAATAACCCGAGACCAACAATAACCCGAGACCCAGCAATAACCCGAGACCAACAATAACCCGAGACCCAGCAATAACCCGAGACCCAGCAATAACCCGAGACCAGCAATAACCCGAGACCCAGCAATAACCCGAGACCAACAATAACCCGAGACCCAGCAATAACCCAAGACCCAGCAATAACCCGAGACCCAGCAATCACCCGAGACCCAGCAATAACCCGAGACCCAGCAATAACCCGAGACCAACAATAACCCGAGACCCAGCAATAACACGAGACCCAGCAATAACCCGAGACCCAGCAATAACCCGAGACCAACAATAACCCGAGACCCAGCAATAACCCGAGACCCAGCAATAAACCGAGACCCAGCAATAACCCGAGACCCAGCAATAACCCGAGACCAACAATAACACGAGACCCAGCAATAACCCGAGACCCAACAATAACCCGAGACCCAGCAATAACCCGAGACCCAGGAATAACCCGAGACCCAGGAATAACCCGAGACCCAGCAATAACCCGAGACCCAGGAATAACCCGAAAGCCAGCAATAACCCGAGACCCAGCAATAACCCGAGACCCAGCAATAACCCGAGACCCAGGAATAACCCGAGACCCAGCAATAACCCGAGACCCAGCAATAACCCGAGGCCCAACAATAACCCGAGACCCAGCAATAACCTGAGACCCAGCAATAACCCGAGACCAACAATAACCCGAGACCCAGCAATAACCCGAGACCCAGCAATAACCCGAGGCCCAACAATAACCCGAGACCCAGCAATTACCCGAGACCCAGGAATAACCCGAGACCCAGGAATAACCCGAGACCCAGGAATAACCCGAGACCCAGCAATCACCCGAGACCCAGCAATAACCCGAGACCCAGGAATAACCCGAGATCCAGCAATCACCCGAGACCCAGCAATAACCCGAGACCCAGGAATAACCCGAAACCCAGTAATAACCCGAGACCCAGCAATAACCGGAGACCCAGCAAAAACGCGAGACCCAGAAATAACCCGAAACCAAGGAATAACCCGAGACCCAGCAATAACCTGAGACCCAGCAATAACCCGAGACCAACAATAACCCGAGACCCAGCAATAACCCGAGGCCCAACAATAACCCGAGACCCAGCAATAACCCGAGACCCAGGAATAACCCGAGACCCAGGAATAACCCGAAACCCAGGAATATCCCGAGACCCAGCAATAACCCGAGGCCCAACAATAACCCGAGACCCAGCAATAACCTGAGACCCAGCAAAAACCCGAGACCAACAATAACCCGAGACCCAGCAATAACCCGAGACCCAGCAATAACCCGAGGCCCAGCAATAACCCGAGACCCAGCAATAACCCGAGACCCAGCAATAACCCGAGACCCAGCAATCACCCGAGACCCAGCAATAACCCGAGACCCAGCAATAACCCGAGACCAACAATAACCCGAGACCCAGCAATAACCCAAGACCCAGCAATAACCCGAGACCCAGCAATCACCCGAGACCCAGCAATAACCCGAGACCCAGCAATAACCCGAGACCAACAATAACCCGAGACCCAGCAATAACACGAGACCCAGCAATAACCCGAGACCCAGCAATAACCCGAGACCAACAATAACCCGAGACCCAGCAATAACCCGAGACCCAGCAATAAACCGAGACCCAGCAATAACCCGAGACCCAGCAATAACCCGAGACCAACAATAACCCGAGACCCAGCAATAACCCGAGACCCAACAATAACCCGAGACCCAGCAATAACCCGAGACCCAGGAATAACCCGAGACCCAGGAATAACCCGAGACCCAGCAATAACCCGAGACCCAGGAATAACCCGAAAGCCAGCAATAACCCGAGACCCAGCAATAACCCGAGACCCAGCAATAACCCGAGACCCAGGAATAACCCGAGACCCAGCAATAACCCGAGACCCAGCAATAACCCGAGGCCCAACAATAACCCGAGACCCAGCAATAACCTGAGACCCAGCAATAACCCGAGACCAACAATAACCCGAGACCCAGCAATAACCCGAGACCCAGCAATAACCCGAGGCCCAACAATAACCCGAGACCCAGCAATAACCCGAGACCCAGGAATAACCCGAGACCCAGGAATAACCCGAGACCCAGGAATAACCCGAGACCCAGCAATCACCCGAGACCCAGCAATCACCCAAGACCCAGCAATAACCCGAGACCCAGGAATAACCCGAGATCCAGCAATCACCCGAGACCCAGCAATAACCCGAGACCCAGGAATAACCCGAAACCCAGTAATAACCCGAGACCCAGCAATAACCGGAGACCCAGCAAAAACGCGAGACCCAGAAATAACCCGAAACCAAGGAATAACCCGAGACCCAGCAATAACCTGAGACCCAGCAATAACCCGAGACCAACAATAACCCGAGACCCAGCAATAACCCGAGACCCAGCAATAACCCGAGACCCAGCAATAACCCGAGACCCAGCAATAACCCGAGACCCAGCAATAACCCGAGGCCCAACAATAACCCGAGACCCAGCAATAACCTGAGACCCAGCAAAAACCCGAGACCAACAATAACCCGAGACCCAGCAATAACCCGAGACCCAGCAATAACCCGAGGCCCAGCAATAACCCGAGACCCAGCAATAACCCGAGACCCAGCAATAACCCGAGGCCCAGCAATAACCCGAGACCCAGCAATAACCCGAGACCCAGCAATAACCCGAGGCCCAACAATAACCCGAGACCCAGCAATAACCTGAGACCCAGCAATAACCCGAGACCAACAATAACCCGAGACCCAACAATAAGCTGAGACCCAGGAATAACCCGAGACCCAGCAATAACCCGAGACCAACAATAACCCGAGACCCAGCAATAACCCGAGACCCAGGAATAACCCGAGACCCAGCAATAACCCGAGACCCAGGAATAACCCGAAAGCCAGCAATAACCCGAGACCCAGCAATAACCCGAGACCCAGCAATAACCCGAGACCCAGGAATAACCCGAGACCCAGCAATAACCCGAGACCAACAATAACCTGAGACCCAGCAATAACCCGAGACCCAGCAATAACCCGAGACCAACAATAACCCGAGACCCAGCAATAACCCGAGACCAACAATAACCCGAGGCCCAGCAATAACCCGAGACCCAGCAATAACCCGAGATCCGGCAATAACCCGAGGCCCGGCAATAACCCGAGGCCCGGCAATAACCCGAGACCCAACAATAACCCGAGACCCAGCAATAACCCGAAACCCAGCAATAACCCGAGACCCGGCAATAACCCGAGACCCAGCAATAACCCGAGGCCCGGCAATAACCCGAGGCCCGGCAATAACCCGAGACCCAGCAATAACCCGAGACCCAGCAATAACCCGAGACGCAGCAATAACCCGAGACCCAGCAATAACCCGATACCCAACAATAACCCGAGACCCAGTAATAACCCGAGACCAACAATAACCTGAGACCCAGCAATAACCCGAGACCCAGCAATAACCCGAGACCAACAATAACCCGAGACCCAGCAATAACCCGAGACCAACAATAACCCGAGGCCCAGCAATAACCCGAGACCCAGCAATAACCCGAGACCCAGCAATAACCCGAGACCCAGCAATAACCCGAGACCCAGCAATAACCCGAGACCCAACAATAACCAGAGACCCAGCAATAACCCGGGACCCAACAATAACCAGAGGCCCAGCAATAACCCGAGACCCAGGAATAACCCAAGACCCAGCAATAACCCGAGACCCAGCAATAACCTGAGGCCCAACAATAACCCGAGACCCAACAATAACCCGATGCCCAGCAAAAACCCGAGACCCAGGAATAACCCGAGACCCAGGAATAACCCGAAACCCAGGAATATCCCGAGACCCAGCAATAACCCGAGACCCAGCAATAACCCGAGACCCAGCAATAACCCGAGACCCAGCAAAAACCCGAGACCCAGCAATAACCCGAGGCCCAACAATAACCCAAGACTCAGCAATAACCCGAGACCCAGGAATAACCCGAGACCCAGCAATAACCCGAGACCCAGCAATAACCCGAGACCCAGGAATAACCCGAGACCCAGCAATAACTCAAGACCCAGCAATAATCCGAGACCCAGCAATATCCCGAGACCCAGGAATAACCCAAGACCCAGGAATATCCCGAGACCCAGCAATAACCCGAGGCCCAGCAATAACCCGAGACCCAGGAATAACCCGAGACCCAGGAATAACCCGAAACCCAGGAAGAACCCGAGACCCAACAATAACCCGAGACCCAGCAATAACCCGAGGCCCAGCAATAACCCGAGACCCAGTAATAACCCGAGAACCAACAATAAACCGAGACCCTGGCAATAACCCGAGACCCAGCAATAACCCGAGACCCAGCAATAACTCGAGACCCAGCAATAACCCGAGACCCAGCAATAACCCGAGACCCATCAATAACCCGAGACCCAGCAATTGCCCGAGACCCAGCAATAACCCGAGGCCCAGCAAGAGCCCGGGGCCCGGCAATAACCCGAGACCCGGAAATAACCCGAGGCCCAGCAATAACCCGAGACCCAGCAATATCCCGAGACCCAGCAATAACCCGAGACCCAGCAATAACCTGAGACCCAGCAATAACCCGAGGCCCAACAATAACTCGAGACCCAGCAATAACCCGAGACCCAGCAATAACCCGAGACCCAGCAATAACCCGAGACCCAGCAATAACCCGAGGCCCATCAATAACCCGAGACCCAGCAATAACGCGAGACCCAGCAATATCCCGAGACCAACAATAACCTGAGACCCAGCAATAACTAGAGACCCAGGAATAACCCGAGGCCCAGCAATAACCCGAGACCAGCAATAACCCGAGACCCAGCAATAACCCGAGACCAACAATAACCCGAGACCCAGCAATAACCCAAGACCCAGCAATAACCCGAGACCCAGCAATCACCCGAGACCCAGCAATAACCCGAGACCCAGCAATAACCCGAGACCAACAATAACCCGAGACCCAGCAATAACACGAGACCCAGCAATAACCCGAGACCCAGCAATAACCCGAGACCAACAATAACCCGAGACCCAGCAATAACCCGAGACCCAGCAATAAACCGAGACCCAGCAATAACCCGAGACCCAGCAATAACCCGAGACCAACAATAACACGAGACCCAGCAATAACCCGAGACCCAACAATAACCCGAGACCCAGCAATAACCCGAGACCCAGGAATAACCCGAGACCCAGGAATAACCCGAGACCCAGCAATAACCCGAGACCCAGGAATAACCCGAAAGCCAGCAATAACCCGAGACCCAGCAATAACCCGAGACCCAGCAATAACCCGAGACCCAGGAATAACCCGAGACCCAGCAATAACCCGAGACCCAGCAATAACCCGAGGCCCAACAATAACCCGAGACCCAGCAATAACCTGAGACCCAGCAATAACCCGAGACCAACAATAACCCGAGACCCAGCAATAACCCGAGACCCAGCAATAACCCGAGGCCCAACAATAACCCGAGACCCAGCAATTACCCGAGACCCAGGAATAACCCGAGACCCAGGAATAACCCGAGACCCAGGAATAACCCGAGACCCAGCAATCACCCGAGACCCAGCAATAACCCGAGACCCAGGAATAACCCGAGATCCAGCAATCACCCGAGACCCAGCAATAACCCGAGACCCAGGAATAACCCGAAACCCAGTAATAACCCGAGACCCAGCAATAACCGGAGACCCAGCAAAAACGCGAGACCCAGAAATAACCCGAAACCAAGGAATAACCCGAGACCCAGCAATAACCTGAGACCCAGCAATAACCCGAGACCAACAATAACCCGAGACCCAGCAATAACCCGAGGCCCAACAATAACCCGAGACCCAGCAATAACCCGAGACCCAGGAATAACCCGAGACCCAGGAATAACCCGAAACCCAGGAATATCCCGAGACCCAGCAATAACCCGAGGCCCAACAATAACCCGAGACCCAGCAATAACCTGAGACCCAGCAAAAACCCGAGACCAACAATAACCCGAGACCCAGCAATAACCCGAGACCCAGCAATAACCCGAGGCCCAGCAATAACCCGAGACCCAGCAATAACCCGAGACCCAGCAATAACCCGAGACCCAGCAATCACCCGAGACCCAGCAATAACCCGAGACCCAGCAATAACCCGAGACCAACAATAACCCGAGACCCAGCAATAACCCAAGACCCAGCAATAACCCGAGACCCAGCAATCACCCGAGACCCAGCAATAACCCGAGACCCAGCAATAACCCGAGACCAACAATAACCCGAGACCCAGCAATAACACGAGACCCAGCAATAACCCGAGACCCAGCAATAACCCGAGACCAACAATAACCCGAGACCCAGCAATAACCCGAGACCCAGCAATAAACCGAGACCCAGCAATAACCCGAGACCCAGCAATAACCCGAGACCAACAATAACCCGAGACCCAGCAATAACCCGAGACCCAACAATAACCCGAGACCCAGCAATAACCCGAGACCCAGGAATAACCCGAGACCCAGGAATAACCCGAGACCCAGCAATAACCCGAGACCCAGGAATAACCCGAAAGCCAGCAATAACCCGAGACCCAGCAATAACCCGAGACCCAGCAATAACCCGAGACCCAGGAATAACCCGAGACCCAGCAATAACCCGAGACCCAGCAATAACCCGAGGCCCAACAATAACCCGAGACCCAGCAATAACCTGAGACCCAGCAATAACCCGAGACCAACAATAACCCGAGACCCAGCAATAACCCGAGACCCAGCAATAACCCGAGGCCCAACAATAACCCGAGACCCAGCAATAACCCGAGACCCAGGAATAACCCGAGACCCAGGAATAACCCGAGACCCAGGAATAACCCGAGACCCAGCAATCACCCGAGACCCAGCAATCACCCAAGACCCAGCAATAACCCGAGACCCAGGAATAACCCGAGATCCAGCAATCACCCGAGACCCAGCAATAACCCGAGACCCAGGAATAACCCGAAACCCAGTAATAACCCGAGACCCAGCAATAACCGGAGACCCAGCAAAAACGCGAGACCCAGAAATAACCCGAAACCAAGGAATAACCCGAGACCCAGCAATAACCTGAGACCCAGCAATAACCCGAGACCAACAATAACCCGAGACCCAGCAATAACCCGAGACCCAGCAATAACCCGAGACCCAGCAATAACCCGAGACCCAGCAATAACCCGAGACCCAGCAATAACCCGAGGCCCAACAATAACCCGAGACCCAGCAATAACCTGAGACCCAGCAAAAACCCGAGACCAACAATAACCCGAGACCCAGCAATAACCCGAGACCCAGCAATAACCCGAGGCCCAGCAATAACCCGAGACCCAGCAATAACCCGAGACCCAGCAATAACCCGAGGCCCAGCAATAACCCGAGACCCAGCAATAACCCGAGACCCAGCAATAACCCGAGGCCCAACAATAACCCGAGACCCAGCAATAACCTGAGACCCAGCAATAACCCGAGACCAACAATAACCCGAGACCCAACAATAAGCTGAGACCCAGGAATAACCCGAGACCCAGCAATAACCCGAGACCAACAATAACCCGAGACCCAGCAATAACCCGAGACCCAGGAATAACCCGAGACCCAGCAATAACCCGAGACCCAGGAATAACCCGAAAGCCAGCAATAACCCGAGACCCAGCAATAACCCGAGACCCAGCAATAACCCGAGACCCAGGAATAACCCGAGACCCAGCAATAACCCGAGACCCAGCAATAACCCGAGACCCAGTAATAACTCGGGACCCAGCAATAACCCGAGACCCAGCAAAAACCCGAGACCCAGGAATAACCCGAAACCAAGGAATAACCCGAGACCCAGCAGTAACCCGAGACCCAGCAATAACCCGAGACCCAGCAATAACCTGATACCCAGCAATAACCCGAGACCCAGCAATAACCCGAGACCCAACAATAACCCGAGACCCAGCAATAACCCGAGACCCAGGAATAACCCGAGACCCAGCAATAACCCGAGACCCAGGAATAACCCGAAAGCCAGCAATAACCCGAGACCCAGCAATAACCCGAGACCCAGCAATAACCCGAGACCCAGCAATAACCCGAGACCCAGCAATAACCCGAGACCCAGCAATGACCCGAGACCCGGCAATGACCCGAGGCCCCGCAATAACCCGAGACCCAACAATAACCCGAGACCCAGTAATAACCCGAGACCAACAATAACCTGAGACCCAGCAATAACCCGAGACCCAGCAATAACCCGAGACCAACAATAACCCGAGACCCAGCAATAACCCGAGACCAACAATAACCCGAGGCCCAGCAATAACCCGAGACCCAGCAATAACCCGAGATCCGGCAATAACCCGAGGCCCGGCAATAACCCGAGGCCCGGCAATAACCCGAGACCCAACAATAACCCGAGACCCAGCAATAACCCGAAACCGTTTAAAGCAGGAAGGGACAGCGGAAGCGTTAAAAAACTATAAAGAAGAAAATAAACAATGTAAACAACAGATAAGGGCAGCTAAGCTGGAGACAGAAAGACTGGTCGCGAAAGAGAGTAAAACTAACCCCAAATTATTCTTTAGCTACATAAACCGTAAAAGGTACAAACCTGAGGGTGTGGGCCCCCTGAAAAGCAAGGATGGGACCCCTATAGAGGGAAATGAGGAGAAAGCTAATTTGCTTAACAACTTCTTTGCTTCTATATTCACAAAAGAATTTGACATGCCCAGTGAAATGCAGGGGAATAACCGAAACCCTCCATTAAATGTCACTGGTCTAACCAAGGAAGAAGTCCGGCACCGTCTCAAGCAGATGAAAATCGATAAATCACCGGGACCAGATGACATACATCCTCGTGTTTTAAGGGAGTTATGTACAGTAATAGACAAGCCGTTATTTCTAATATTTGTGGATTCCATAACTACAGGGTTTGTTCCGATGGATTGGCGCTTGGCAAATGTGGTGCCAATATTCAAAAAGGGATCTAGGGGGGAACCTGGGAACTACAGACCGGTAAGCTTAACATCTGTGGTGGGCAAGCTGTTTGAAGGTTTCTTAAGGGATACTATCCTGGAGCACCTTGGGGAAAATGACCTTATTACTCCATATCAGCATGGATTTATGAGGAATCGCTCCTGCCAGACAAACCTGATCGGCTTTTATGAGGAGGTAAGTTCAAGATTGGATCAGGGGGAGTCATTGGATATCATATATCTTGACTTTTCTAAAGCATTTGATACTGTGCCACATAAAAGGCTGGTACAAAAGATGAGAATGCTTGGACTGGGGGAAAACGTGTGCAGATGGGTGGGAAATTGGCTAAATGATCGGAAGCAGAGGGTGGTTATCAATGGTACACACTCAGATTGGGTCACTGTTACTAGTGGAGTACCACAAGGGTCAGTTCTGGGACCAATTCTCTTCAATATATATATAAATGACATTGGGTATGGATTAAACAGTAAAGTCTCAATCTTTGCAGATGATACTAAGCTGAGTAAAGTAATTAATACAAAGGAGGACAACAGGCAACTACAAACAGATTTAGATAAATTGGAAGCATGGGCAGTTAAATGGCAAATGAAGTTTAACACAGATAAATGTAAGGTTATGCACATGGGAAGGAGAAATCTGTGTCATGATTACACACTAAATAAAGAAACACTTGGTAAAACAACAATGGAAAAGGATCTAGGGGTTTTAGTTGACAATAAGCTCAACTGTAGTAATCAATGCCAGGCAGCTGCTGCCAAGGCAAACAGGATCATGGGGTGCATCAGGAGGGGCATAGGTGCTTATTACCAGAGCATCATTTTACCCCTGTACAAGTCACTGGTCAGACCTCATATGGAATACTGTGTACAGTTCTGGGCACCTGTGCTTAAGAAGGACATATCAGAACTGGAGCGCGTTCAAAGAAGGGCAACAAAGTTAATAAAAGGAGTGCGGGGGCTAGAGTACCCGGAAAGATTGTCCAAGTTAGGCTTATTTAGTCTAGAACAAAGACGATTGAGGGGTGATCTAATAACTATGTATAAATATATTCGGGGTCAATACAAGGATCTGTCCCACAATCTATTTATACCCCGGAGTGTAACCATAACCCGGGGGCATCCACTAAGGTTAGAGGAAAGGTGCTTTCTCCACCGACATAGGAGGGGATTCTTCTCTGTAAGAGCAGTGAGACTATGGAACTCGCTGCCAGAGGAGGTAGTAATGAGGGATACATTAAAAATGTTCAAAAGTGGCCTTGATGCCTTCCTGGCATGTAATAACATTTCCGGCTATGGCTACTAGACCACTGGAAGAAGATCTATAGTGGCCGGGATGCCCTCCTTGCATGTAATAACATTTCCAGCTATGGCTACTAGACCACTGGAAGGAGTTAAACAGGCTGAACTGGATGGACTAAAGTCTTTATTCAGCCTTACATACTATGTTACTATGTTACTATGTTACTATGTAACCCAGCAATAACCCGAGACCCGGCAATAACCCGAGACCCAGCAATAACCCGAGGCCCGGCAATAACCCGAGGCCCGGCAATAACCCGAGACCCAGCAATAACCCGAGACCCAGCAATAACCCGAGACGCAGCAATAACCCGAGACCCAGCAATAACTCGATACCCAACAATAACCCGAGACCCAGTAATAACCCGAGACCAACAATAACCTGAGACCCAGCAATAACCCGAGACCCAGCAATAACCCGAGACCAACAATAACCCGAGACCCAGCAATAACCCGAGACCAACAATAACCCGAGGCCCAGCAATAACCCGAGACCCAGCAATAACCCGAGACCCAGCAATAACCCGAGACCCAGCAATAACCCGAGACCCAGCAATAACCCGAGACCCAGCAATAACCCGAGACCCAACAATAACCAGAGACCCAGCAATAACCCGGGACCCAACAATAACCAGAGGCCCAGCAATAACCCGAGACCCAGGAATAACCCGAGACCCAGCAATAACCCGAGACCCAGCAATAACCTGAGGCCCAACAATAACCCGAGACCCAACAATAACCCGATGCCCAGCAAAAACCCGAGACCCAGGAATAACCCGAGACCCAGGAATAACCCGAAACCCAGGAATATCCCGAGACCCAGCAATAACCCGAGACCCAGCAATAACCCGAGACCCAGCAATAACCCGAGACCCAGCAAAAACCCGAGACCCAGCAATAACCCGAGGCCCAACAATAACCCGAGACTCAGCAATAACCCGAGACCCAGGAATAACCCGAGACCCAGGAATAACCCGAGACCCAGCAATAACTCAAGACCCAGCAATAATCCGAGACCCAGCAATATCCCGAGACCCAGGAATAACCCAAGACCCAGGAATATCCCGAGACCCAGCAATAACCCGAGGCCCAGCAATAACCCGAGACCCAGGAATAACCCGAGACCCAGGAATAACCCGAAACCCAGGAAGAACCCGAGACCCAACAATAACCCGAGACCCAGCAATAACCCGAGGCCCAGCAATAACCCGAGACCCAGTAATAACCCGAGAACCAACAATAAACCGAGACCCTGGCAATAACCCGAGACCCAGCAATAACCCGAGACCCAGCAATAACTCGAGACCCAGCAATAACCCGAGACCCAGCAATAACCCGAGACCCATCAATAACCCGAGACCCAGCAATTGCCCGAGACCCAGCAATAACCCGAGGCCCAGCAAGAGCCCGGGGCCCGGCAATAACCCGAGACCCGGAAATAACCCGAGGCCCAGCAATAACCCGAGACCCAGCAATATCCCGAGACCCAGCAATAACCCGAGACCCAGCAATAACCTGAGACCCAGCAATAACCCGAGGCCCAACAATAACTCGAGACCCAGCAATAACCCGAGACCCAGCAATAACCCGAGACCCAGCAATAACCCGAGACCCAGCAATAACCCGAGGCCCATCAATAACCCGAGACCCAGCAATAACGCGAGACCCAGCAATATCCCGAGACCAACAATAACCTGAGACCCAGCAATAACCCGAGACCCAGGAATAACCCGAGGCCCAGCAATAACCCAAGACCCAGCAATAACCCGAGACCCAGCAATAACCCGAGACCCAGCAATAACCCGAGACCCAGCAATAACCCGAGACCCAGCAATAACCCGAGACCAACAATAACCCGAGACCCAGCAATAACCCGAGACCAACAATAACCCGAGACCCAGCAATAACCCGAGACCCAGCAATAACCCGAGACCAGCAATAACCCGAGACCCAGCAATAACCCGAGACCAACAATAACCCGAGACCCAGCAATAACCCAAGACCCTGCAATAACCCGAGACCCAGCAATCACCCGAGACCCAGCAATAACCCGAGACCCAGCAATAACCCGAGACCAACAATAACCCGAGACCCAGCAATAACACGAGACCCAGCAATAACCCGAGACCCAGCAATAACCCGAGACCAACAATAACCCGAGACCCAGCAATAACCCGAGACCCAGCAATAAACCGAGACCCAGCAATAACCCGAGACCCAGCAATAACCCGAGACCAACAATAACACGAGACCCAGCAATAACCCGACACCCAACAATAACCCGAGACCCAGCAATAACCCGAGACCCAGGAATAACCCGAGACCCAGGAATAACCCGAGACCCAGCAATAACCCGAGACCCAGGAATAACCCGAAAGCCAGCAATAACCCGAGACCCAGCAATAACCCGAGACCCAGCAATAACCCGAGACCCAGGAATAACCCGAGACCCAGCAATAACCCGAGACCCAGCAATAACCCGAGGCCCAACAATAACCCGAGACCCAGCAATAACCTGAGACCCAGCAATAACCCGAGACCAACAATAACCCGAGACCCAGCAATAACCCGAGACCCAGCAATAACCCGAGGCCCAACAATAACCCGAGACCCAGCAATTACCCGAGACCCAGGAATAACCCGAGACCCAGGAATAACCCGAGACCCAGGAATAACCCGAGACCCAGCAATCACCCGAGACCCAGCAATAACCCGAGACCCAGGAATAACCCGAGATCCAGCAATCACCCGAGACCCAGCAATAACCCGAGACCCAGGAATAACCCGAAACCCAGTAATAACCCGAGACCCAGCAATAACCGGAGACCCAGCAAAAACGCGAGACCCAGAAATAACCCGAAACCAAGGAATAACCCGAGACCCAGCAATAACCTGAGACCCAGCAATAACCCGAGACCAACAATAACCCGAGACCCAGCAATAACCCGAGGCCCAACAATAACCCGAGACCCAGCAATAACCCGAGACCCAGGAATAACCCGAGACCCAGGAATAACCCGAAACCCAGGAATATCCCGAGACCCAGCAATAACCCGAGGCCCAACAATAACCCGAGACCCAGCAATAACCTGAGACCCAGCAAAAACCCGAGACCAACAATAACCCGAGACCCAGCAATAACCCGAGACCCAGCAATAACCCGAGGCCCAGCAATAACCCGAGACCCAGCAATAACCCGAGACCCAGCAATAACCCGAGGCCCAGCAATAACCCGAGACCCAGCAATAACCCGAGGCCCAACAATAACCCGAGGCCCAACAATAACCCGAGACCCAGCAATAACCTGAGACCCAGCAATAACCCGAGACCAACAATAACCCGAGACCCAACAATAAGCTGAGACCCAGGAATAACCCGAGACCCAGCAATAACCCGAGACCAACAATAACCCGAGACCCAGCAATAACCCGAGTCCCAACAATAACCCGAGACCCAGCAATAACCCGAGACCCAGCAATAACCCGAGACCCAGGAATAACCCGAGACCCAGCAATAACCCGAGACCCAGGAATAACCCGAAAGCCAGCAATAACCCGAGACCCAGCAATAACCCGAGACCCAGCAATAACCCGAGACCCAGGAATAACCCGAAACCCAGGAATAACCCGAGACCCAGCAATAACCCGAGACCCAGCAATAACCCGAGACCCAGGAATAACCCGAAACCCAGGAATAACCCGAGACCCAGCAATAACCCGAGACCCAGTAATAACCCGGGACCCAGCAATAACCCGAGACCCAGCAATAACCCGAGACCCAGGAATAACCCGAAACCAAGGAATAACCCGAGACCCAGCAATAACCCGAGACCCAGCAATAACCCGAGACCCAGCATTAACCTGATACCCAGCAATAACCCGAGACCCAGCAATAACCCGAGACCCAACAATAACCCGAGACCCAGCAATAACCCGAGACCCAGCAATATTCTTGGCTCATATTATTCCTGTGTGGTGCAGATGTCACCGGTGACCTCGGCCTCCCTGGACCTCGCGTCCCTGAGTCGGGACATAAAATAAGAGGGATCGCAGCGTCTGATCTGCCATCAGCAAATCATTTCCCGGCCTCTCTGTTGCAGCGCCCATATCACAGGCCGATCTTATTCTTCTCAGACCAAAAACAACAAGCCGTGATTTGTGTCCCCTGTTATTTGCCCACAGGGGCGAGTCCGCACATGCACCTGGACACGCCGGCTCAGCACACGCGTGTCAACACGTAGCCATTATATCCCTGCCATCAATATCGCGGGCCTCTGGGTGCAGGGGATGTCACTGCAAATACATGCACAGTGTCCCATGCAGCATGCGCTGGGAGGATGGCTCCGCCCCTGTCACACCCGGCACATGCACCTGGACACCTAGGCTCAGCAGATGCGTGTCAACACGTAGCCATTATGTCCCTGCCATTTATATCGCGGGTGCAGGGGATGTCACTTCAAATACATGCGCAGCAATAACCCGAAGCCCAGCAATAACCCGAGACCCAGCAATAACACAATAACCCGAGACCCAGCAATAACCCGAGACCCAACAATAACCCGAGACCCAGCAATAACCCGAGACCCAGCAATAACCCGAGACCCAGCAATAACCCGAGACCCAGCAATGACCCGAGACCCGGCAATGACCCGAGGCCCCGCAATAACCCGAGACCCAACAATAACCCGAGACCCAGTAATAACCCGAGACCAACAATAACCTGAGACCCAGCAATAACCCGAGACCCAGCAATAACC
This sequence comes from Gastrophryne carolinensis, assembly GCA_027917425.1. NCBI lineage: Eukaryota > Metazoa > Chordata > Amphibia > Anura > Microhylidae > Gastrophryne > Gastrophryne carolinensis. The sequence continues at coordinate 488,261,897 of CM051237.1, read as the reverse complement.
CGAGACCAACAATAACCCGAGACCCAGCAATAACCCGAGACCAACAATAACCCGAGGCCCAGCAATAACCCGAGACCCAGCAATAACCCGAGATCCGGCTATAACCCGAGGCCCTGCAATAACCCGAGGCCCGGCAATAACCCGAGACCCAACAATAACCCGTGACCCAGCAATAACCCGAGACCCAGCAATAACCCGAGACCCAGCAATAACCCGAGACCCAACAATAACCCGAGACCCAGTAATAACCCAAGACCAACAATAACCTGAGACCCAGCAATAACCCGAGACGCAGCAATAACCCGAGACCAACAATAACCCGAGACCCAGCAATAACCCGAGACCCAGCAATAACCCGAGACCAACAATAACCCGAGACCCAGCAATAACCCGAGACCCAGCAATAACCCGAGACCAACAATAACCCGAGGCCCAGCAATAACCCGAGACCCAGCAATAACCCGAGACCCAACAATAACCCGTGACCCAGCAATAACCCGAGACCCAGCAATAACCCGAGACCCAGCAATAACCCGAGACCCAACAATAACCCGAGACCCAGTAATAACCCGAGACCAACAATAACCTGAGACCCAGCAATAACCCGAGGCCCGGCAATAACCCGAGACCCAACAATAACCCGTGACCCAGCAATAACCCGAGACCCAGCAATAACCCGAGACCCAGCAATAACCCAAGACCCAACAATAACCCGAGACCCAGTAATAACCCGAGACCAACAATAACCTGAGACCCAGCAATAACCCGAGACGCAGCAATAACCCGAGACCAACAATAACCCGAGACCCAGCAATAACCCGAGACCCAGCAATTACCCGAGACCAACAATAACCCGAGGCCCGGCAATAACCCGAGACCCAACAATAACCCGTGACCCAGCAATAACCCGAGACCCAGCAATAACCCGAGACCCAGCAATAACCCGAGACCCAACAATAACCCGAGACCCAGTAATAACCCGAGACCAACAATAACCTGAGACCCAGCAATAACCCGAGACGCAGCAATAACCCGAGACCAACAATAACCCGAGACCCAGCAATAACCCGAGACCCAGCAATAACCCGAGACCAACAATAACCCGAGACCCAGCAATAACCAGAGACCCAGCAATAACCCGAGACCAACAATAACCCGAGGCCCAGCAATAACCCGAGACTCAGCAATAACCCGAGACCCAGCAATAACCCGAGACCCAGCAATAACCCGAGACCCAGCAATAACCCGAGACCCAACAATAACCAGAGGCCCAGCAATAACCCGAGACCCAACAATAACCAGAGGCCCAGCAATACCCCAGACCCAGGAATAACCCAAGACCCAGCAATAACCCGAGACCCAGCAATAACCTGAGGCCCAACAATAACCCGAGACCCAGCAATAACCCGAGACCCAGGAATAACCCGAGACCCAGGAATAACCCGAGACCCAGCAATAACCCGAGACCCAGTAATAACCCGAGACCCAACAATAACCCGATGCCCAGCAATAACCCGAGACCCAGGAATAACCCGAGACCCAGGAATAACCCGAAGCCCAGGAATATCCCGAGACCCAGCAATAACCCGAGACCCAGCAATAACCCGAGACCCAGCAATAACCCGAGACCCAGCAATAACCCGAGACCCAGCAATAACCCGAGACCCAGCAATAACCCGAGGCCCAACAATAACCCGAGACCCAGCAATAACCCGAGACCCAGGAATAACCCGAGACCCAGGAATAACCCGAGACCCAGCAATAACTCAAGACCCAGCAATAACCCGAGACCCAGCAATATCCCGAGACCCAGGAATAACCCAAGACCCAGGAATATCCCGAGACCCAGCAATAACCCGAGGCCCAGGAATATCCCGAGACCCAGCAATAACCCTAGAACCAACAATAAACCGAGACCCTGGCAATAACCCGAGACCCAGCAATAACCCGAGACCCAGCAATAACCCGAGACCCAGCAATAACCCGAGACCCAGCAATTGCCCGAGACCCAGCAATTGCCCGAGACCCAGCAATAACCCGAGGCCCAGCAAGAACCCGAGACCCGGAAATAACCCGAGACCCGGAAATAACCCGAGGCCCAGCAATAACCCGAGACCCAGCAATAACCCGAGACCCAGCAATAACCCGAGACCCAGCAATAACCCGAGGCCCAACAATAACTCGGGACCCAGCAATAACCCGAGACCCAGCAATAACCCGAGACCCAGCAATAACCCGAGACCCAGCAATAACCCGAGGCCCATCAATAACCCGAGACCCAGCAATAACGCGAGACCCAGCAATATCCCGAGACCCTGCAATAACTAGAGACCCAGGAATAACCCGAGGCCCAGCAATAACCCAAGGCCCAGCAATAACCCGAGACCCGGCAATAACCCGAGACCCAGCAATAACCCGAGACCCAGCAATAACCCGAGACCCAGCAATAACCCGAGACCAACAATAACCCGAGACCCAGCAATAACCCGAGACCAACAATAACCCGAGACCCAGCAATAACCCGAGACCCAGCAATAACCCGAGACCAACAATAACCCGAGACCCAGCAATAACCCGAGACCAACAATAACCCGAGACCCAGCAATAACCCAAGACCCAGCAATAACCCGAGACCCAGCAATCACCCGAGACCCAGCAATAACCCGAGACCCAGCAATAACCCGAGGCCCAACAATAATCCGAGACCCAGCAATAACCTGAGACCCAGCAATAACCCGAGACCAACATTTCCAGCTATGGCTACTAGACCACTGGAAGGAGTTAAACAGGCTGAACTGGATGGACTAAAGTCTTTATTCAGCCTTACATACTATGTTACTATGTTACTATGTAATAACCCGAGACCCAGCAATAACCCGACACCCAGCAATAACTCGAGACCCAGCAATAAACCGAGACCCAGCAATAACCTGAGACCCTGCAATAACCCGAGGCCCAACAATAACCCGAGACCCAGCAATAACCTGAGACCCAGCAATAACCCGAGACCAACAATAACCCGAGACCCAGCAATAACCCGAGACCCAGCAATAACCCGAGGCCTAACAATAACCCGAGACCCAGCAATAACCCGAGACCCAGCAATAACCTGAGACCCAGCAATAACCCGAGACCAACAATAACCCGAGACCCAGCAATAACCCGAGACCCAGCAATAACCCGAGGCCCAACAATAACCCGAGACCCAGCAATAACCCGAGACCCAGCAATAACCCGAGGCCCAGCAATAACCCGAGACCCAGCAATAACCCGAGACCCAGCAATAACCCGAGACCCAGCAATAACCCGAGGCCCAACAATAACCCGAGACCCAGCAATAACCCGAGACCCAGCAATAACCCAAGACCCAGCAATACCCTAGACCCAGCAATAACCCAAGGCCCAACAATAACCCGAGACCCACCAATAACCTAAGACCCAGCAATAACCCGAGACCAACAATAACCCGAGACCCAACAATAAGCTGAGACCCAGGAATAACCCGAGACCCAGCAATAACCCGAGACCAACAATAACCCGAGACCCAGCAATAACCCGAGACCCAACAATAACCCGAGACCCAGCAATAACCCGAGACCCAGGAATAACCCGAGACCCAGGAATAACCCGAGACCCAGCAATAACCTGAGACCCAGGAATAACCCGAAAGCCAGCAATAACCCGAGACCCAGCAATAACCCGAGACCCAGCAATAACCCGAGACCCAGCAATAACCCGAGACCCAGGAATAACCCGAGACCCAGCAATAACCCGAGACCCAGGAATAACCCGAGACCCAGCAATCACCCGAGACCCAGCAATAACCCGAGACCCAGCAATAACCCGAGACCCAGCAATAACCCGAGGCCCAGCAATAACCCGAGACCCAGCAATAACCCGAGACCCAGCAATAACCCGAGACCCAGGAATAACCCGAGACCCAGCAATAACCCGAGACCCAGGAATAACCCGAGACCCAGCAATAACCCGAGACCCAGGAATAACCCGAGACCCAGCAATAACCCGAGACCCAGCAATCACCCGAGAATCAGCAATAACCCGAGACCCAGGAATAACCCGAGACCCAGCAATAACCCGAGACCCAGGAATAACCCGAGACCCAGCAATCACCCGAGACCCAGCAATCACCCGAGACCCAGCAATAACCCGAGACCCAGGAATAACCCGAGACCCAGCAATAACCCGAGACCCAGCAATAACCCGAGACCCAGCAATAACCCGAGACCCAGCAATAACCCGAGACCCAGGAATAACCCGAGACCCAGCAATCACCCGAGACCCAGCAATCACCCGAGACTCAGCAATAACCCGAGACCCAGGAATAACCCGAGACCCAGCAATCACCCGAGACCCAGCAATCACCCGAGACCCAGCAATAACCCGAGACCCAGGAATAACCCGAAACCCAGTAATAACCCGAGACCCAGCAATAACCCGAGACCCAGCAAAAACCCGAGACCCAGGAATAACCCGAAACCCAGCAATAACCCGAGACCCAGCAATCACCCGAGACCCAGCAATAACCCGAGACCCAGCAAAAACCCGAGTCCCAACAATAACCCGAGACCCAGCAATAACCCGAGACCCAGCAATCACCCGAGACCAACAATAACCCGAAACCCAGCAATAACCCGAGGCCCAGCAATAACCCGAAACCCAGCAATAACCCGAAACCCAGCAATAACCCGAGACCCAGCAATAACCCGAGACCCAGCAATATTCTTGGCCCATATTATTCCTGTGTGGTGCAGATGTCACCGGTGACCTCGGCCTCCCTGGACCTCGCGTCCCTGAGTCGGGACATAAAATAAGAGGGATCGCAGCGTCTGATCTGCCATCAGCAAATCATTTCCCGGCCTCTCTGTTGCAGCGCCCATATCACAGGCCGATCTTATTCTTCTCAGACCAAAAACAACAAGCCGTGATTTGTGTCCCCTGTTATTTGCCCACAGGGGCGAGTCCGCACATGCACCTGGACACGCCGGCTCAGCACACGCGTGTCAACACGTAGCCATTATATCCCTGCCATCAATATCGCGGGCCTGTGGGTGCAGGGGATGTCACTGCAAATACATGCACAGTGTCCCATGCAGCATGCGCTGGGAGGATGGCTCCGCCCCTTTCACACCCGGCACATGCACCTGGACACCTCGGCTCAGCACATGCGTGTCAACACGTAGCCATTATGTCCCTGCCATTTATATCGCGGGTGCAGGGGATGTCACTTCAAATACATGCGCAGCGTCCCATGCAGCATGCACCTGGAGGATGGCTCCGCCCCTTTCACACCTAGCACATGCATCGCATTGGAGTAATAATAATCCAGTGTGTCACAGGGGCCAATCAGCACAGGCCCCTCAAATGGGCCCTAACGCAGCACATAGTGTGTAAGCACCGCAGGTAACGCGCATGTATTGCACTGGGAGAGACATACTCACCGCTGGTCCCCAGCCTCCCATCCTCTGGTGCAGCACCTGCTTGTCCCCAGCTTCCCATCCTCCGGTGCAGCACCTGCTGGTCCCCAGCCTCCCATCCTCCGCTGCAGCACCTGCTGGTCCCCAGCCTCCCATCCTCCGGTGCAGCAGCTGCTGGTCCCCAGCCTCCCATCCTCCGGTGCAGAACCTCCTGCTCCCCAGCCTCCCATCCTCCAGTGCAGCACCTGCTGGTCCCCATCCTCCCATCCTCCAGTGCAGTACCTGCTGGTCCCCAGCCTCCAATCCTCCGGTGCAGCACCTGCTGGTCCCCAAGCCTCCCATGCTCCAGGGCAGCCCCTGCTGGTCCCCGGCCTCCCATCCTCTAGTCTAATGCCCCCTGGTCCCCAGCCTCCCATCCTCCAGTGCAGCACCTGCTGGTCCCCAGCCTCCCATCCTCCAGTGCAGCACCTGCTGGTCCCCAGACTCCCATCCTCCGGTGCAGCCTCTGCTGGTCCCCAGCCTCCCATCCTCCAGTGCAGCGCCTGCTGGTCCCCAGCCTCCTATCATCCGGTGCAGCCTCTGCTGCTCCCCAGCCTCCCATCCTCCAGTGCAGCACCTGCTGGTCCCCTGCCTCCCATCCTCCAGTGCAGCACCTGCTGGTCCCTGGCCTTCCATCCTCTAGTCTAATGCCTCCTGGTCCCCAGCCTCCCATCCTCCAGTGCAGCACCTGCTGGTCCCCAGCCTCCCATCCTCCGGTGCAGCACCTACTGGTCCCCAGCCTCCCATCCTCCAGTGCAGTGCCTGCTGGTCCCCAGTCTCACATCCTCCAGTGCAGCCTCTGCTGGTCCCCAGCCTCCCATCCTCCAGTGCAGCACCTGCTGGTCCCCTGCCTCCCATCCTCCAGTGCAGCACCTGCTGGTCCCTGGCCTCCCATCCTCTAGTCTAATGCCTCCTGGTCCCCAGCCTCCCATCCTCCAGTGCAGCACCTGCTGGTCCCCAGCCTCCCATCCTCCGGGGCAGCACGTGCTGGTCCCCAGCCTCCCATCCTCCAGTGCAGCACCTGCTGGTCCCTGGCCTCCCATCCTCTAGTCTAATGCCTCCTGGTCCCCAGCCTTTCATCCTCCAGTGCAGCACCTGCTGGTCCCCAGCCTCCCATCCTCCGGTGCAGCCCCTGCTGGTCCCCAGCCTCCCATCCTCCTTTGCAGCCCCTGCTGGTCCCCGGCCTCCCATCCTCTAGTCTAATGCCTCCTGGTCCCCAGCCTCCCATCCTCCAGTTCAGCACCTGCTGGTCCCCAGCCTCCCATCCTCCGGTGCAGCACCTGCTGGTCCCCAGCCTCCCATCCTCCGGTGCAGCCCCTGCTGGTCCCCAGCCTCCCATCCTCCGGTGCAGCACCTGCTGGTCCCCAGCCTCCCATCCTCCGGTGCAGCACCTGCTGGTCCCCAGCCTCCCATGCTCCGGTGCAGAACCTGCTGGTCCCCAGCCTCCCATCCTCCGGTGCAGCACCTGCTGGTCCCCAGCCTCCCATCTTCCAGTGCAGCAGCTGCTGGTCCCCAGCCTCCCATCCTCCGGTGCAGCACCTGCTGGTCCCCAGCCTCCAATCCTCCAGTGCAGCTCCTGCTGGTCCCCAGCCTCCAATCCTCCAGTGCAGCACCTGCTGGTCCCCAGCCTCCCATCCTCCGGTGCAGCACCTGCTGGTCCCCAGTCTCCCATCCTCCGGTGCAGCCCCTGCTGATCCCCAGCCTCCCATCCTCCGGTGCAGCCCCTGCTGGTCCCCAGCCTCCCATTCTCCGGTGCAGCACCTGCTGGTCCCCAGCCTCCCATCCTCCGGTGCAGCATCTGCTGGTCCCCAGTCTCCCATCCTCCGGTGCAGCCCCTGCTGATCCCCAGCCTCCCATCCTCCGGTGCAGCCCCTGCTGGTCCCCAGCCTCCCATCCTCCGGTGCAGCCCCTGCTGGTCCCCAGCCTCCCATCCTCCGGTGCAGCACCTGCTGGTCCCCAGCCTCCCATCCTCCGGTGCAGCCCCTGCTGATCCCCAGCCTCCCATCCTCCGGTGCAGCCCCTGCTGGTCCCCAGCCTCCCATCCTCCGGTGCAGCACCTGCTGGTCCCCAGCCTCCCATCCTCCGGTGCAGCACCTGCTGGTCCCCAGCCTCCCATCCTGCAGTGCAGCACCTGCTGGTCCCCAGCTTCCCATCTTCCGTTGCAGCACCTGCTGGTCCCCAGCCTCCAATCCTCCGGTGCAGAACCTGCTGGTCCCCAGCCTCCCATCCTCCAGTGCAGCACCTACTGGTCCCCAGCCTCCCATCCTCCGGTGCAGCTCCTGCTAGTCCCCAGCCTCCCATCCTCCGGTGCAGCACCTGCTGGTCCCCAGCCTCCCATGCTCCGGTGCAGAACCTGCTGGTCCCCAGCCTCCCATCCTCCGGTGCAGCACCTGCTGGTCCCCAGCCTCCCATCCTCCGGTGCAGAACCTCCTGCTCCCCAGCCTCCCATCCTCCAGTGCAGCACCTGCTGGTCCCCATCCTCCCATCCTCCAGTGCAGTACCTGCTGGTCCCCAGCCTCCCATTCTCCAGTGCAGCACCTGCTGGTCCCCAGCCTCCCATGCTCCAGGGCAGCCCCTGCTGGTCCCCGGCCTCCCATCCTCTAGTCTAATGCCCCCTGGTCCCCAGCCTCCCATCCTCCAGTGCAGCACCTGCTGGTCCCCATCCTCCCATCCTCCGGTGCAGCACCTACTGGGCCCCAGCCTCCCATCCTCCAGTGCAGCCTCTGCTGGTCCCCAGCCTCCCATCCTCCAGTGAAGCACCTGCTGGTCCCCTGCCTCCCATCCTCCAGTGCAGCACCTGTTGGTCCCTGGCCTCCCATCCTCTAGTCTAATGCCTCCTGGTCCCCAGCCTCCCATCCTCCAGTGCAGCACCTGCTGGTCCCCAGCCTCCCATCCTCCGGTGCAGCACCTACTGGTCCCCAGCCTCCCATCCTCCAGTGCAGCGCCTGCTGGTCCCCAGTCTCCCATCCTCCATGCAGCACCTGCTGGTCCCCAGCCTCCCATCCTCCGGTGCAGTCCCTGCTGGTCCCCAGCCTCCCATCCTCCTTTGCAGCCCCTGCTGGTCCCCGGCCTCCCATCCTCTAGTCTAATGCCTCCTGGTCCCCAGCCTCCCATCCTCCAGTGCAGCACATGCTGGTCCCCAGCCTCCCATCCTCCGATGCAGCCCCTGCTGGTCCCCAGCCTCCCATCCTCCAGTGCAGCACCTGCTGGTCCCCAGCCTCCCATGCTCCGGTGCAGAACCTGCTGGTCCCCAGCCTCCCATCCTCCAGTGCAGCACCTGCTGGTCCCCAGCCTCCCATCCTCCGGTGCAGCTCCTGCTGGTCCCCAGCCTCCCATCCTCCAGTGCAGCACCTGCTGGTCCCCAGCCTCCCATCCTCCGGTGCAGCACCTGCTGGTCCCCAGTCTCCCATCCTCCGGTGCAGCCCCTGCTGATCCCCAGCCACCCATCCTCCGGTGCAGCACCTACTGGTCCCCAGCCTCCCATCCTCCGGTGCAGAACCTCCTGCTCCCCAGCCTCCCATCCTCCAGTGCAGCACCTGCTGGTCCCCATCCTCCCATCCTCCAGTGCAGTACCTGCTGGTCCCCAGCCTCCCATCCTCCGGTGCAGCACCTGCTGGTCCCCAGCCTCCCATGCTCCAGGGCAGCCCCTGCTGGTCCCCGGCCTCCCATCCTCTAGTCTAATGCCCCCTGGTCCCCAGCCTCCCATCCTCCAGTGCAGCACCTGCTGGTCCCCATTCTCCGGTGCAGCACCTACTGGGCCCCAGCCTCCCATCCTCCAGTGCAGCCTCTGCTGGTCCCCAGCCTCCCATCCTCCAGTGAAGCACCTGCTGGTCCCCTGCCTCCCATCCTCCAGTGCAGCACCTGCTGGTCCCTGGCCTCCCATCCTCTAGTCTAATGCCTCCTGGTCCCCAGCCTCCCATCCTCCAGTGCAGCACCTGCTGGTCCCCAGCCTCCCATCCTCCGGTGCAGCACCTACTGGTCCCCAGCCTCCCATCCTCCAGTGCAGCGCCTGCTGGTCCCCAGTCTCCCATCCTCCATGCAGCACCTGCTGGTCCCCAGCCTCCCATCCTCCGGTGCAGCCCCTGCTGGTCCCCAGCCTCCCATCCTCCTTTGCAACCCCTGCTGGTCCCCGGCCTCCCATCCTCTAGTCTAATGCCTCCTGGTCCCCAGCCTCCCATCCTCCAGTGCAGCACATGCTGGTCCCCAGCCTCCCATCCTCCGGTGCAGCCCCTGCTGGTCCCCAGCCTCCCATGCTCCGGTGCAGAACCTGCTGGTCCCCAGCCTCCCATCCTCCAGTGCAGCACCTGCTGGTCCCCAGCCTCCCATCCTCCGGTGCAGCTCCTGCTGGTCCCCAGCCTCCCATCCTCCAGTGCAGCACCTGCTGGTCCCCAGCCTCCCATTCTCCGGTGCAGCCCCTGCTGATCCCCAGCCACCCATCCTCCGGTGCAGCCCCTGCTGGTCCCCAGCCTCCCATCCTCCGGTGCAGCACCTGCTGGTCCCCATCCTCCCATCCTCCGGTGCAGCACCTGCTGGTCCCCAGCCTCCCATCCTGCAGTGCAGCACCTGCTGGTCCCCAGCTTCCCATCTTCCGGTGCAGCACCTGCTGGTCCCCAGCCTCCCATCCTCCGGTGCAGCACCTGCTGGTCCCCAGCCTCCCATTCTCCAGTGCAGCACCTGCTGGTCCCCAGCCTCCCATCCTCCAGTGCAGCCCCTACTGGTCTCCAGCCTCCCATCCTCCAGTGCAGCACCTGCTGGTCCCCAGCCTCCCATCCTCCAGTGCAGCACCTGCTGGTCCCCAGCCTCCATTTCCTCCCCCCCAGGGCATCCAAAATCGGGATGCCCCACTGTGTGCAACTCTCCCAGGACACCAGCAAACCTTACCTGGATCCCGATCCAACGGCGCATGCGCGGCTTGCATCTGGCGTTTCAGGCATTTGTGAATGGCCAGACGCTCCCTGTTAGAGGGAAGTGCGGGATGCGGCTGCCAGCGTGCTCGGAGCCGCTGTGATAAGACGTCGCTTTGACGCGCATACCTCTGCGGCTCCAAGAGCACTGATTGGAGGAGCGGCCACGCCTGCGCCGTAGGACCGCGGTGAGGTGAGTTGAATCGGGCGATCTGGGGGGTTTCACCCTGAGGTGCTCCCGGGTAAGTGGACCAAAACCCAGGATAGTCAAAATCCAGTATCACAGGAGTTCTGGGGGCCTCTCTGTTGCAGCGCCCATATCACAGGCCGATCTTATTCTTCTCAGGCCAAAAACAACAAGCCATGATTTGTGTCCCCTGTTATTTGCCCACAGGGGCGAGTCCGCACATGCACCTGGACACGCCGGCTCAGCACACGCGTGTCAACACGTAGCCATTATATCCCTGCCATCAATATCGCGGGCCTCTGGGTGCAGGGGATGTCACTGCAAATACATGCACAGTGTCCCATGCAGCATGCGCTGGGAGGATGGCTCCGCCCCTGTCACACCCGGCACATGCACCTGGACACCTCGGCTCAGCACATGCGTGTCAACACGTAGCCATTATGTCCCTGCCATTTATATCGCGGGTGCAGGGGATGTCACTTCAAATACATGCGCAGCGTCCCATGCAGCATGCACCGGGAGGGTGGCTCCGCCCCTTTCACACCCAGCACATGCATCGCATTGGAGTAATAATAATCCAGTGTGTCACAGGGGCCAATCAGCACAGGCCCCTCAAATGGGCCCTAACGCAGCACATAGTGTATAAGCACCGCAGGTAACGCGCATGTATTGCACTGGGAGAGACATACTCACCGTTGGTCCCCAGCCTCCCATCCTCCGGTGCAGCCCCTGCTGGTCCCCAGCCTCCCATCCTCCGGTGCAGCACCTGCTGGTCCCCAGCCTCCCATCCTCCTTTGCAGCACCTGCTGGTCCCCAGCATCCCATCCTCCTTTGCAGCACCTGCTGGTCCCCAGCCTCCCATCCTCCGGTGCAGCACCTGCTGGTCCCCAGCCTCCCATCCTCCGGTGCAGCACCTGCTGGTCCCCAGCCTCCCATGCTCCGGTGCAGAACCTGCTGGTCCCCAGCTTCCCATCCTCCGGTGCAGCACCTGCTGGTCCCCAGCCTCCCATCCTCCAGTGCAGTACCTGCTGGTCCCCATCCTCCCATCCTCCAGTGCAGTACCTGCTGGTCCCAAGCCTCCCATCCTCCGGTGCAGCTCCTGCTGGTCCCCAGCCTCCCATCCTCCGGTGCAGAACCTCCTGCTCCCCAGCCTCCCATCCTCCAGTGCAGCACCTGCTGGTCCCCATCCTCCCATCCTCCAGTGCAGTACCTGCTGGTCCCAAGCCTCCCATCCTCCAGTGCAGCACCTGCTGGTCCCCATCCTCCCATCCTCCAGTGCAGTACCTGCTGGTCCCAAGCCTCCCATCCTCCGGTGCAGCACCTGCTGGTCCCCAGCCTCCCATGCTCCAGGGCAGCCCCTGCTGGTCCCCGGCCTCCCATCCTCTAGTCTAATGCCCCCTGGTCCCCAGCCTCCCATCCTCCAGTGCAGCACCTGCTGGTCCCCAGCCTCCCATCCTCCAGTGCAGCACCTGCTGGTCCCTGGCCTCCCATCCTCCGGTGCAGCCTCTGCTGGTCCCCAGCCTCCCATCCTCCAGTGCAGCGCCTGCTGGTCCCCAGCCTCCTATCCTCCGGAGCAGCCTCTGCTGCTCCCCAGCCTCCCATCCTCCAGTGCAGCACCTGCTGGTCCCTGGCCTCCCATCCTCTAGTCTAATGCCTCCTGGTCCCCAGCCTCCCATCCTCCAGTGCAGCACCTGCTGGTCCCCAGCCTCCCATCCTCCGGTGCAGCACCTACTGGTCCCCAGCCTCCCATCCTCCAGTGCAGCGCCTGCTGGTCCCCAGTCTCCCATCCTCCAGTGCAGCCTCTGCTGGTCCCCAGCCTCCCATCCTCCAGTGCAGCACCTGCTGGTCCCCTGCCTCCCATCCTCCAGTTCAGCACCTGCTGGTCCCTGGCCTCCCATCCTCTAGTCTAATGCCTCCTGGTCCCCAGCCTCCCATCCTCCGGTGCAGAACCTCCTGCTCCCCAGCCTCCCATCCTCCAGTGCAGCACCTGCTGGTCCCCATCCTCCCATCCTCCAGTGCAGTACCTGCTGGTCCCCAGCCTCCCATCCTCCGGTGCAGCCCCTGCTGGTCCCCAGCCTCCCATCCTCCAGTGCAGCACCTGCTGGTCCCTGGCCTCCCATCCTCTAGTCTAATGCCTCCTGGTCCCCAGCCTCCCATCCTCCAGTGCAGCACCTGCTGGTCCCCATCCTCCCATCCTCCTTTGCAGCCCCTGCTGGTCCCCAGCCTCCCATCCTCCTTTGCAGCCCCTGCTGGTCCCCGGCCTCCCATCCTCTAGTCTAATGCCTCCTGGTCCCCAGCCTCCCATCCTCCAGTGCAGCACATGCTGGTCCCCAGCCTCCCATCCTGCGGTGCAGCCCCTGCTGGTCCCCAGCCTCCCATCCTCCTTTGCAGCCCCTGCTGGTCCCTGGCCTCCCATCCTCTAGTCTAATGCCTCCTGGTCCCCAGCCTCCCATCCTCCAGTGCAGCACCTGCTGGTCCCCAGCCTCCCATCCTCCTTTGCAGCACCTGCTGGTCCCCAGCCTCCCATCCTCCTTTGCAGCCCCTGCTGGTCCCTGGCCTCCCATCCTCTAGTCTAATGCCTCCTGGTCCCCATCCTCCCATCCTCCAGTGCAGCACCTGCTGGTCCCCAGCCTCCCATCCTCCAGTGCAGCACCTGCTGATCCCCAGCCTCCCATCCTCCGTGCAGCACCTGCTGGTCCCCAGCCTACCATCCTCCGGTGCAGCACCTGCTGGTCCCCAGCCTCCCATGCTCCAGGGAAGGCCCTGCTGGTCCCCGGCCTCCCATCCTCTAGTCTAATGCCCCCTGGTCCCCAGCCTCCCATCCTCCAGTGCAGCACCTGCTGGTCCCCAGCCTCCCATCCTCCAGTGCAACACCTGCTGGTCCCCAGCCTCCCATCCTCCGGTGCAGCGCCTGCTGGTCCCCAGCCTCCCATCCTCTAGTCTAATGCCTCCTGGTCCCCAGCCTCCCATCCTCCAGTGCAGCACCTGCTGGTCCCCATCCTCCCATCCTCCGGTGCAGCACCTACTGGTCCCCAGCCTCCCATACTCCAGTGCAGCACCTGCTGGTCCCCAGTCTCCCATCCTCCAGTGCAGCCTCTGCTGGTCCCCAGCCTCCCATCCTCCAGTGAAGCACCTGCTGGTCCCCTGCCTCCCATCCTCCAGTGCAGCACCTGCTGGTCCCTGGCCTCCCATCCTCTAGTCTAATGCCTCCTGGTCCCCAGCCTCCCATCCTCCAGTGCAGCACCTGCTGGTCCCCAGCCTCCCATCCTCCGGTGCAGCCCCTGCTGGTCCCCAGCCTCCCATCCTCCAGTGCAGCACCTGCTGGTCCCTGGCCTCCCATCCTCTAGTCTAATGCCTCCTGGTCCCCAGCCTCCCATCCTCCAGTGCAGCACCTGCTGGTCCCCAGCCTCCCATCCTCCGGTGCAGCCCCTGCTGGTCCCCAGCCTCCCATCCTCCTTTGCAGCCCCTGCTGGTCCCCGGCCTCCCATCCTCTAGTCTAATGCCTCCTGGTCCCCAGCCTCCCATCCTCCAGTGCAGCACATGCTGGTCCCCAGCCTCCCATCCTCCGGTGCAGCCCCTGCTGGTCCCCAGCATCCCATCCTCCAGTGCAGCACCTGCTGGTCCCCAGCCTCCCATGCTCCGGTGCAGAACCTGCTGGTCCCCAGCCTCCCATCCTCCAGTGCAGCACCTGCTGGTCCCCAGCCTCCCATCCTCCTGTGCAGCTCCTGCTGGTCCCCAACCTCCCATCCTCCAGTGCAGCACCTGCTGGTCCCCAGCCTCCCATCCTCCGGTGCAGCACCTGCTGGTCCCCAGCCTCCCATTCTCCAGTGCAGCACCTGCTGGTCCCCAGCCTCCCATCCTCCAGTGCAGCCCCTACTGGTCTCCAGCCTCCCATCCTCCAGTACAGCACCTGCTGGTCCCCAGCCTCCCATCCTCCAGTGCAGCACCTGCTGGTCCCCATCCTCCATTTCCTCCCCCCAGGGCATCCAAAATCGGGATGCCCCACTGTGTGAAACTCTCCCAGGACACCAGCAAACCTTACCTGGATCCCGATCCAACGGCGCATGCGCGGCTTGCATCTGGCGTTTCAGGCATTTGTGAATGGCCAGACGCTCCCTGTTAGAGGGAAGCGCGGGATGCGGCTGCCAGCGTGCTCGGAGCCGCTGTGATAAGACGTCGCTTTGACGCGCATACCTCTGCGGCTCCGAGAGCACTGATTGGAGGAGCGGCCACGCCTGCGCCGTAGGACCGCGGTGAGGTGAATCGGGCGATCTGGGGGGTTTCACTTAGCCGGGCAACCCTGAGGTGCTCCCGGGGAAGTGGACCAAAACCCAGGATAGTCAAAATCCGGTATCACAGGAGTTCTGGGGGCCTCTCTGTTGCAGCGCCCATATCACAGGCCGATCTTATTCTTCTCAGGCCAAAAACAACAAGCCATGATTTGTGTCCCCTGTTATTTGCCCACAGGGGCGAGTCCGCACATGCACCTGGACACGCCGGCTCAGCACACGCGTGTCAACACGTAGCCATTATATCCCTGCCATCAATATCGCGGGCCTCTGGGTGCAGGGGATGTCACTGCAAATACATGCACAGTGTCCCATGCAGCATGCGCTGGAAGGATGGCTCCGCCCCTGTCACACCCGGCACATGCACCTGGACACCTCGGCTCAGCACATGCGTGTCAACACGTAGCCATTATGTCCCTGCCATTTATATCGCGGGTGCAGGGGATGTCAATTCAAATACATGCGCAGCGTCCCATGCAGCATGCACCTGGAGGATGGCTCCGCCCCTTTCACACCCAGCACATGCATCGCATTGGAGTAATAATAATCCAGTGTGTCACAGGGGCCAATCAGCACAGGCCCCTCAAATGGGCCCTAACGCAGCACATAGTGTGTAAGCACCGCAGGTAACGCGCATGTATTGCACTGGGAGAGCCATACTCACCGCTGGTCCCCAGCCTCCCATCCTCCGGTGCAGCCCCTGCTGGTCCCCAGCCTCCCATCCTCCGGTGCAGCACCTGCTGGTCCCCAGCCTCCCATCCTCCGGTGCAGCACCTGCTGGTCCCCAGCCTCCCATCCTCCTTTGCAGCACCTGCTGGTCCCCAGCCTCCCATCCTCCGGTGCAGCACCTGCTGGTCCCCAGCCTCCTATCCTCCGGTGCAGCCTCTGCTGGTCCCCAGCCTCCCATCCTCCAATGAAGCACCTGCTGGTCCCCTGCCTCCCATCCTCCAGTGCAGCACCTGCTGGTCCCTGGCCTCCCATCCTCTAGTCTAATGCCTCCTGGTCCCCAGCCTCCCATCCTCCGGTGCAGAACCTGCTGGTCCCCAGCCTCCCATCCTCCGGTGCAGCACCTACTGGTCCCCAGCCTCCCATCCTCCAGTGCAGCCTCTGCAGGTCCCCAGCCTCCCATCCTCCGGTGCAGCACCTGCTGGTCCCCTGCCTCCCATCCTCCAGTTCAGCACCTGCTGGTCCCTGGCCTCCCATCCTCTAGTCTAATGCCTCCTGGTCCCCAGCCTCCCATCCTCCGGTGCAGAACCTCCTGCTCCCCAGCCTCCCATCCTCCAGTGCAGCACCTGCTGGTCCCCATCCTCCCATCCTCCAGTGCAGTACCTGCTGGTCCCCAGCCTCCCATCCTCCGGTGCAGCCCCTGCTGGTCCCCAGCCTCCCATCCTCCAGTGCAGCACCTGCTGGTCCCTGGCCTCCCATCCTCTAGTCTAATGCCTCCTGGTCCCCAGCCTCCCATCCTCCAGTGCAGCACCTGCTGGTCCCCAGCCTCCCATCCTCCGGTGCAGCCCCTGCTGGTCCCCAGCCTCCCATCCTCCTTTGCAGCCCCTGCTGGTCCCTGGCCTCCCATCCTCTAGTCTAATGCCTCCTGGTCCCCAGCCTCCCATCCTCCAGTGCAGCACATACTGGTCCCCAGCCTCCCATCCTCCGGTGCAGCCCCTGCTGGTCCCCAGCCTCCCATCCTCCTTTGCAGCCCCTGCTGGTCCCCGGCCTCCCATCCTCTTGTCTAAGGCCTCCTGGTCCCCAGCCTCCCATCCTCCAGTGCAGCACCTGCTGGTCCCCATCCTCCCATCCTCCTTTGCAGCACCTGCTGGTCCCCAGCCTCCCATCCTCCAGTGCAGCACCTGCTGATCCCCAGCCTCCCATCCTCCAGTGCAGCACCTGCTGATCCCCAGCCTCCCATCCTCCGGTGCCGCACCTGCTGATCCCCAGCCTCCCATCCTCCGGTGCAGCACCTGCTGGTCCCCAGCCTCCCATCCTCCGGTGCAGCACCTGCTGGTCCCCAGCCTCCCATCCTCCGGTGCAGCCCCTGCTGATCCCCAGCCTCCCATCCTCCGGTGCAGCCCCTGCTGGTCCCCAGCCTCCCATCCTCCGGTGCAGCACCTGCTGGTCCCCAGCCTCCCATCCTCCGGTGCAGCACCTGCTGGTCCCCAGCCTCCCATCCTGCAGTGCAGCCCCTGCTGGTCCCTAGCCTCCCATCCTCCGGTGCAGCACCTGCTGGTCCCCAGCCTCCCATTCTCCAGTGCAGCACCTGCTGATCCCCAGCCTCCCATCCTCCGGTGCAGCACCTGCTGGTCCCCAGCCTCCCATCCTCCGGTGCAGCACCTGCTGGTCCCCAGCCTCCCATCCTGCAGTGCAGCCCCTGCTGGTCCCTAGCCTCCCATCCTCCGGTGCAGCACCTGCTGGTCCCCAGCCTCCCATTCTCCAGTGCAGCACCTGCTGATCCCCAGCCTCCCATCCTCCAGTGCAGCACCTGCTGGTCCCTGGCCTCCCATCCTCTAGTCTAATGCCTCCTGGTCCCCAGCCTCCCATCCTCCAGTGCAGCACCTGCTGGTCCCCAGCCTCCCATCCTCCGGTGCAGCCCCTGCTGGTCCCCAGCCTCCCATCCTCCTTTGCAGCCCCTGCTGGTCCCCGGCCTCCCATCCTCTAGTCTAATGCCTCCTGGTCCCCAGCCTCCCATCCTCCAGTGCAGCACATACTGGTCCCCAGCCTCCCATCCTCCGGTGCAGCCCCTGCTGGTCCCCAGCCTCCCATCCTCCTTTGCAGCCCCTGCTGGTCCCCGGCCTCCCATCCTCTTGTCTAAGGCCTCCTGGTCCCCAGCCTCCCATCCTCCAGTGCAGCACCTGCTGGTCCCCATCCTCCCATCCTCCTTTGCAGCACCTGCTGGTCCCCAGCCTCCCATCCTCCAGTGCAGCACCTGCTGATCCCCAGCCTCCCATCCTCCAGTGCAGCACCTGCTGATCCCCAGCCTCCCATCCTCCGGTGCAGCACCTGCTGATCCCCAGCCTCCCATCCTCCGGTGCAGCACCTGCTGGTCCCCAGCCTCCCATCCTCCGGTGCAGCACCTGCTGGTCCCCAGCCTCCCATCCTCCGGTGCAGCCCCTGCTGATCCCCAGCCTCCCATCCTCCGGTGCAGCCCCTGCTGGTCCCCAGCCTCCCATCCTCCGGTGCAGCACCTGCTGGTCCCCAGCCTCCCATCCTCCGGTGCAGCACCTGCTGGTCCCCAGCCTCCCATCCTGCAGTGCAGCCCCTGCTGGTCCCTAGCCTCCCATCCTCCGGTGCAGCACCTGCTGGTCCCCAGCCTCCCATTCTCCAGTGCAGCACCTGCTGGTCCCCAGCCTCCCATCCTCCGGTGCAGCCCCTGCTGATCCCCAGCCTCCCATCCTCCGGTGCAGCCCCTGCTGGTCCCCAGCCTCCCATCCTCCGGTGCAGCACCTGCTGGTCCCCAGCCTCCCATCCTCCGGTGCAGCACCTGCTGGTCCCCAGCCTCCCATCCTGCAGTGCAGCCCCTGCTGGTCCCTAGCCTCCCATCCTCCGGTGCAGCACCTGCTGGTCCCCAGCCTCCCATTCTCCAGTGCAGCACCTGCTGATCCCCAGCCTCCCATCCTCCAGTGCAGCACCTGCTGGTCCCCAGCCTCCCATCCTCCGGTGCAGCACCTGCTGGTCCCCAGCCTCCCATCCTCCGGTGCAGCCCCTGCTGATCCCCAGCCTCCCATCCTCCGGTGCAGCCCCTGCTGGTCCCCAGCCTCCCATCCTCCGGTGCAGCACCTGCTGGTCCCCAGCCTCCCATTCTCCAGTGCAGCACCTGCTAGTCCCCAGCCTCCCATCCTCCAGTGCAGCCCCTACTGTTCTCCAGCCACCCATTCTCCAGTGCAGCACCTGCTGGTCCCCAGCCTCCCATCCTGCAGTGCAGCACCTGCTGGTCCCCAGCCTCCCATCCTGCAGTGCAGCACCTGCTGGTCCCCAGCCTCCCATCCTGCAGTGCAGCCTCTGCTGGTCGCCAGCCTCCCATCCTCCAGTACAGCACCTGCTGGTCCCCAGCCTCCCATCCTCCGGTGCAGCTCCTGCTGGTCCCCAGCCTCCCATCCTCCAGTACAGCACCTGCTGGTCCCCAGCCTCCATTTCCTCCCCCCAGGGCATCCAAAATCGGGATGCCCCACTGTGTGCAACTCTTCCAGGACACCCGCAAACCTTACCTGGATCCCGATCCAACGGCGCATGCGCGGCTTGCATCTGGCGTTTCAGGCATTTGTGAATGGCCAGACGCTCCCTGTTAGAGGGAAGCGCGGGATGCGGCTGCCAGCGTGCTCGGAGCCGCTGTGATAAGACGTCGCTTTGACGCGCATACCTCTGCGGCTCCGAGAGCACTGATTGGAGGAGCGGCCACGCCTGCGCCGTAGGACCGCGGTGAGGTGAGTTGAATCGGGCGATCTGGGGGGTTTCACCCTGAGGTGCTCCCGGGGAAGTGGACCAAAACCCAGGATAGTCAAAATCCGGTATCACAGGAGTTCTGGGGGCCCCTGAGAGTTTGGGGGCCCCATGCCAGGGTTGCACTGGCTGTGGCACCCCCATATTCCAGGTGCGCTTCTCCTCCAGTGGCCATGCTGGCTTCCCATTGGAGCAGTGCGGGGTGACAGCGAGCGGGGTAACGCACCCATTTAGGGGCGCCAAGCCCTTTATTTGCGGCCCTCTGCGGGTCACTGGACACGTCTGTATTGGCTCCTGCACGTTGGCCGACGCGTTTCACACGCATTTTATGCGTCACGTCTCCCCCTTTATAAATCATTTCCAGCACACAAACAAAAGCGGCGGGCACGCTCATTTATGCGGCGTCCGCGCTCCCTTCATGTGGTTCCAACACGATTATTCCATGTGATCCCCGGCGCAAACACATATGATCCCGCGTCTGTCATCGGCCAATGGCTGGCACGCAATCCCAGCATCCATCACTCAGGCCTCGCGCCGTGCAGCCAGTGTCGCCATAGTAATGATAGGCGCAGTACGTCTCACTCGTGGGACTGGGGCCAAAAAACAGCCCTGGATTTTACCAGCCCATGGCCGGCCCGAGATGTCCCTGCTGAGGCCCCTCCAACCTATAACATTGGGGGCTGGGCTTCCTTGCCTTCTGAATCTCCCTATTGTCCAAGGGACACCACCAGGGACACCACTAGGCCCCCCATCAGGGACACCACCAGAGCCACTACCAGTGCCACCACCAGGGCCACCACCAGGGCCACCACCAGTGCCACCACCAGGGCCACCACCAGGCCCCCCATCAGGGACACCACCAGAGCCACCACCAGGCCCCCCATCAGGGACACCACCAGAGCCACTACCAGGACCACCACCAGTGCCACCACCAGGTCCCCCCACCAGGGCCACCACCAGGCCCCCCATCAGGGACACCACCAGAACCACCACCAGGGCCACCACCAGGCCCCCCATCAGGGACACCACCAGAGCCACCACCAGGCCCCCCATCAGGGACACCACCAGAGCCACTACCAGGACCACCACCAGTGCCACCACCAGGTCCCCCCACCAGGGCCACCACCAGGCCCCCCATCAGGGACACCACCAGAGCCACTACCAGGACCACCACCAGCCCCCCCCCCCACCAGGGCCACCACCAGTGCCACCACCAGCCCCCCCCACCAGGGCCACCACCAGAGCCACCACCAGGGCCACCACCAGGCCCCCCATCAGGGACACCACCAGAGCCACTACAAGAACCACCATCAGTGCCACCACCAGGCCCCCCCACCAGGGCCACAACCAGAGCCACCACCAGGCCCCACGCCAGGGACACCACCAGTGCCACCACCA
This sequence comes from Gastrophryne carolinensis, assembly GCA_027917425.1. NCBI lineage: Eukaryota > Metazoa > Chordata > Amphibia > Anura > Microhylidae > Gastrophryne > Gastrophryne carolinensis. Next base: position 488,241,214 of record CM051237.1, on the reverse strand, counting down.
GGCCCCCCATCAGGGACACCACCAGAGCCACCACCAGTGCCACCACCAGGCCCCCCCGCCAGGGACACCACCAGAGCCACCACCAGTGCCACCACCAGGCCCCCCACCAGGGACACCACCAGAGCCACCACCAGTGCCACCACCAGGGCCACTTCCAGTGCCACCACCAGTGCCACCACCAGGCCCCCCACCAGAGACACCACCAGGGCCACCACCAGGCCCCCCCGCCAGGGACACCACTAGAGCCACTACCAGGACCACCAGTGCCACCACCAGGCCCCCCCCCACCAGGGCCACCACCAGGCCCCCTGCCAGGGACACCACCAGGACCACCACCAGCCCCCCCCTGCAAGGGACACCACCAGGACCACCACCAGCCCCCCCCCCCCCGCCAGGGACACCACCTGTGCCACTACCAGGCCCCCCGCCAGGGACACCACCAGTGCCACCACCAGGCCCCCCACCAGGGACACCACCAGAGCCACTACCAGGACCACCACCAGTGCCACCACCAGGTCCCCCCACCAGGGCCACCACCAGTGCCACCACCAGGCCCCCCATCAGGGACACCACCAGAGCCACTACCAGGACCACCACCAGTGCCACCACCAGCCCCCCCACCAGGGCCACCACCAGTGCCACCACCAGCCCCCCCCCCACCAGGGCCACCACCAGAGCCACCACCAGGGCCACCACCAGGCCCCCCATCAGGGACACCACCAGAGCCACTACAAGAACCACCATCAGTGCCACCACCAGGCCCCCCCACCAGGGCCACAACCAGAGCCACCACCAGGCCCCACGCCAGGGACACCACCAGTGCCACCACCAGGCCCCCCATCAGGGACACCACCAGAGCCACCACCAGTGCCACCACCAGGCCCCCCCGCCAGGGACACCACCAGAGCCACCACCAGTGCCACCACCAGGCCCCCCACCAGGGACACCACCAGAGCCACCACCAGTGCCACCACCATGCCCCCCTGCCAGGGCCACCACCAGTGCCACCACCAGCGCCACCACCAGGCCCCCCACCAGAGACACCACCAGGGCCACCACCAGGCCCCCCCCGCCAGGGACACCACTAGAGCCACTACCAGGACCACCAGTGCCACCACCAGCCCCCCCCCCCACCAGGGACACCACCAGTGCCACCACCAGGCCCCACCCCACCAGGGACACCACCAGAGCCACCACCAGTGCCACCACCAGGCCCCCCGCCAGGGCCACCACCAGTGCCACCACCAGGGCCACCACCAGTGCCACCACCAGGCCCCCCGCCAGGGCCACCACCAGGGCCACCACCAGTGCCACCACCAGGGCCACCACCAGTGCCACCACCAGGCCCCCCGCCAGGGACACCACCAGGGCCACCACCAGGCCCCCCCGCCAGGGACACCACCAGGGCCACCACCAGTTACACCACCAGGCCCCCCGCCAGGGCCACCACCAGTGCCACCACCAGGCCCCCCGCCAGGGACACCACCAGTGCCACCACCAGGCCCCCCTGCCAGGGACACCACCAGAGCCACCACCAGTGCCCCCCCGCCAGGGCCACCACCAGAGCCACTACCAGGCCCCCCCACCAGGGACACCACTAGGGCCACCACCAGGCCCCCCACCAGGGCCACCACCAGGGCCACCATCAGTTACACCACCAGGCCCCCCGCCAGGGCCACCACCAATGCCACCACCAGGCCCCCTGCCAGGGACACCACCAGTGCCACCACCAGGCCCCCCCGCCAAGGACACCACCAGGGCCACCACCAGGCCCCCCCGCCAGGGACACCACCAGGGCCACCACCAGTTACACCACCAGGCCCCCCGCCAGGGCCACCACCAGTTACACCACCAGGCCCCCCGCCAGGGCCACCACCAGTGCCACCACCAGGACCCCCGCCAGGGACACCACCAGAGCCACCACCAGGCCCCCCGCCAGGGCCACAACCAGTGCCACAACCAGGCCCCCCCACCAGGGACACCACCAGGGCCACCACCAGGCCCCCTGCCAGGGACACCACCAGGATCACCTTTTTTTGGTTTTGGTCCACATCAATGTGGACGTATCGCCAGGCTTTTTGGTTAGGTCTGTTTTCCTGGGGCATCCCAAACTGTGTGAACCCTCCCCCCAATCGCCCGCACTACTCACCTTTTCCGCCATTGGCATGGGCAGTGATTTATGCCGTGCCAGGCTTAAAGAGCAACACACAGGAATTTCACTTTCCCCTGTGTTTTTCCTCCGTGTGGTGGCATCCCGAAGTGGGATGCCTGGCTGTGTGGATTCCCCCAGGTCACCTGGTCAACTCATCTGCCATTCGCTCCCATGGTGCAGGCTTGAGCTGAAAGCGAGCGTGCTGATTGGCTGAGCTCCCCACTCGGCTCCCTTACAGCTAAGCACCCGAGCGCACGCCAGCCGCATCCCCTGCACAGCTTGTAGCCGAGACATGCCCGCGCCGCTCATTCAGAAAGGCGGGGTATGGGCGCGCACATGGCTAGAGGTGAGCGGGGATGCGTCCACAGCGCAGAGAAGTGACCAGGGATCGGGACAAGGTGAGTGGATCTGGGCCTCCAGTGGGTTTAACACTGTGGGGCATCCCAATTCAGGACAAGGACCAGAACTTGGGCGGCCCAGGAGGACTCTTCTTTAGTTCTTCTTTAAAGTGGACCAAAACCCAGGATTTTGACTATCCTGGATTTTGGTCCACTCCTCCGGGGCATCCCGATTGGGGGTGCCCCACTATGTGAAACCCCCCAGATCTCCCGGATCAACTCACCTCACCCCGGTCCTACAGGGCATGCGCGGCCGCTCGTCCAATCAGCGTGCTCGGAGCCGCTGAGCTATGCACGTCTAAGCGACGGAGCCGGCAATTCACAGATGCCTGGAGCGGGCACGCGCCCTGCTAGAGGGATGCGGCTCGCACATGCGCCAATGGGCCGGGATTAAGGTAAGTGTATGGGGCGACCTGGGGGGTTTTACACAGCGGGGCATCCCCGATTCTGGATGCCCTGGAGGAAATGGATCAGCCTGGGAATGTTTCACACGCTCGGTTTCAGTCCACTTTAAAGCTTTACTTGGTACATAGCGCCGGCCTAGGGTGCTGCGGTCTTCCTGCAGTCTGCGGCGCGCGCCCATAACAAGATGGCTGGGCCTCAGCTTCACGCTGAATCGGGATGCCCCAGCAGACAGTGACAGGTCCACTTTAAGCGCAGGCAGCACATGGAGGCAGCGCAGCCGGGAGCAGAGAGGTCACTAATCTGCTGATGCTTCTTTCTTCCCATGTCATTATTATTGCGGAGGAGCGGCGGACGCTCGGCTCATCACATATCATTAGTAACTGGTCTGCGCTGCTCCGACGCCGGAGCTTTATGCACACTTAAGCACATTGCACTTTTTCAGCGTTTCTGTGACAATTTTCTGGCACATTTGTATTTGCTACTTTTTGATCTGGGTTGTTCCAGCATCGGCCAATGTGCATTGTGTCTATTATTTCTGTTTGGTTGATCTTTATCCCAGAAGCTCTTGCAGCTCCTTTTCCCTCCAGTCATTACATGTTTGTGTATGTCTGATTGTTACCCATTGTGTTGTAGTGTATGCAGCACCCATACAGTCTATCCTGCCCCTGTGACACCCCTATACACCAACTAGAAGCCACCCTGATCCATCCAGCACCCTATAGCACCCAGCACCCTGTATGCAGCACCCCTACAATCTATCCTGCCCCTGTGACACCCCTATACACCAGCTAGAAGCCACCCTGATCCATCCAGCACCCTATAGCACCCAGCACCCTGTATGCAGCACCCATACACTGTCTCCTGCCCCTGTGACACCCCTATAAACCAACTAGAAGCCACCCTGATCCATCCAGCACCCTATAGCACCCAGCACCCTGTATGCAGCACCCCTACAATCTATCCTGCCCCTGTGACACCCCTATACACCAGCTAGAAGCCACCCTGATCCATCCAGCACCCTATAGCACCCAGCACCCTGTATGCAGCACCCATACACTGTCTCCTGCCCCTGTGACACCCCTATAAACCAACTAGAAGCCACCCTGATCCATCCAGCACCCTATAGCACCCAGCACCCTGTATGCAGCACCCCTACAATCTATCCTGCCCCTGTGACACCCCTATAAACCAACTAGAAGCCACCCTGATCCATCCAGCACCCTATAGCACCCAGCACCCTGTATGCAGCACCCCTACAATCTATCCTGCCCCTGTGACACCCCTATAAACCACCTAGAAGCCATCCTGATCCATCCAGCACCCTATAGCACCCAGCACCCTGTATGCAGCACCCATACAGTCTATCCTGCCCCTGTGACACCCCTATAAAGCACCTAGAAGCCCCCCTGATCCATCCAGCACCCTATAGCACCCAGCACCCTGTATGCAGCACCCATACACTGTCTCCTGCCCCTGTGACACCCCTATAAACCAACTAGAAGCCACCCTGATCCATCCAGCACCCTATAGCACCCAGCACCCTGTATGCAGCACCCCTACAATCTATCCTGCCCCTGTGACACCCCTATAAACCACCTAGAAGCCATCCTGATCCATCCAGCACCCTATAGCACCCAGCACCCTGTATGCAGCACCCATACAGTCTATCCTGCCCCTGTGACACCCCTATAAAGCACCTAGAAGCCCCCCTGATCCATCCAGCACCCTATAGCACCCAGCACCCTGTATGCAGCACCCATACACTGTCTCCTGCCCCTGTGACACCCCTATAAAGCACCTAGAAGCCATCCTGATCCATCCAGCACCCTATAGCACCCAGCACCCTGTATGCAGCACCCCTACAATCTATGCGACCCCTGTGACACCCCTATAAACCACCTAGAAGCCCCCCTGATCCATCCAGCACCCTATAGCACCCAGCACCCTGTATGCAGCACCCCTACAATCTATCCTGCCCCTGTGACACCCCTATAACACCTAGAAGCCACCCTAATCCATCCAGCACCCTATAGCACCCAGCACCCTGTATGCAGCACCCCTACAATCTATCCTGCCCCTGTGACACCCCTATAAACCACCTAGAAGCCACCCTGATCCATCCAGCACCCTATAGCACCCAGCACCCTGTATGCAGCACCCCTACAATCTATCCTGCCCCTGTGACACCCCTATAAACCACCTAGAAGCCACCCTGATCCATCCAGCACCCTATAGCACCCAGCACCCTGTATGCAGCACCCATACACTGTCTCCTGCCCCTGTGACACCCCTATAAAGCACCTAGAAGCCATCCTGATCCATCCAGCACCCTATAGCACCCAGCACCCTGTATGCAGCACCCCAACAATCTATGCTACCCCTGTGACACCCTATAAACCACCTAGAAGCCCCCCTGATTCATCCAGCACCCTATAGCACCCAGCACCCTGTATGCAGCACCCCAACAATCTATGCTACCCCTGTGACACCCCTATAAACCACCTAGAAGCCACCCTGATCCATCCAGCACCCTATAGCACCCAGCACCCTGTATGCAGCACCCCCTACAATCTATCCTGCCCCTGTGACACCCCTATACACCAACTAGAAGCCCCCCTGATTCATCCAGCACCCTATAGCACCCAGCACCCTGTATGCAGCACCCCAACAATCTATGCTACCCCTGTGACACCCCTATAAACCACCTAGAAGCCACCCTGATCCATCCAGCACCCTATAGCACCCAGCACCCTGTATGCAGCACCCCCTACAATCTATCCTGCCCCTGTGACACCCCTATAAACCAACTAGAAGCCCCCCTGATCCATCCAGCACCCTATAGCACCCAGCACCCTGTATGCAGCACCCCTACAATCTATCCTGCCCCTGTGACACCCCTATAAACCACCTAGAAGCCCCCCTGATCCATCCAGCACCCTATAGCACCCAGCACCCTGTATGCAGCACCCCTACAGTCTATCCTGGCCCTGTGACACCCCTATAACACCTAGAAGCCCCCCTGATCCATCCAGCACCCTATAGCACCCAGCACCCTGTATGCAGCACCCCTACAGTCTATCCTGCCCCTGTGACACCCCTATAAACCAACTAGAAGCCCCCCTGATCCATCCAGCACCCTATAGCACCCAGCACCCTGTATGCAGCACCCCTACAATCTATCCTGCCCCTGTGACACCCCTATAAAGCACCTAGAAGCCACCCTGATCCATCCAGCACCCTGTATGCAGCACCCGTACGTCTGATGTCTGGGCCCTATTTGTAGCACGGCACGGTTTGGGCCCCATAGCGCCCCAGCCATGATGGCCACTGTGACGCAGAGCACCCAGGTTTTTCATACAGTTGGAAGGGAGAGGTAAGTACATTCAATTGCCCCCGGGCACCTTGACTGGGGATGCCCCACTGTGTGAAACCCCCCAGGTCACCAAGCGGTCCTACGGCGCATGCGCGGCCGCTCGTCCAATCAGCGAGCTTGGATCCGCTGACATCACACCGTCTAAGGCCAGAGGCACTGAGTGCGCTGGAGGCCGCATCCCCCGCTTCCCTCTAACAGAGAGCCATTCACAAATGACTGGGTCCTGCTGGAGGGATAGCGGGGATACGGCTTGCGTAAGCGCCGTTGGACCGGGAAACAAGGTAAGTGTATGGGGCGACCTGGGGGGTGTCCCGATTCTGGATGCCCCGGGGGGGGGGAGGGAATAAATCTCCCGGTCTGATCGCTGTGGGTTTTGGTCCACTTTAAAGGGGAAGTCCGCAGGGAGCTTCCCGTGTGCGGCGTGAATGTGGGCGCTCTTTAGTCGGGTCAGGCTCACCCGGCTTCTCTTGCACACGGAGGATTGGGGGGGGGCAGGTAAGCAGGGCACTCTGCTATAAGGTCTGCGGGGGCGGGCAGCGGACTTGCCCTTTAAATGGATAGAATGGGGCTGAATGTGTCTGTCACCCTGTGTCACCACACACAGCCGGGAACCCGCCCATGTCTCAGGGAACGCGGGACGCCATCAAATGCTTCATCAATAGTTCTCCTCCTTAAAGTGGACCAAAACCCACCCTGGAGTCTCTGAGTCTGAAGGGCAGGTCTGGGATGCCCCCCGAGTCGCCCGATATTCTTACCCATTTCCTTCATCCCACAACGCATGTGCGACCGGCGCCGCCATCAGACGCTTCCCTTACCTGCTATGCACGACCCCGTCCATGCATGCCCACAGGACCGGGGGAAAGGTGAGTTTTATGGGGTATCCCAAATCGGGACAAAACCAGGAATAGTCTGAATTCTGAGCCATGTCGCGCTCCAATCTCCCCCCGGTGCCTGAGGGGCATCCCATATCCCATATCCCGGGTTTTGTTCCTCTATGGCAGAGCCTCCTGATGTGGGATGCCACGGTGTATGTATCCCCCGGGATCACCATGACACTCACCTTCCCGCGGTGCCTGAGGGGCATCCCATATCCCGGGTTTTGTTCCTCTATGGCAGAGCCTCCTGATGTGGGATGCCCCAGTGTATGTACCCCCCGGGATCACCATGACACTCACCTTCCCCCGGTGCCTGAGGGGCATCCCATATCCCATATCCCGGGTTTTGTTCCTCTATGGCAGAGCCTCCTGATGTGGGATGCCCCAGTGTATGTACCCCCCGGGATCACCATGACACTCACCTTCCCGCGGTGCCTGAGGGGCATCCCATATCCCATATCCCGGGTTTTGTTCCTCTATGGCAGAGCCTCCTGATGTGGGATGCCACGGTGTATGTATCCCCCGGGATCACCATGACACTCACCTTCCCCCGGTGCCTGAGGGGCATCCCATATCCCATATCCCGGGTTTTGTTCCTCTATGGCAGAGCCTCCTGATGTGGGATGCCACGGTGTATGTATCCCCCGGGATCACCATGACACTCACCTTCCCGCGGTGCCTGAGGGGCATCCCATATCCCGGGTTTTGTTCCTCTATGGCAGAGCCTCCTGATGTGGGATGCCACGGTGTATGTATCCCCCGGGATCACCATGACACTCACCTTCCCCCGGTGCCTGAGGGGCATCCCATATCCCATATCCCGGGTTTTGTTCCTCTATGGCAGAGCCTCCTGGTGTGGGATGCCCCGGTGTATGTATCCCCCGGGATCACCATGACACTCACCTTCCCCCGGTGCCTGAGGGGCATCCCATATCCCATATCCCGGGTTTTGTTCCTCTATGGCAGAGCCTCCTGATGTGGGATGCCCCAGTGTATGTATCCCTCGGGATCACCATGACACTCACCTTCCCCCGGGGGCCTGAGGGGCATCCCATATCCCATATCCCGGGTTTTGTTCCTCTATGGCAGAGCCTCCTGGTGTGGGATGCCCCGGTGTATGTATCCCCTGGGATCACCATGACACTCACCTTCCCCCCGGGGGCCTGAGGGGCATCCCATATCCCGGGTTTTGTTCCTCTATGGCAGAGCCTCCTCATGTGGGATGCCCCAGTGTATGTAACCCCCGGGATCACCATGACACTCACCTTCCCCCGGTGCCTGAGGGGCATCCCATATCCCGGGTTTTGTTCCTCTATGGCAGAGCCTCCTCATGTGGGATGCCCCAGTGTATGTAACCCCCGGGATCACCATGACACTCACCTTCCCCCGGTGCCTGAGGGGCATCCCATATCCCATATCCCGGGTTTTGTTCCTCTATGGCAGAGCCTCCTCATGTGGGATGCCCCAGTGTATGTAACCCCCGGGATCACCATGACACTCACCTTCCCCCGGTGCCTGAGGGGCATCCCATATCCCATATCCCGGGTTTTGTTCCTCTATGGCAGAGCCTCCTCATGTGGGATGCCCCAGTGTATGTAACCCCCGGGATCACCATGACACTCACCTTCCCCCGGTGCCTGAGGGGCATCCCATATCCCATATCCCGGGTTTTGTTCCTCTATGGCAGAGCCTCCTCATGTGGGATGCCCCAGTGTATGTACCCCCCGGGATCACCATGACACTCACCTTCCCTCGGTGCCTGAGGGGCATCCCGTACCTGCAGAGCAGAGCAGCAGCGCTCAGGCAGCATTGCGCTGAACAATGGCGCTTCTGCCAGTAGGTGGCCCCGCAGAGCTGCGGTGGAGTGGCCCGGCCGGCAATCATGGTGACGCGCGTGTGTGTGTGTCAGGTATCGGGCGTCCCGGCTCATGCGTCACCGGCCACCATATGGAAATGTGCAGCAGCTCCCTGTCCCCCTTCTAGTCTCTGGCCTCATGACCCAGAAAGCAGCACAACCTCATTGTGTTGTGTCGGTGGAGAGCCTGGCAGCTGAGAGCATGTCGGGGGAGCCATGGCTCATCCCCTGCCTCCTAATTATTATTCATGGGGAAGGGCTGCCCTGTTCCCCCTGAAAATAAGACAGGTCTCATATAGATGTTTTGCCCCCCAGATGTCTGTCCCGCGTGTCGTTCCTCTGTCCGGCAGCATCTCCAATTTGGATGCCCGCTGTGTGGAACCCACCTGATGTCACGCAGTGAAGCTCGGGCAGCCCTGGAGTCTTTTAGGCTCTTTAAAGCAGACCAAAACCCAACTCAATCGGCCCCGGAATCTGTATAATTACCGGGCTGATCGATTCCCTCCCCCAGGTCGCCCCATTGTGTGACCTCCCCCAGGTCGCCCCATTGTGTGACCTCCCCCAGGTCGCCCCGCTGTGTGACCTCCCCCAGGTCGCCCATTGTGTGACCTCCCCCAGGTCACCCCGCTGTGTGACCTCCCCCAGGTCGCCCCATTGTGTGACCTCCCCCAGGTCGCCCCATTGTGTGACCTCCCCCAGGTCACCCCGCTGTGTGACCTCCCCCAGGTCGCCCCATTGTGTGACCTCCCCCAGGTCGCCCCATTGTGTGACCTCCCCCAGGTCGCCCCGCTGTGTGACCTCCCCCAGGTCGCCCATTGTGTGACCTCCCCCAGGTCGCCCCATTGTGTGACCTCACCCAGGTCGCCCCATTGTGTGACCTCCCCCAGGTCACCCCGCTGTGTGACCTTCCCCAGGTCGCCCCGCTGTGTGACCTTCCCCAGGTCGCCCCGCTGTGTGACCTCCCCCAGGTCGCCCCATTGTGTGACCTCCCCCAGGTCGCCCCATTGTGTGACCTCCCCCAGGTCGCCCCATTGTGTGACCTCCCCCAGGTCGCCCCGCTGTGTGACCTCCTCCAGGTCGCCCCATTGTGTGACCTCCCCCAGGTCGCCCCGCTGTGTGACCTCCCCCAGGTCGCCCCGTTGTGTGACCTCCCCCAGGTCGCCCCGCTGTGTGACCTCCCCCGGGTCGCCCCATTGTGTGACCTCCCCCAGGTCGCCCCATTGTGTGACCTCCCCCAGGTCGCCCCGCTGTGTGACCTCCCCCATGTCGCCCATTGTGTGACCTCCCCCAGGTCGCCCCGCTGTGTGACCTCCCCCAGGTCGCCCCGCTGTGTGACCTCCCCCAGGTCGCCCCATTGTGTGACCTCCCCCAGGTCGCCCCGCTGTGTGACCTCCCCCAGGTCGCCCCGCTGTGTGACCTCCCCCAGGTCGCCCCATTGTGTGACCTCCCCCAGGTCGCCCCATTGTGTGACCTCCCCCAGGTCGCCCCGCTGTGTGACCTCCTCCAGGTCGCCCCATTGTGTGACCTCCCCCAGGTCGCCCCGCTGTGTGACCTCCCCCAGGTCGCCCCGCTGTGTGACCTCCCCCAGGTCGCCCCATTGTGTGACCTCCCCCAGGTCGCCCCGCTGTGTGACCTCCCCCATGTCGCCCATTGTGTGACCTCCCCCAGGTCGCCCCATTATGTGACCTCCCCCAGGTCGCCCCGCTGTGTGACCTCCCCCATGTCACCCCATTGTGTGACCTCCCCCAGGTCGCCCCGCTGTGTGACCTCCCCCAGGTCGCCCCATTGTGTGACCTCCCCCCAGGTCGCCCCATTGTGTGACCTCCCCCAGGTCGCCCCGCTGTGTGACCTCCCCCAGGTCGCCCCATTGTGTGACCTCCCCCAGGTCGCCCATTGTGTGACCTCCCCCAGGTCGCCCCGCTGTGTGACCTCCCCCAGGTCGCCCCATTGTGTGACCTCCCCCAGGTCGCCCTGCTGTGTGACCTCCCCCAGGTCGCCCCATTGTGTGACCTCCCCCAGGTCGCCCCATTGTGTGACCTCCCCCAGGTCGCCCCATTGTGTGACCTCCCCCCAGGTCGCCCCATTGTGTGACCTCCCCCAGGTCGCCCCGCTGTGTGACCTCCCCCAGGTCGCCCCGCTGTGTGACCTCCCCCAGGTCGCCCCATACACTTACCTTGCTTCCTGGTCCAACGGCACATGTGTGGCCGCATCCCCGCTATCCCTCTAGCAGGGCGTGTGCCCTCGCTGGGCACTTGTGATTGGCCGGCACACTTCCTGTTAGAGGGAAGTGGGGGATGCGGCCGTTAGCATGCTCAGGCCTTGGACAACATGACATCAGCGGATCCGAGCGCGCTTATTGGATAAGAAGCCGCGCATGCACCGTAGTACCGGGAAGAGGTGAGTTGGGGGGTATCGCACAGCGGGGCATCCCCGATCAGGCGACCAAAACCCAGGATAGTCAAAATGATGGGTTTTGGTCCAGTTCAATATGAATATAAATAGTAATATAATTGTGCCCACACAATGCTGATACTACGCGTCGGTGTATGTCAGCACCATCAGTGCAAAGCGAGTTTGTAGGGGCGTGGCAGCACGGTCGCCTCCCCCTCCCTCCCCTCTGTGACTAGGGCTTATATTTCAAAGCATTTGTGAAAATGCTGAAAAAAAACACATTAGGGCTTATTTTCAGGGAAATGCCGTACATATTAAAAGCGGACCAACACCCGTTTTTTCTCAAATGGTTGTTTGTTCTGCTGACAGCGCATGAAAACAAGCTCGAGGATGAGGATGATGATGATGGTGGTGATAATGATGAGGATGATGATGATGGTGATGAGGATGATGGTGGTGCTGATGAGGATGATGGTGATGATAATGAATATTCTGGTGATGATGCTGAGGATGATGGCGGTGCTGCTGAGGATGATGGCGGTGCCGCTGAGGATGATGGTGCTGCTGAGGATGATGATGATGAGGATGATGATGATGAGGATGATGGTGGTGCTGATGAGAATGAGGATGATGGTGGTGCTGCTGAGGATGATGATGAGGGTGATGGTGGTGCTGCTGAGGATGATGATGAGGATGATGGTGGTGCTGCTGAGGATGATGATGAGGATGATGGTGATGCTGATGATGATGATGATGATGATGATGATGATGATGATGATGGTGATGATAATGAATATTCTGGTGATGATGCTGAGGATGATGGCAGTGCTGATGAGGATGATGGCGGTGCTGCTGAGGATGATGGTGGTGCTGCTGAGGATGATGGTGGTGCTGCTGAGGATGATGGTGGTGCTGCTGAGGATGATGGTGCTGCTGCTGAGGATGGTGCTGCTGAGGATGATGATGATGAAGATGATGATGGTGATGATAATGAATATTCTGGTGATGATGCTGAGTATGATGGCAGTGCTGATGAGGATGATGGCGGTGCTGCTGAGGATGATGGTGGTGCTGCTGAGGATGATGGTGCTGCTGAGGATGGTGCTGCTGAGGATGATGAGGATGATGATAATGGTGATGATAATGAATATTCTGGTGATGATGCTGAGGATGATGGCGGTGCTGATGAGGATAATGGTGGTGCTGCTGAGGATGATGGTGCTGCTGCTGAGGATGATGATGATGAGGAGGATGATGATGAAGATGATGATGGTGATGATAATGAAGATTCTGGTGCTGCTGCTGAGGATGATGATGAGGATGATGATGATGATAATGATGATGATGATGTAGGTGAGGATGATGGTGGTGCTGATGAGGATGATGGTGATGCTGGTGATGAGGATGATGGTGATGAGGATGATGGTGCTGCTGAGGATGATGATGATGATGATGAGGATGATGGTGCTGCTGCTGAGGATGATGGCGGTGCTGCTGAGGATGATGGTGGTGCTGCTGAGGATGATGGTGCTGCTGAGGATGGTGCTGCTGAGGATGATGAGGATGATGATAATGGTGATGATAATGAATATTCTGGTGATGATGCTGAGGATGATGGCGGTGCTGATGAGGATAATGGTGGTGCTGCTGAGGATGATGGTGCTGCTGCTGAGGATGATGATGATGAGGAGGATGATGATGAAGATGATGATGGTGATGATAATGAAGATTCTGGTGCTGCTGCTGAGGATGATGATGAGGATGATGATGATGATAATGATGATGATGATGTAGGTGAGGATGATGGTGGTGCTGATGAGGATGATGGTGATGCTGGTGATGAGGATGATGGTGATGAGGATGATGGTGCTGCTGAGGATGATGATGATGATGATGATGAGGATGATGGTGCTGCTGCTGAGGATGGTGCTGCTGAGGATGATGATGATGATGATGAGGATGATGGTGCTGCTGCTGAGGATGGTGCTGCTGAGGATGATGATGATGATGATGAGGATGATGGTGCTGCTGCTGAGGATGGTGCTGCTGAGGATGATGATGATGATGTAGGTGAGGATGATGGTGGTGCTGATGAGGATGATGGCGATGAGGATGATGGTGGTGCTGATGAGGATGATGGCGATGCTGGTGATGAGGATGATGATGATGAGGATGATGGTGATGCTGGTGATGAGGATGATGGTGATGCTGGTGATGAGGATGATGGTGATGAGGATGATGGTGATGAGGATGATGGTGATGAGGATGATGGTGCTGCTGAGGATGATGATGATGATGGTGGTGATGATAATGAAGATTCTGGTGATGATGCTGATGATGATGATGATGATGATGATGATGGTGATGCTGGTGATGAGGATGATGGTGCTGCTGAGGATGGTGCTGCTGAGGATGGTGCTGCTGAGGATGATGATGATGATGATGATGATGATGATGATGATGATGATGATGTAGGTGAGGATGATGGTGGTGCTGATGAGGATGATGGTGATGAGGATGATGGTGGCGATGATGATGATGGTGGTGCTAGTGATGAGGATGATGATGGTGGTGATGCTGGTGACAGTAGTGGGTGGAGCTCTGCACACAGCCGGTCTTTGGGGTGTTCTAGCTGCACACAGGGTGCTATCCCAGTGTCTGTGTTAGGAGGCGCCATCCACACGTCTCATCACAGACAGAGAATTCTCAGCAGGCTCAGCAGGTGTCCTCCATCTGTCTCTCCTGTAGCTGCAGCCAGGATCAGTCTCTGTTTCCAGATGTTACTTGTTCTTCTTCCCACTTTCCTTTCTTCTGTTTGCCTTTCTTTTACCTGATTCCTTCATCTTTCTTTCTTTTCTTCTCCTGTGTGCCATCTCTTTTTCTCTCTCATAGCCACACTCCTTCTCTTTCCACATTTATTTTCCTTCTCTTTTCTGCATTTCCTTCTCTCTCTCTTTCTCTTTCTTTCTTTCGTTCTCTTTTTCTTTCTCTCTTTCTGTTTTCGACCTTTCCGGGCCTCTACATCTTGCTCATCTCTTTTCTGCCTGTCTCTGTATTCAGCTTTCCCTTCATTTCTCCTTTCCCTCAATCTCTTCATTCTGCCCCCCCCCATCCCTATCTGTCCATTCCTTTCCCTCCACCTCTCCATCCCTCTCATTCCTTCTCTGTTTTCTCCATTCTCTCCAACCCTTTCTCTCTATCTCTCCTTTCTCCATCCTTCTATCACTTATCCCCCTGCATCCCTTCTTTCCCCATTCCCTCCACATCTTTCTTCCTTCTCTCCGTCTCTAATTTCCCTCTATCTATCCATCTCTGCATCACTCTATCATTTCCTCTTTATCCCCTTTCCCTGTGCCGATATCTCTTTTTTTTCCTCTATCTATCCATCGCTCATTCTCTCTCCATCCCTCCTTTACCATTTATCGAACCCTATCCCTCCTTCCCCTCTATCCATCCCTTCTCTCCCCATTCCTTCCACTCCCTATTTCTGCTTTCCCTATTCCCTACTTCCCATCACCATCCACATATCATATATCTCTCCTTCCCCCTCGCCCCATTCCCTTACTTCCTTCTTTTCTTTCCCTATACCTCTATCTCTTGTTCCCCTCCTTTCCCTCTACCCATCCCTCTCTCCATCCATCCTTCCTTCCCCTCCATTCCTCCTTCCCTCTCTCTCTATCTACCCCATCTCTCCCTCCATCCTTCCTTCCCACTCTCTCTCCATCCATCCCGGTATCTATCTCTTACTCCCTCTATCTCTCCTTCCCTCTCTCTCCATCCTTTCCTTCCATTCCTCCTTACCTTTCTCTCTATTTACTAATATCTCTCCAGCCATCCCTCCTTTTCTCTCCCTCTCTCTGTCCTCTCTTTCCATCCATCCATCCATCCCTCTCTCTATCTCTACATCCCTCCCTCCATCCATCTCTCCCTCCATCCCGCTATCTATCCCTCCCTCCATCCCGGTATCTATCTCTCCCTCCCTCTCCTCCTCCATCCCGGTATCTATCTCTCTATCCATCCCTCCATCCCGGTATATATCTCTCCCTCCATCTCCTCCTCCATCCCGGTATCTATCCCTCCATCCATCCCTCCATCCCGGTATCTATCCCTCCATCCCAGTATCTCTCCATCCCTCTCTCTCTCCATCCCTCCCTCCATTCCGGTATCTATCTCTCCCTCCATCCCTCCATCCCTATCTCTCCCTCCATCCCTCCATCCCTATCTCTCTCCATCCCTCCATAGCTCTCTCTCCATCCCTTGTGACGCGGAGTGACGCAGCGCCGCCGGTGCGCGCGGTCTGTCTATCGGTCAGTCCCTCCATCCCTATCTCTCCCTCCATCCCTCCCTCCATCCGGTTATCTATCTCTCCCTCCATCCCTATCTCTCCCTCCATCCCTCCCTCCATCCGGTTATCTATCTCTCCCTCCATCCCTCCCTCCATCCGGTTATCTATCTCTCCCTCCATCCCTATCTCTCCCTCCATCCCTCCCTCCATCCGGTTATCTATCTCTCCCTCCATCCCTATCTCTCCCTCCATTCCTCCCTCCATCCGGTTATCTATCTCTCCCTCCATCCCTCCCTATCTCTCCCTCCATCCCTCCCTATCTCTCTCTCCATCCCTCCCTCCCTATCTCTCCCTCCATCCCTCCATATCTCTCTCTCCATCCCTCCATCCCGGTATCTATCTCTCCCTCCATCCCTATCTCTCCTTCCATCCCTCCATCCCTATCTCTCTCTCCCTCCATCCCTCCCTCCCTCCATATCTCTCCCTCCATCCCTATCTCTCCCTCCATCCCTCCCTATCTCTCCCTCCATCCCTCCATATCTCTCTCTATCCCACCATCCCGGTATCTATCTCTCCCTCCATCCCTCCCTATCTCTCCATCCCTCTCTCTCTCCATCCATCCCTCCATCCCGGTATCTATCTCTCCCTCCATCCCTCCATCCCTATCTCTCCCTCCATCCCTCCATATCTCTCTCTATCCCACCATCCCGGTATCTATCTCTCCCTCCATCCCTATCTCTCCCTCCATCCCTATCTCTCTCTCCCTCCATCCCTCCCTCCCTCCATATCTCTCCCTCCATCCCTATCTCTCCCTCCATCCCTCCATCCCTATCTCTCTCTCCCTCCATCCCTCCCTATCTCTCCCTCCATATCTCTCTCTATCCCACCATCCCGGTATCTATCTCTCCCTCCATCCCTCCCTATCTCTCCATCCCTCTCTCTCTCCATCCATCCCTCCATCCCGGTATCTATCTCTCCCTCCATCCCTCCCTATCTCTCCATCCCTCTCTCTCTCCATCCATCCCTCCATCCCGGTATCTATCCATCCCTCCATCCCTATCTCTCTCTCCATCCCTCCATATCTCTCCCTCCATCCCTATCTCTCCCTCCATATCTCTCCATCCCTCCATCCCTATCTCTCCCTCCATCCCTCCATCCCTCCATCCCTATCTCTCCCTCCATATCTCTCCCTCCATATCTCTCCCTCCATCCCTCCATATCTCTCTCTCCATCCCTCCATATCTCTCCATCCCTCCATCCATATCTCTCCCTCCATCCCTCCATATCTCTCCCTCCATCCCTCCATCCATATCTCTCCCTCCATCCCTCCATATCTCTCTCTCCATCCCTCCATCCATATCTCTCCCTCCATCCCTCCATATCTCTCTCTCCATCCCTCCATCCATATCTCTCCCTCCATCCCTCCATATCTCTCCATCCCTCCATCCATATCTCTCCCTCCATCCCTCCATATCTCTCTCTCCATCCCTCCATCCATATCTCTCCCTCCATCCCTCCATATCTCTCTCTCCATCCCTTCATCCCGGTGGGTGGTGGCCGCCCAGTGAGCTGTCTGGAGGGAAGGGGAGGGGCGGTGACTTGGGAGGAGGCGGGGCGGGGCGGGGCTTCCCGCGTCTCCGCCCACATCTCGTCTAGCAGCCGGGCAGAGCCGTATCGCTGCCAGTGACGCGGAGCTGCCGGTGCGCGCGGTCTGTCTATCGGTCTATCGGTCGGTCGGTCTGTCTATCGGTCTGTCGGTCGGGACGCGAGAGAATCCGGGAGGAGGAGAATCCGTTAGTCCGGTTCTGGGATTATTTGGGATTATTATTATTCTTCTTTTCCTGGAGATTATGGATTGAAAGTTGCGGCGAGTCGGGATTTTGCTGGATTATCGGTTCTCTATGGAGTGACCCGGAGCGGCGGAGATCCGGCGACTGCTGCGGGGAGATACCGGGATCTGCCACCCGGAGATACCGGGATCTGCCACCCGGAGATACCGGGAACCATGAACTGTCTGCTCGCCTTCCTCAGCTGGGGCTGCCCGCTACTTCTCTCCCTGCACCCTGCCCAGGTAAGATGGGTGCTGGGGGGACTGGATGGGTGCTGGGGGGGGGGGACTGGATGGGTGCTGGGGGGGGGGGACTGGATGGGTGCTGGGGGGGGGGACTGGATGGGTGCTAGGGGGACTGGATGGGTGCTGGGGCTGCCCGCTACTTCTCTCCCTGCACCCTGCCCAGGTAAGATGGGTGCTGGGGGGACTGGATGGGTGCTGGGGGGAGACTGGATGGGTGCTGGAGGAGACTGGATGGGTGCTGGAGGAGACTGGATGGGTGCTGGAGGAGACTGGATGGGTGCTGGGGGGGACTGGATGGGTGCTGGAGGAGACTGGATGGGTGCTGGGGGGGACTGGATGGGTGCTGGGGGGGACTGGATGGGTGCTGGAGGAGACTGGATGGGTGCTGGGGGGACTGGATGGGTGCTGGGGGGGACTGGATGGGTGCTGGAGGAGACTGGATGGATGCTGGGGGGCACTGGATGGGTGCTGGGGGGGACTTGATGGGTGCTGGGGGGGACTTGATGGGTGCTGGGGGGGACTGGATGGGTGCTGGGGGGGACTGGATGGGTGCTGGGGGGGACTGGATGGGTGCTGGGGGGACTGGATGGGTGCTGGGGCTGCCCGCTACTGCTCTCCCTGCACCCTGCTCAGTTAAGATGGTTGCTGGTGGGCATCACTGTATAGGAGGTGCTGGGAGGGCATTGCTGTATAGGTGCTGGGGGGGATAACTATATAGAAGGTGCTGGGGGCGAATAACTGTATGGGTGCTGGGGGGCATCATTTGTATAGGTTTGGGGGTATCACTGTATAGGAGTCGCTGGGGGGCATCAATGTATAGGAGGTCCCGGGGGGATAACTCTATGGGTGCTGGGGGGGATAACTGTATGGGTGCTGGGGGGCATTATGGTATAGGAGGTGCTGGGGGGCATCACTGTATAGGAGGTGCTGGGGGGCATCACTGTATAGGAGGTGCTGGGGGGCATCACTGTATGGGTGCTGGGGGGATAACTGTATAGGAGGTGCTGGGGGGCATCGCTGTATAGGAGGTGCTGGGGGGCATCACTGTATAGGAGGTGCTGGGGGGCATCGCTGTATAGGAGGTGCTAGGGGGCATTGCTGTATAGAATGTGGGGGGGGGGGGGTTCACTGTATAGGAGGTGCTGGGGGGCATCACTGTATAGGAGGTGCTAGGGGGCATTGCTGTATAGAAGGTGCGGGGGGGCATCACTGTATGGGTGCTGGGGGGATAACTGTATAGGAGGTGCTGGGGGGCATCGCTGTATAGGAGGTGCTAGGGGGCATTGCTGTATAGAAGGTGCGGGGGGGCATCACTGTATAGGAGGTGCTGGGGGGGATAACTGTATAGGAGGTGCTGGGGGGCATCGCTGTATAGGAGGTGCCTGGGGGGCATCACTGTATAGGAGGTGCCTGGGGGGCATCACTGTATAGGAGGTGCTGGGGGGCATCACTGTATGGGTGCTAGGGGGCATCACTGTATGGGTGCTGGGGGGCATTATGGTATAGGAGGTGCTGGGGGGCATCACTGTATAGGAGGTGCTGGAAGCATCACTGTATAGGAGGTGCTGGAAGCATCACTGTATGGGTGCTGGGGGGCATCACTGTATAGGAGGTGCTGGGGGGCATCACTGTATGGGTGCTGTGGGCATCACTGTATGGGTGCTGGGGGGGATAACTGTATGGGTGCTGGGGGGCATCACTGTATAAGAGGTGCTGGGGGGCATCACTGTATAAGAGGTGCTGGAAGCATCACTGTATAGGAGGTGCTGGAAGCATCACTGTATAGGAGGTGCCTGGGGGGCATCACTGTATAGGAGGTGCTGGGGGGCATCACTGTATGGGTGCTGTGGGCATCACTGTATGGGTGCTGGGGGGGATAACTGTATGAGTGCTGGGGGGCATCACTGTATAGGAGGTGCTGGGGGGCATCACTGTATGGGTGCTCTGGGCATCACTGTATAGGAGGTGCTGGGGGCATCACTGTATGGGTGCTGGGGGGCATCACTGTACGGGTGCTGTGGGCATCACTGTATAGGAGGTGCTGGGGGCATCACTGTATAGGAGGTGCTGGAGGCATCACTGTATGGGTGCTGGGCTGGCACCTGTGAATATAGAATATAGACGGTTGTGACGGGAGCACCTGGGTGTTACTTGGGGCCCATTGGTCAGTGTGGGGCCCCGGTGACAATGGCTCTGAATAAGGTAACAAACTTTATCTCTCTTTTATGGGGCCCGTTCACTGAGGGGGCCCTGTTCTGTGACTTGTCCCCTTGATCCATATATATATATATAAAGCGGGTGCCAAGACTTTATGGGCCATGAGTGACAGGTGCACACCCCACAGCAATGCTCAGCCACCTATTACACTGCCTGTGTGTTATTGTTTAGATGGCGCCCTCATCTACTGTAACGCAGTACAAAGTAATGATTACACAACATACAGTACAACGATAGTGTCACAATGAGAGAGAGAGAGAGAGCGCTGGGCTGAGGAGCTGACATTCTAATGCGGTGTGTGCAATACAGGGTAGAACATACAGTACTGGGCTGGGGAGCTGACAGTCTAATGCAGTGATTGCAGTACTGGGGGAGAGAGCGCTGGGCTGAGGAGCTGACAGTCTAATGTGGTGATTGCAGTACTGGGGGAGAGAGCGCTGGGCTGAGGAGCTGACAGTCTAATGCAGTGATTGCAGTAATACAGGGTAGAACATACAGTACTGGGCTGAGGAGCTGACAGTCTAATGCAGTGATTGCAGTACTGGGGGAGAGAGCGCTGGACTGAAGAGCTGACAGTCTAATGTGGTGTGGTGACTGGGGGAGGGGGGGGCAGTATCCCCATAGATGACTGTTGAGGTCCGCTTTAATTGTCCCGTGTGACAGATGAGGAGCTGCACGTCCACCTTTTTCCATTAAATCTCTTTCATGTGACGGGGCGGCCTCTGTGTCCCTCCTCTGTGTCCCTCCTCTGTGTCCCTCCTATGTGAGCACGTTGCCAGCACTAGGCCGCGGCCCGGCAATGTGACTGGGAAATGCCCTTGAATCGCACACACGGGGCACTTTGTCCCCTTCTCCCCCCCGCTGCCGGCCCTGGATGCTGCTCCGTCCTTACAGCTGGGACCCGGCTCTGATCTCGCACTCGAATATTTACCGGCCGCCGGAAACTTTCGCTTTTTACACTTCAAACGCGCAACTAACGACAATGTGTCGGGTGGAGAGGAAATGCCGATTAACCCCTTCCCTCCCCTGTGGCTCATGCAGGGGGTCACTAATACCCCTTCTGCCCTTTCTATTACCCCCTTATTATTATGTCGGCTTCCTATCATTGTTACTCTTTTTATAACTTCTTTACTTTGCGTTATTATTATAATTATTATTCTCTATATATCGCCATCTTCTTCCGTAGCGCTGTTCTTATTCAAATATCCCTCTTGTTATATGGGGATGGGGCTGATTAACCCCTTCCCTCCCCTGTTGCTTATACAGGGGTCACTAATACCCCTTCTGCCCTTTCTATTACCCGCGTTTTTCTTATGTCGGCTTCCTATCATTGTTACTCTTTATATAACTTTTACTTTGCGTTACTATCATTATTATTCTCTATATCCCCCTCATAGAGCTGTTCCTATTCAAATATCCCTCTTATAATGAGGTGGGGGGCTGATTAACCCCCTTCTCTCCCCTGTGGCTGCTACTAGGGGAGGGTCACTGATGCCCCTTCTGCCCCCTCTATCCACTACTATTACCCCGCTTCCTATTATTGTCATTCTTTATATCTCTTCTATCTCGCATTATTATTATAATGTATTATTATTCTTTATCGCCTTCTTCTTCTGTAGCGCTGTTCCTATTCAAATATCCCTCTTGTTATATGGGGAGGGGGCTGATTAAGCCCTTCTCTCCCCTGTAGCTCATATTGGCCGAGAGGTCACCAATGCCCCTTCTACCCCCTCTAACCACTGTTACCCCCTTCTTTGTGCTTTGCCTTCCTATTATTCTTATTATTATTCTCTATATATCGCCATCTTCTTTCGTAGCGCTTTTCCTATTCAAAAATGTTATGAGGTGGGGGCTGATTAACCCCTTCTCTCCCCTGTGGCTGATAATATCCGGGGGATCACTGATGCCCCCTCTATCCACTATTATTACCCCATTTTTTACTCTTTTATGTCGGCTTCCTATTATTGTAGCTCTTTATATAGCTTTTATCTCGCATTATTATTATTCTCTATATATCGCCATATTCTTCCGTAGCACTTTTCCTATTCAAATATCCCTCCTATAATGAGGTGGGGGCTGATTAACCCCTTCTCCCCCATGTGCCTGATACTAGCCGGGAGGTCACTGGTGCCTCTTCTACCCCCTATAACCACTCTTACCCCTTCCATATGCTTTTATATCGCCATATTATTATTCCATATATATCGCCATCTTCCTCCATAGCGCTGTTGTTATTCAAATATCCCTCTTGTTTTATGGGGAGGGAGCTGATTAACCCCTTCTCTCCCCTGTTGCTACTTGATAGGAGGTCACCAATGCCCCTTCTGCCCTTTCTATTACCCTCTTTTAATAATGTTGGCTTCCTATTAATGTTATTGTTATTCTTTATTATTTTATTATTGTTATTCTTTATATAACTTTTACTTTGCATTATTATCTACTTAGTGCTGTTCCTATTCAAATATCCCTCTTTTAATATGGGGGGCTGATTAACCACTTCTCTCCC
Organism: Gastrophryne carolinensis; assembly: GCA_027917425.1. NCBI lineage: Eukaryota > Metazoa > Chordata > Amphibia > Anura > Microhylidae > Gastrophryne > Gastrophryne carolinensis. The sequence goes on along the minus strand of CM051237.1, from coordinate 488,218,683 downwards.
CTGTGGCTCATACTAGCCGGGAAGTCACCGATGCCACTTCTACTCCTTCTAACCGCATCTCGGCTTCCTATTTAAATACCCCTCTTATAATGGGGGGGGGGGGGGGGAGGTCTGATTAACCCCTTCCCTCCCTCAGGACACTGACACAAAGGTACAAATTGTAGGCCGTAATCTGTGACCTCACAGAAGCCTCCGCAAGGTCGCGCACGTTTCCCCAGGAAGGACCCCGGGGCCCTGCCACACGTGTGGCACCTGGTGATCCCACCGAATCGTCGGAGCACGTCCCCGCTCGGTGCTGAGCCAGCTCTGATCTGATTTCACCCCCCCCCCCCCCCCGCCCCAGGCACCGGCTCTCTGTGAATCCATAGCTGGGAAAATTCCTGGAATCCAGCAGCGTGATAATCCAGAGCCGGCTCTTAGGGAACGCCGAGATATCCCGCACAGGGCAGCTGGAAAACCCGGACAGGAGCATACCATACAGTGTGTTCACCTGTCCTCCCTGAGAAATGTGGAGAGATATCCCAGCATGGACCCTGCTGAAACCCCGGACAGGAGCGTGCCATACAGTGTGTTCACCTGTCCTCCCCGGGAAATGTGGAGAGATATCCCAGCATGCACCCTGCTGGAAACCCCGGACAGGAGCGTGCCATACAGTGTGTTCACCTGTCCTCCCCGGGAAATGTGGAGAGATATCCCAGCATGGACCCTGCTGAAACCCCGGACAGGAGCGTGCCATACAGTGTGTTCACCTGTCCTCCCCGGGAAATGTGGAGAGATATCCCAGCATGGACCCTGCTGAAACCCCGGACAGGAGCGTGCCATACAGTGTGTTCACCTGTCCTCCCCGGGAAATGTGGAGAGATATCCCAGCATGGACCCTGCTAGAAAACCCCGGACAGGAGCGTGCCATACAGTGTGTTCACCTGTCCTCCCCGGGAAATGTGGAGAGATATCCCAGCATGGGCCCTGCAGGAAAAACCCGGACAGGAGCGTGCCATACAGTGTGTTCACCTGTCCTCCCCGGGAAATGTGGAGAGATATCCCAGCATGGACCCTGCTGGAAACCCCGGACAGGAGCGTGCCATACAGTGTGTTCACCTGTCCTCCCCGGGAAATGTGGAGAGATATCCCAGCATGGACCCTGCTGGAAACCCCGGACAGGAGCGTGCCATACAGTGTGTTCACCTGTCCTCCCTGAGAAATGTGGAGAGATATCCCAGCATGCACCCTGCTGGAATCCCCGGACAGGAGCGTGCCATACAGTGTGTTCACCTGTCCTCCCCGGGAAATATGGAGAGATATCCCAGCATGGACCCTGCTGGAAACCCCGGACAGGAGCGTGCCATACAGTGTGTTCACCTGTCCTCCCTGAGAAATGTGGAGAGATATCCCAGCACAGGAAAACCCGGACAGGAGCGTGCCATACAATGTGTTCACCTGTCCTCCCCGGGAAATGTGGAGAGATATCCCAGCATGGACCCTGCTGGAAACCCCGGACAGGAGCGTGCCATACAGTGTGTTCACCTGTCCTCCCCGGGAAATGTGGAGAGATATCCCAGCATGCACCCTGCTGAAACCCCGGACAGGAGCGTGCCATACAGTGTGTTCACCTGTCCTCCCCGGGAAATGTGGAGAGATATCCCAGCATGCACCCTGCTGGAAACCCCGGACAGGAGCGTGCCATACAGTGTGTTCACCTGTCCTCCCCGGGAAATGTGGAGAGATATCCCAGCATGGACCCTGCTGGAAACCCCGGACAGGAGCGTGCCATACAGTGTGTTCACCTGTCCTCCCTGAGAAATGTGGAGAGATATCCCAGCACAGGAAAACCCGGACAGGAGCGTGCCATACAGTGTGTTCACCTGTCCTCCCCGGGAAATGTGGAGAGAGATCCCAGCATGGACCCTGCTGGAAACCCCGGACAGGAGCGTGCCATACAGTGTTTTCACCTGTCCTCCCTGAGAAATGTGGAGAGATATCCCAGCACAGGAAAACCCGGACAGGAGCGTGCCATACAGTGTGTTCACCTGTCCTCCCCGGGAAATGTGGAGAGAGATCCCAGCATGGACCCTGCTGGAAACCCCGGACAGGAGCGTGCCATACAGTGTGTTCACCTGTCCTCCCTGAGAAATGTGGAGAGATATCCCAGCACAGGAAAACCCGGACAGGAGCGTGCCATACAGTGTGCAGCCTGAAGAGTTCACCTGTCCTCTCCGGAGAACAGGGCACAGAGCCATGCGGAGAAACAAGAGCACCCAAACTGCCCAGTTACTTACCCTCCCGCAATGTCTGAGACACCTTGTATGATCATTTACTGACTCTCTGCCTTTGCGCCCCCTTCGCTTTGTTCCCTGTCCCGCAGGTTAAGCACCTCTGTGTAATTCTGCTGCCTTATCGGGAGCCGGGATCTGGCGCTATGATCTGGGAGCCGATAACAGCAAATCGGACGTCGTGCCTCAGCTTGTCACTGATTCTAATGGTTTCCAGGGGCCCAAGAGCGAGTCTCTGCTGTTACCTGTGATTCCTAGATCTTCCTGTGTGCCCCTGTTATTAGTACTATTATTAATCCTATTATTCCTATGGCTAACACAGTACAACAACTTACTGATATTCCTATTATTATTCTTATTATTATTACTACTATATTTCTATTATTATTATTGCTATCACCATTATTCCTATTAATATTACTATTATTACTATTTAGCGCCATCCACTTCCGTAGCGCTGTACAACATGCAGTACAGAGGCCGTTACAGACAGGAAGCCCTGTGCTGAGGAGCTTACAGTCTAAAGCATTGAGGTGGGTGGAGCCAGTTATATATAATCTGTATATACCAGAAGACCTGCGTGCTCCCGAGTCCATGGCCTAGAGGTTAAGGAACTGGACTTGTAACTGGAGGGTTGTACCTAACCCCAAAACTGCTCCCCAGACACCTAACCCCCCAACTGCTCCCCAGACACCTAACCCTCCAACTGCCCCCCAGACACCTAACCCCTCAACTGCTCCCCAGACACCTAACTGCCTCCAACTGCTCCCCAGACACCTAACCCCCCAACTGCTCCCCAGACACCTAACCCTCCAACTGCTCCCCAGACACCTAACCCCCCAACTGCTCCCCAGACACCTAACCCTCCAACTGCTCCCCAGACACCTAACCCTCCAACTGCTCCCCAGACACCTAACCCCCCAACTGCTCCCCAGACACCTAACCCCCCAACTGCTCCCCAGACACCTAACCCCCCAACTGCTCCCCAGACACCTAACCCTCCAACTGCTCCCCAGACACCTAACCCTCCAACTGCTCCCCAGACACCTAACCCTCCAACTGCTCCCCAGACACCTAACCCTCCAACTGCTCCCCAGACACCTAACCCCCCAACTGCCCCCCAGACACCTAACCCCCAACTGCTCCCCAGACACCTAACCCCCAACTGCTCCCCAGACACCTAACCTTCCGACTGCTAGAATTTCCCCCTTGAGGGTTAGTGACAGCGAGCGGCATCTGTGTGTAGACAGGGGCGCGGCGTGTCATTCCTCGGCCCCTTTATGTCCCTGGTGTGTTAGGTAAGTGCTCCCCGGCCTCTGTGTGTAAAGTCATTGGCTGAGCGGCCGGTCAGCAGATTGTTAGTGGGTAAGAAGGCGTCTGGCTCCTTCCCGGGGGCTCGGCCAGCGCTGTCAGCAGGACTTTGCTTCACCACCAGGGAAAAGGTCAGCGCAGCACATAACACATAACACATAACACAGGCTTCTCTGGCTGCCTCTGCAGGAGCGCGCACTGTCCCTGCTGCCATGCCTCTAATAGGACCTACCTCCCCCCATGTGACTGGCACCTACCTCCCCCCCATGTGACTGGCACCTACCTCCCCCCCCATGTGACTGGCACCTACCTCCCCCCCATGTGACTGGCACCTACCTCCCCCCCATGGAACTGGCACCTACCTTCCCCCCCCATGGGACTGGCACCTACCTTCCCCCCCATGTGACTGGCACCTACCTTCCCCCCCATGTGACTGGCACCTACCTCCCCCCATGTGACTGGCACCTACCTCCCCCCCCATGGGACTGGCACCTACCTTCCCCCCCATGTGACTGGCACCTACCTTCCCCCCCATGTGACTGGCACCTACCTCCCCCCATGTGACTGGCACCTACCTCCCCCCCATGGGACTGGCACCTACCTCCCCCCATGTGACTGGCACCTACCTTCCCCCCCATGTGACTGGCACCTACCTTCCCCCCCATGTGACTGGCACCTACCTTCCCCCCCATGTGACTGGCACCTACCTTCCCCCCCATGTGACTGGCACCTACCTTCCCCCCCCATGGGACTGGCACCTACCTTCCCCCCCATGGGACTGGCACCTACCTTCCCCCCCATGGGACTGGCACCTACCTCCCCCCATGTGACTGGCACCTACCTCCCCCCATGTGACTGGCACCTACCTAGGCCCCCCCATGTGATTGACACTTCTTGGTTATGTCCTTGGAAGCTCCTTGTGTAGAGCCCTGAGCCGGGCCCCTGGCGGGGGGGGGGGGGGGGGTCGGGTGCTGGCAGACACAACAGGCAGGTTAACCTTCATCAGGCGCAGCGCGTGCTTCTCATGTCTCCTCCGACCATATTCTAAGATAACACATGTGGGGGGGGGGGCTTGTTTAGGCGCAGGCTGCGTGTTTTCTGTTTTCATGAGGGTGACGGGCGGCTGTTTGTGTGATGTTATCTATGTTCCATTCCTCTTATCCCAGATGTAATGGCAAAGCCTTCCCCCAGTGTGCAGCAGTTCCAGTCCCCACATACTGTGTGTGTGTGTGTGTGTGTGTGTATATATATATATATATATATATATATATATATATATATATATAATGGAGCGGGGCCCCGGGCCCTAATGTCACCACACTGCTCTCCTGTGCGTCAGGTGCTGCAGCTTCGTCTCCTTGTTACAGTGTGGCTGCTTCTCCATACAGGGTGAGAAAGAGGGGCATTATGCAAATGAAGCCACGCCCCCTCATTGAGGGATGGATGAAGCCACGCCCCCTCATTGAGGGATGGATGAAGCCACGCCCCCTCATTGAGGGATGGATGAAGCCACGCCCTGTCATTGAGGGATGGATGAAGCCACGCCCCTCATTGAAGGATGGACGAAGCCACGCCTCCTCATTGAGGGATGGATGAAGCCACGCCCCTCATTGATGGATGGATGAAGCCACGCCCCCTCATTGATTGATGGATAGGAGATACATTGTAACAGTTACAACAATAGAAACACACTGAATATGCAAATTTAAGTGGAACTTTAGCATCATTAAATGAAAAGCCCAAACCCTTCAAAATAATTATTCCCCAGCATCTAAAATTAATATATTTTAAGTTTTTATTCGCTTATTTATTACTCTTTCCCCCGCTGGGCTGCAACTCTGTTCAGGATACGGGTGCCGCCATCTTTCCTCAGAAGCATTACATATACTGAGGAGGGGAGAGGGGGGGAGAAGTGCAGAAGGGGGGGGCTATAGCCATGTGTTGCACAGACAGAGCAGATCTGGGGGTCAGAAAAGGGTCAGCAATCCCAGAATGCAGTGCGACACTTCCTGTCTGCAAGCAGCCTGAGGCTCCACGGGCCGCCATCTTGGATGTTACACTATGCCACCTTCCCAGCTCAGCCACACCCAGGAATGAAAGCAAAGCCAGTGGCTTCACCTAAAGACGTTACTTCTAATTGGAGACTTCTGTTTCCAAGCAGGATAACGGGAGAGGACGTAATAGTGGTCAGGACCCGAGGGTCGGCAAACATGGCTGAAGTTAGCTTGTGGAGTAAGTTGGAAGGGCCGCGCTCTCTCTCTATTCATTGCGATCTCTGTATGTCTGTAATCCCTACTTTGTACAGCGCTATGGAAGATGGTGGCGCTTTATGAAATAAACCATAATAATATCTATGTGTGTGGCGTGCAGCAGTTTCCTGTAGCCTGTAATAGAGGGTCACCACTTGTCACTGGTCCTATTCAGGGGGAGTATAGGAAGGCTGGCCATGGCTGTGATTGGCTGAGCCGACTGCGTGTTGCGCAATGTCCCGCTGATCCTGTTAGACTTTGACCCCGTCCCGAGGCGTCTCCACCGCACATGCGCCACCGGCTGCCGACTGACCTTCAGTGTTGTCACATGTGAGGCCGGGGGTGACCTGCTCCACAGAGACTATATATATAAAGAGAGATCCCAGGGAGGGCAATGGCCCATAATGGGGCCACTCAGGGGGGTCCCCAGGCCACAGGGCGGGTGTGCAGGGGGCTCCCTGGACGGCGCGTGCAGGTAGGGGTGGGGGGGTTGATCCCCGGGCGGCGCGTGCAGAGAGGGGTGGGGGGGTTGATCCCCGGGCGGCGCGTGCAGAGAGGGGTGGGGGGGTTGATCCCCGGGCGGCGCGTGCAGAGAGGGGTGGGGGGGTTGATCCCCGGGCGGCGCGTGCAGAGAGGGGTGGGGGGGTTGGTCCCCGGGCGGCGCATGCAGAGAGGGGTGGGGGGGTTGGTCCCCGTGCGGCGCGTGCAGGGGGGGGGGAGTTGATCCTCAGGCCGCACGTGCAGGGAGGGAAGGGGGGGGTGGTCCCCGGGCCGCGCGTGCAGGGGGGGGGGGGGGGGGGGAGTTGGTCCCCAGGCCGCACGTGCAGGGAGGGAAGGGGGGGTGGTCCCCGGGCTGCGCATGCAGGGCGGGGTATTGTGGTCCCCAGGCCGCGCACGCGTGCAGGGGGGGGATGGTGAACGGGCCGCGCGTGCAGGAGGATTGTTTGGTACACGAGGCGCGCGCGTGTGCGGGGGGGTTTACAGGCCACGCGTGCGGGGGGGGTTCTCCAGGCCACGCTGGCGGGGGGGTTTCCCCAGGCCACGGCCGCGCGTCCGGGGGGGGGTCCCCTGGACAAGGGCCGCGCATGCAGGGGGGGTCGGGTCGCAGACCACAGCCAGCACCTCCTCTGGATCAGGGCCCCCTAACTCTGGATCAGGGCCCCCTGTGACAGACTCTCTGCCCCTTTGGATTTTACACAGGTTCATTACTTTCCTTTTCTTAAGCATGTTACAGACTGCCAGTGTATTGATTGATTACGTCACAGACAATGGCATTGTCCTGATTGAGTGTATTACAGACGTCTATTGTATTGCTGATTGCATCACCGGCAGAGTTGAGGGATTGTGTGCCCTGCTGCTATTGGTCGGTGTGTGTCATGCAATGGAGACGTGTGTATATAAGGCCTAGAGTGGCACTAATAAAGACACTTCACCTTCACCCTCAATACTGAAGTTCTGTCTCTTATTGGGGGAAACGCTATATTACAATTCACTAGCCCTTGTAAGGGCTGTTCCTGTTTCCTCACGGACGACTCTGGAATTCCAGCAGCACCTCTTACGATTGGGAAAAGGACGTCTCGGGCGGTGAAGCCCTCCGGCGATAAAGGTTATCGCTACACCCCCTAACTCTGGATCAGGGCCCCCTAACTCTGGATCAGGGCCCCCTAACTCTGGATCAGAGCCCCCTAACTCTGGATCAGGGCCCCCTAACTCTGGATCAGAGCCCCCTAACTCTGGATCAGGGCCCCCTAACTCTGGATCAGGGCCCCCTAACTCTGGATCAGGGCCCCCTAACTCTGGATCAGAGCCCCCTAACTCTGGATCAGGGCCCCCTAACTCTGGATCAGGGCCCCCTAACTCTGGATCAGGGCCCCCTAACTCTGGATCAGGGCCCCCTAACTCTGGATCAGGGCCCCCTAACTCTGGATCAGGGCCCCCTAACTCTGGATCAGGGCTCCCTAACTCTGGATCAGGGCTCCCTAACTCTGGATCAGGGCTCCCTAACTCTGGATCAGGGCTCCCTAACTCTGGATCAGGGCTCCCTAACTCTGGATCAGGGCCCCCTAACTCTGGATCAGGGCCCCCTAACTCTGGATCAGGGCCCCCTAACTCTGGATCAGGGCCCCACACCCTTCTGCCATGGGCCTGGATGTACCTGTCTCTATGATCATATACATGTACATACCCCCCAATCTTGTGTGCACGCCCCCCGCCGCTGTGTCATGTCTTCTTAATTGATGTGATGAAGCAGATGATGAGATGAGTGCGAGCAGCGTGTGCTCTGTACACCCCCCCCCCCCCGATTGTGTTCACATGTTCTCCCCCTGAATAATGATATCCAGGAAACCCGCGTACAGTAATTCCCATATTCTGTGTGTTCCTGACTCCTTCCATCTGCTGCCCCCAGGCTCCTGATTCCAGATGGCGGCAGAGTTTAGCTTTGGCCGGAGAGCTGCGGCTCTTCCATGGGATTGTGCCGGAGAGATGGATGGCGGCTCTTCCATGAGATTGTGCCGGAGAGCTGGATGGCGGCTCTTCCATGGGATTGTGCCGGAGAGCTGGATGGCGGCTCTTCCATGGGATTGTGCTGGAGAGCTGGATGGCGGCTCTTCCATGACATTGTGCTGGAGAGCTGGATGGCGGCTCTTCCATGAGATTGTGCCGGAGAGCTGGATGGCGGCACTTCCATGAGATTGTGCGGAGAGCTGCATGGCGGCTCTTCCATGAGATTGTGCCGGAGAGCTGGATGGCGGCTCTTCCATGACATTGTGCTGGAGAGCTGGATGGCGGCTCTTCCATGACATTGTGCTGGAGAGCTGGATGGCGGCTCTTCCATGACATTGTGCTGGAGAGCTGGATGGCGGCTCTTCCATGAGATTATGCTGGAGAGCTGGATGGCGGCTCTTCCATGGGATTGTGCCGGAGAGCTGGATGGCGGCTCTTCCATGGGATTGTGCTGGAGAGCTGGATGGCGGCTCTTCCATGAGATTGTGCTGGAGAGCTGGATGGTGGCTCTTCCACAAGATTGTGCCGGAGAGCTGGATGGCGGCTCTTCCATGAGATTGTGCTGGAGAGCTGGATGGCGGCTCTTCCATGAGATTGTGCCCGAGAGCTGGATGGCGGCTCTTCCATGAGATTGTGCTGGAGAGCTGGATGGCGGCTCTTCCATGGGATTGTGCCGGAGAGCTGGATGGCGGCTCTTCCATGAGATTGTGCTGGAGAGCTGGATGGCGGCTCTTCCATGGGATTCTGCCGGAGAGCTGGATGGCGGCTCTTCCATGAGATTGTGCTGGAGAGCTGGATGGTGGCTCTTCCATGAGATTGTGCTGGAGAGCTGGATGGCGGCTCTTCCATGAGATTGTGCTGGAGAGCTGGATGGTGGCTCTTCCATGACATTGTGCTGGAGAGCTGGATGGCGGCTCTTCCACGGGATTGTGCCGGAGAGCTGGATGGCGGCTCTTCCATGAGATTGTGCCGGAGAGCTGGATGGTGGCTCTTCCATGACATTGTGCTGGAGAGCTGGATGGCGGCTCTTCCACGGGATTGTGCCGGAGAGCTGGATGGCGGCTCTTCCATGAGATTGTGCCGGAGAGCTGGATGGTGGCTCTTCCATGACATTGTGCTGGAGAGCTGGATGGCGGCTCTTCCATGGGATTGTGCCGGAGAGCTGGATGGCGGCTCTTCCATGAGATTGTGCCGGAGAGCTGGATGGTGGCTCTTCCATGACATTGTGCTGGATAGCTGGATGGCGACTCTTCCATGGGATTGTGCTGGAGAGCTGGATGGCGACTCTTCCATGGGATTGTGCCGGAGAGCTGGATGGCGGCTCTTCCATGGGATTGTGCCGGAGAGCTGGATGGCGGCTCTTCCATGGGATTGTGCTGGAGAGCTGGATGGCGGCTCTTCCATGAGATTGTGCTGGAGAGCTGGATGGTGGCTCTTCCATGAGATTGTGCCGGAGAGCTGGATGGTGGCTCTTCCATGAGATTGTGCTGGAGAGCTGGATGGCGGCTCTTCCATGGGATTGTGCCGGAGAGCTGGATGGCGGCTCTTCCATGGGATTGTGCTGGAGAGCTGGATGGCGGCTCTTCCATGAGATTGTGCTGGAGAGCTGGATGGTGGCTCTTCCATGAGATTGTGCTGGAGAGCTGGATGGCGGCTCTTCCATGGGATTGTGCCGGAGAGCTGGATGGCGGCTCTTCCATGGGATTGTGCTGGAGAGCTGGATGGCGGCTCTTCCATGAGATTGTGCTGGAGAGCTGGATGGTGGCTCTTCCATGAGATTGTGCCGGAGAGCTGGATGGCGGCTCTTCCATGAGATTGTGCTGGAGAGCTGGATGGCGGCTCTTCCATGAGATTGTGCTGGAGAGCTGGATGGTGGCTCTTCCATGGGATTGTGCCGGAGAGCTGGATGGCGGCTCTTCCATGGGATTGTGCTGGAGAGCTGGATGGCGGCTCTTCCATGAGATTGTGCTGGAGAGCTGGATGGCGGCTCTTCCATGAGATTGTGCCGGAGAGCTGGATGGCGGCTCTTCCATGACATTGTGCTGGAGAGCTGGATGGCGGCTCTTCCATGAGATTGTGCCGGAGAGCTGGATGGCGGCTCTTCCATGAGATTGTGCTGGAGAGCTGGATGGCGGCTCTTCCATGAGATTGTGCTGGAGAGCTGGATGGTGGCTCTTCCATGAGATTGTGCCGGAGAGTTGGATGGCGGCTCTTCCATGAGATTGTGCTGGAGAGCTGGATGGCGGCTCTTCCATGGGATTCTGCCGGAGAGCTGGATGGCGGCTCTTCCATGACATTGTGCTGGAGAGCTGGATGGCGGCTCTTCCATGGGATTGTGCCGGAGAGCTGGATGGCGGCTCTTCCATGGGATTGTGCCGGAGACCTGGATGGCGGCTCTTCCATGGGATTGTGCCGGAGAGCTGGATGGCGGCTCTTCCATGGGATTATGCTGGAGAGCTGGATGGCGGCTCTTCCATGAGATTGTGCCGGAGAGCTGGATGGCGGCTCTTCCATGAGATTGTGCCGGAGAGCTGGATGGCGGCTCTTCCATGAGATTGTGCCGGAGAGCTGGATGGCGGCTCTTCCATGGGATTGTGCTGGAGAGCTGGATGGCGACTCTTCCATGAGATTGTGCCGGAGAGCTGGATGGTGGCTCTTCCATGAGATTGTGCTGGAGAGCTGGATGGCGGCTCTTCCATGGGATTCTGCCGGAGATCTGGATGGCGGCTCTTCCATGAGTTTGTGCTGGAGAGCTGGATGGCGGCTCTTCCATGGGATTGTGACGGAGAGCTGGATGGCGGCTCTTCCATGAGACTGTGCTGGAGATCTGGATGGCGGCTCTTGCATGGGAATGTTCCGGAGAGCTGGATGGCGGCTCTTCCATGGGATTGTGCTGGAGAGCTGGATGGCGGCTCTTCCATGGGATTGTGCCGGAGAGCTGGATGGCGGCTCTTCCATGGGATTGTGCTGGAGAGCTGGATGGCGGCTCTTCCATGAGATTGTGCCGGAGAGCTGGATGGCGGCTCTTCCATGAGACTTTGTGGTTTGAGGCACTTTGGTGTCAGTGAATGAGCTGCTGGAACGTGAGACTCTGTTGTCCTCTTTTATCCTGGGAGCGGTTGTGTACTTTATGGCGCTGTGTACATTTTGGCGCTTTGTACATTTTAGCGCTTTGTACCTTTATGTGCTGTTTACATTCTCCCTTTGTCTCCAGATAGTGGCTGTTTTTTTTGTGTATCTTTCACTATCACAGGCCGTGAGAGTGTGGGGGGGGGGGCTTATTGGCCGTATCTCCTTCCTGGCCTCTTTGGAACAGGAACCAATGTTTGTCTGTTGACTCATGTGAAGGAAGTTGTTGAAGATTTTATTGTCCTGCAGATAATGGAGCTTTCTTCATGATGGCTTCCTGCAGCCACAGAGGACTGAGCCCAGGGTATTGCCGCTCACTCATTAGGAACGTGGGCCCATCTGGGGGGCTTATTCCCGTAAGCTGCACACGTTCCGTCTCTTTAGTGACAGATTCAGGGGCCGGCACCTCTGTGGGATCACCAAGGAAAAGCACGAAGGCTATGAAGGCCCCAGAAGGCAAAATGCAGCGCGTAGCCCAACCGACCCACTGCAGGCCCTGACCCCCCGAGATACCCGCTGCTGCATGTCTGGGGCCTGGGGTCCTGGACTCGATCGTCCCCTTCTGAGCTTCTCTCAACTTAGATTTGGAGGCCGATCAAAGGGGCTTGTTCTGGTTTCCTTGGCTGCACTGACCTCAGAAATCTTAAAGGAGCGCCATGTAACGGGGGTCCTGCCTCCGCCATCCTATAGGAATATTTGGGTAGATAGTGGGGCATCCCTTGCCCAGTCCCATATGATATAATGTGCCATGTAACTGGGGTCCTGACTCCGCCATCCTATAGGAATATGTGGGTACATTGTGGGGCATCCCTTGCCCAGTCCCATATGATAAAATGTGCCATGTAACGGGGGTCCTGCCTCCACCATATTATAGGAATTTTTTTTTTTTTTTATCAGTCTTTTTATTGTGTATATTGGAAACATTATTCTATTAGCATAATACTGTTCATATACAGAATACAAAGATTACAGGCAACTTAATTAGAAGCTTATTCACTGCATACAAGAAAATTGATTCAAGAGTTACTAAAGAAGTTCAATTGAAATAAATTAAAGAAAGGTTTACATTAAAATCTGCAGGCAGAAAATTCCGACCCCAAGGATTCCACACCTCCATGAACAGCTCCAAAGTCCCCTTGTGAATGGCGGAAATTTTTTCTATGACCATAATGCAGTTAACCTTGTTTTTAAAGGCGTTGAAGCTCAAGGTGGGGGACCTCCAAGCCCCAGCTATCACCAGCTTTGCCCCTGATAGGATATAATACAAGGTGGGGGACCTCCAAGCCCCAGCTATCACCAGCTTTGCCTCTGATAGGATATAATACAAGGTGGGGGACCTCCAAGCCCCGGCTATCACCAGCTTTGCCCCTGATAGGATATAATACAAGGTGGGGGACCTCCAAGCCCCAGCTATTACCAGCTTTGCCCCTGATAGGATATAATACAAGGTGGGGGACCTCCAAGCCCCGGCTATCACCAGCTTTGCCCCTGATAGGATATAATACAAGGTGGGGGACCTCCAATCCCCAGCTATCACCAGCTTTGCCCCTGATAGGATATAATACAAGGTGGGAGACCTCCAAGCCCCAGCTATCACCAGCTTTGCCCCTGATAGGATATAATACAAGGTGGGGGACCTCTAAGCCCCAGCTATCACCAGCTTTACCCCTGATAGGATATAATACAAGGTGGGGGACCTCTAAGCTCCAGCTATCACCAGCTTTGCCCCTGATAGGATATAATACAAGGTGGGGGACCTCCAATCCCCAGCTATCACCAGCTTTGCCCCTGATAGGATATAATACAAGGTGGGGGACCTCTAAGCCCCAGCTATCACCAGCTTTGCCCGATAGGATATAATACATAGTGGGGGGCCTCCAAGCCCCGGCTATCACCAGCTTTGCCCCTGATAGGATATAATACAAGGTGTGGGACCCCCAAGCCCCAGCTATCACCAGCTTTACCCCTGATAGGATATAATACAAGGCGGGGGACCTCCAAGCCCCAGCTATCACCAGCTTTGCCCCTGATAGGATATAATACATAGTGGGGGGCCTCCAAGCCCCAGCTATCACCAGCATTGCCCCTGATAGGATATAATACAAGGTGGAGGACCTCCAATCCCCAGCTATCACCAGCTTTGCCCCTGATAGGATATAATACATAGTGGGGGGCCTCCAAGCCCCAGCTATCACCAGCTTTGCCCCTGATAGGATATAATACAAGGTGGGAGACCTCCAAGCCCCAGCTATCACCAGCATTGCCCCTGATAGGATATAATACAAGGTGGGAGACCTTAAAGCCCCAGCTATCACCAGCTTTGCCCCTGATAGGATATAATACAAGGTGGGGGACCTCCAAGCTCCAGCTATCACCAGCTTTGCCCCTGATAGGATATAATACAAGGTGGGGGACCTCCAAGCCCCAGCTATCACCAGCATTGCCCCTGATAGGATATAATACAAGGTGGGGGACCTCCAAGCTCCAGCTATCACCAGCTTTGCCCCTGATAGGATATAATACATAGTGGGGGGCCTCCAAGCCCCGGCTATCACCAGCTTTGCCCCTGATAGGATATAATACATAGTGGGGGGCCTCCAAGCCCCGGCTATCACCAGCTTTGCCCCTGATAGGATATAATACAAGGCGGGAGACCTCCAAGCCCCAGCTATTACCAGCTTTGCCCCTGATAGGATATAATACAAGGTGGGAGACCTCCAAGCCCCGGCTATCACCAGCTTTGCCCCTGATAGGATATAATACAAGGCGGGAGACCTCCAAGCCCCAGCTATCACCAGCTTTGCCCCTGATAGGATATAATACAAGGTGGGGGACCTCCAAGCCCCAGCTATCACCAGCTTTGCCCCTGATAGGATATAATACAAGGTGGGAGACCTCCAAGCCCCAGCTATCACCAGCTTTGCCCCTGATAGGATATAATACAAGGTGGGGGACCTCCAAGCCCCAGCTATCACCAGCTTTGCCCCTGATAGGATATAATACAAGGTGGGGGACCTCCAAGCCCCAGCTATCACCAGCTTTGCCCCTGATAGGATATAATACAAGGTGGGAGACCTCCAAGCCCCAGCTATCACCAGCTTTGCCCCTGATAGGATATAATACAAGGTGGGGGACCTCCAAGCCCCAGCTTTCACCAGCTTTGCCCCGATAGGATATAATACAAGGTGGGGGACCTCCAAGCCCCGGCTATCACCAGCTTTGCCCCTGATAGGATATAATACATCAACCGCTTTTTCAGTCTAGAACTGTGGGGGAATGGGGCATTGAGGAGAGCTACCCAAGGGTCTCTAACCACAGATCTACCATTTATAGGAATATGTGGGTAGATTGTGGGGCATCCCTTGTGGGCCTGTGATTGGATGACACAAGCTGTGGGTAATGGGGGGGAATGTGTGTCGGTGTCAGTCGATCAATAGATATTATAAAACTATGGTTTGGGTCTCCGCTGACCTTTCCTCTTTGTTTCCCCTGCAGCTTTCCCGGGCGGCCCCTACCTACTCCAAGGAGCAGAAATCCACAGAAGGTGAGTGCTGAACCTTTATTTCTCCTCTGTTCGGGACTCCTATAGAAATAGAGCTTTGGCCCCCCAAAGTGTCAGCTTTGGGGGGTGTGGATGGAGGGTACATGCAGCCGGCCGCTGACAGGTCCCTAATATAACACAATGACAGGATGTCCCCCCCCCCCCCTGTTATGCGGCATAGCCGGGACGCCGGCTTAAAGTGAAGCAGCAGCATTTGGAGGCCCGAGAACCGTCACATGCTGCAACCTGAGCCATGGAAATAGTGATGACACGGGATGGCCTCGCTCATGTGCAGCACCGTCATGGCCATCCTCTATGATCAGAGACAGAAGCTTTCCGCTCTCCTTGTTCCTCCCTGTTATTATCAGCCTCTATTTCCGCAGCTTGTGACATGTGGGGGACGGGAAACGCTCGCTCGCCCGGCCGTCACCCAACTGCGCCGCTGAGGATAGACGTGTGACGGCCAATCACAGGCCAGGGATTTCTCAGGCTACCTCCACAGCTTGTCTCGTATTCCCACACATGGCGCTACTAACCCACTCCCATCAGACGTATATACAATGTCGCCTTCCTAGGTGGGAGCAATGGTGAATTGTGTGACGGCCAATCACAGGCCGGGGATTTCTCAGGCTGCCTCCACAGTGTGGTGATCGCATCCCATTCACACACGTGGTGCCACAGATGGATATAACATAATGTCGCCATCCTAGGTGGGAGCGTGGCACAATCATCTGATCCTGGCTGAGCAGTCAGCGTTGTCGGTTGTCCCATAGTTTGCTCGGGGAAGCCGGGAATCCCCCCCCCCCCCCATTGCTAGTGAAAGGGAAGAGATTTGTGGGGGTTGGGTTCCTCCTCGCTCACCGTGTAGTAGATGCTGGGAGAGGGGGTGGGGGGGAGGGTGCAGCTCCGGCAGCTGCTCGGGTGGTCTCTCCATCCAGCTCTGGACCACTGCAAGGGAGGGAGGCTGCCAGTTATATGAGGTGAGAACTCTGGACAGACACAGTACAGCCCCGATTCAAGCTCTCTCTGCAGAGAAGCTCTGATGTCGGGATCGCCAGAATGATGAGATCTCCAGACAGGATCCCCGAATGCCTAGATCAATAGATTGCTGGAATGGCAAGATCACCAGGTGCCAGGGTTGCGGCCGAGATCACCGGAGGCCGAGATCCCCAGATGCCGAGACCGCCGGATGCTGAGATCGCTGGATGCCGGGATTTCTGGACAGGATCGTTGGAATTCCTAGATCAATGGATGCCAGGATTGCTGGCCGAGATCCTCAGATGCCGAGATCACCAGGTGCCAGGGTTGCCGGATGAGATCACCGGAGGCCAAGATCACTGGATGCCGAGATTGCCGGATGCTGAGATCGCTGGATGCCGGGATTTCTGGACAGGATCGTTGGAATTCCTAGATCAATGGATGCCAGGATTGCCGGATGAGATCACCGGAGGCCAAGATCACTGGATGTCAGGAATGCCGGATGAGATCGCCAGGTGCCGAGATCCCCAGATGCCGAGATCGCCAGGTGCCAGGGTTGCTGGACGAGATCACTGGATGTCAGGGTTGCCGGCCGAGATCGCCAGGTGCTTAGACCCCCAGGTGCCAGTGTTAGCAGACAAGATCACTGGAAAGCAGAGATTAACTGCTGAGATCACCGGATGCCGAGATCCCTAGGTGCCAGGGTTGCCGGACAAGATCACTAGAATGCCGAGATTACCTGCTGAGATCATCTGATGCTGAGATCGCCGGATGCCGAGATCCCTAGGTGTCAAGATCCCAAGGTGCCAGGGTTGCCGGACAAGATCACTAGAATGCCGAGATTACCTGCTGAGATCATCTGATGCTGAGATCCCCAGATGCCAATATCACTGAGGGACCTCCACGTTTGTCACATGGCTCCACCATCCATTAGAGGTTCAGCAGCAAGTGTGAGGAGTGTTGCAGGGAGATAATGGGGCCCCGGGGGGCAAGTGGCACATATAGCGGCTACTAGTCACTGTCCGGGGATGCCGGGGGGGAGGATTGTAAGGGGCTTTACTCGCTAATCCCAGCGGTCAATAAAGCGATCGCCGTGGGATGCCCGAGCTGCAAATTCACTCACCGCGCGGCTAAATATTTCCTGACTAGAAGCCTTTGTCCCCGAGCTCAGAAATTCCAGCTCTAATTAGTCTGATCATGTGGAGCCGGGAAGGGGCCCCTTCACCAGGGAATTCGTGCAGCACCCCCATCAATCCTTCTCCGGGCGCTGTTAACCAGAATGCCGCCTGTCTGGCCCGGGGAATCTCCTGTCTGTGTAGAATGGTCACCTGACCTGGGGAGCTGTTACCCAGAATGCCGCCTGTCTGACCCGGGGAATCTCCTGTCTGTGTAGATTGGTCACCTGACCTGGGGAGCTGTTACCCAGAATGCCGCCTGTCTGGCCCGGGGAACCTCCTGTCTGTTTAGATTGGTCACCTGACCTGGGGAGCTGTTACCCAGAATGCCTCCTGTCTGACCCGGGGAATCTCCTGTCTGTGTAGAATGGTCACCTGACCTGGGGAGCTGTTACCCAGAATGCCGCCTGTCTGACCCGGGGAATCTCCTGTCTGTGTAGATTGGTCACCTGACCTGGGGAGCTGTTACCCAGAATGCCGCCTGTCTGACCCGGGGGAATCTCCTGTCTGTGTAGATTGGTCACCTGACCTGGGGAGCTGTTACCCAGAATGCCGCCTGTCTGACCCGGGGAATCTCCTGTCTGTGTAGATTGGTCACCTGACCTGGGGAGCTGTTACCCAGAATGCCGCCTGTCTGACCCAGGGAATCTCCTGTCTGTGTAGATTCGTCACCTGACCTGGGGAGCTGTTACCCAGAATGCCGCCTGTCTGACCCGGGGAATCTCCTGTCTGTGTAGATTGGTCACCTGACCTGGGGAGCTGTTACCCAGAATGCCGCCTGCATGGCCCCGGGAACGTCCTGTCAGATGGGGTGATCCAGGGGGTTTCATACATTGGGGCTTACCCGGTCAGGCCATAAAGAGGTAAACCTACCCTCCACCCAAGTATCTTATAGGCTGGAGGGGTTTTTGCACCTCTTTAGGGTGTGATACAGGGTGAGCCTCCCCATCCTGGGCACGGCCTGGTCATTGGGCATCTCCCATGACAGGGGCATCCCACGCACTGGCTTCTCCTTAGCAGACTTGAGGGGGTTGGTGCTGGGAGGAGCCTAATAGTGGCCTGGCCCATGGCAGGGGCATCCCGCACACATTTCCTCTTATAGTGTAAGTTCAGGGGGGCATTCTGTGCGGTTCTTCTGTGGGGTGTGCAGCAGGGGCGTGTTCGTCGGGTGACCCCGGTGTGTGTTTTGCCCCCGCAGTGGTGGCCTTCCTGAAGGTGTACGAGCGCAGCATGTGTCAGGTGCGGGAGACGCTGGTGGATGTCCTGCAAGAATATCCCGAGGAGGTGGAATATATCTTCAAGCCGTCCTGTGTGCCGCTCATGAGATGCGCCGGGTGCTGCACCGACGAGGCCCTGGAGTGCGTGCCCACCGAGGTCTACAACGTCACCATGCAGGTGAGGGGGCGCGCGGGCTGTAGTAACCCCTGGGGGGGCAGTGCTGGGTGGCAGGGGGTGTGTGTATGCTGTAGTAACCC
This sequence comes from Gastrophryne carolinensis, assembly GCA_027917425.1. Classification (NCBI taxonomy): domain Eukaryota; kingdom Metazoa; phylum Chordata; class Amphibia; order Anura; family Microhylidae; genus Gastrophryne; species Gastrophryne carolinensis. The sequence continues at coordinate 488,200,050 of CM051237.1, read as the reverse complement.
CTCGGGTGGCGGAGGGCGTGTGTATGCTGTAGTAACCCCTCGGAGGCGGTGCTGGATGTCAGGGGTGTGTGTATGCTGTAGTTACCCCTCAGGGCGGAGCTGGGTGGCAGGGGGCGTGTGTATGCTGTAGTTAGCCCTCGGGGGTGGTGCTGGGTGGCGGGGGGGGGGTGTATGCTGTAGTAACCCCTCGGGGGCGGTGCTGGGTGGCAGTAGGTGTGTGTATGCTGTAGTTACCCCTCAGGGCGGAGCTGGGTGGCAGGGGTGTGTGTATGCTGTAGTAACCCCTCGGGGGCGGTGCTGGGCGGCAGGAGGTGTGTGTGTATGCTGTAGTAACCCCTCTGGGGCGGTGCCGTGTTGCAGGGGGCGTTTGTATGCTGTAGTAACCCCTCGGGCGGGGCTGAGTGGCAGGAGGTGTGTGTATGCTGTAGTAACCCCTCGGGCGGGGCTGAGTGGCAGGAGGTGTGTGTATGCTGTAGTAACCCCTCTGGGGCGGTGCTGAGTGGCAGGAGGTGTGTGTATGCTGTAGTAACCCCTCGGGGGCGGTGCTGGGTGGCAGGGGGCGTGTGTATGCTGTAGTAACCCCTGGGGGGCGGTGCCGGGTGGCAGGGGGGTGTGTATGCTGTAGTAACCCCTCTGGGGCGGTGCTGAGTGGCAGGGGGGTGTGTATGCTGTAGTAACCCCTCGGGCGGTGCTGGGTGGCAGGAGGTGTGTGTATGCTGTAGTAACCCCTCGGGGGCGGTGCTGGGTGGCAGGGGGCGTGTGTATGCTGTAGTAACCCCTCGGGGGCGGGGCTGAGTGGCAGGAGGTGTGTGTATGCTGTAGTAACCCCTCGGGGGCGGGGCTGAGTGGCAGGAGGTGTGTGTATGCTGTAGTAACCCCTCGGGGCGGTGCTGAGTGGCAGGAGGTGTGTGTATGCTGTAGTAACCCCTCGGGGGCGGGGCTGAGTGGCAGGGGGCGTGTGTATGCTGTAGTAACCCCTGGGGGGCGGTGCCGGGTGGCAGGGGGGTGTGTATGCTGTAGTAACCCCTCTGGGGCGGTGCTGAGTGGCAGGAGGTGTGTGTATGCTGTAGTAACCCCTCGGGGGCGGTGCTGGGTGGCAGGGGGCGTGTGTATGCTGTAGTAACCCCTGGGGGGCGGTGCTGGGTGGCAGGGGGGTGTGTATGCTGTAGTAACCCCTCGGGGGCGGTGCTGAGTGGCAGGAGGTGTGTGTATGCTGTAGTAACCCCTCGGGGGCGGTGCTGGGTGGCAGGGGGCGTGTGTATGCTGTAGTAACCCCTCGGGGGCGGTGCTGGGTGGCAGGGGGCGTGTGTATGCTGTAGTAACCCCTGGGGGGCGGTGCTGGGTGGCAGGGGGGTGTGTATGCTGTAGTAACCCCTCGGGGGCGGTGCTGAGTGGCAGGAGGTGTGTGTATGCTGTAGTAACCCCTCGGGGGCGGTGCTGGGTGGCAGGGGGCGTGTGTATGCTGTAGTAACTCCTGGGGGGCGGTGCTGGGTGGCAGGGGGGTGTGTATGCTGTAGTAACCCCTCGGGGGCGGTGCTGAGTGGCAGGAGGTGTGTGTATGCTTTAGTAACCCCTCGGGCGGTGCTGGGTGGCAGGGGGCTTGTTTATGCTGTAGTAACCCCTCGGGGGCGGTGCTGGGTGGTGGGGGCGCGCACAGGCTGCAGTAACCCCTTTCTCTGCCCTGCAGATCATGAGGTCGAAGCCTTTCTTCAGTCAGCTGTATGTGGATAAGAGCTTCCAGCAGCACAGCCAGTGCGAGTGCAGGTAAGTCTCACGCTTTGCCTCCCAATGGCCGCGCACACGCAATGGCCGTCACGGGATGCCCGCGCACATACAATGGCCGTCACGGGATGCCTGCGCACACGCAATAGCCGCGCACACGCTATGGCCGTCACGGGATGCCCTCGCACACGCAATGGCCGCGCACACGCAATGACCATCACGGGATGCCCGTGCACATACAATGGTCGTCACGGGATGCCCGCGCACACGCAATGGCCGCGCACACGCAATGGCCGTCACGGGATGCCCGCGCACACGCAATGGTCGTCACGGGATGCCAGCGCCCCCCTCCTCCTCCTCCGCAGCCTCATTGTCTTTCTGTTTTCTCTTCTCTCCCACAGACCAAAGAAAGAAATCAAAGGCAAACAGGAAAAGTAAGTCACCCCTCTAATCCCTATTGTTATGCCTGCGCGCCCCCGCCGGGGATTAACCCGTGAGCAATCAGCTGGACTTGCTCGTTACTTGGCCAGCTCTGATTGGATGGGGTGAGCTGGACTTGCTAGTGAGCATTGGTCAGCTCTGATTGGATGAGTTTGCGGGTGCGTGGCCAATGCTCGGTTACGGGGGGAGGGGAGGAACCCCGGGATGCCGCTCATTGCGTTCTCTCTGCTTCCTGTGTTGTAGCTCCTGACGTTTTCTATGCATTTGGGCCTTTCTAACCTCTGGTGGGCGGAGCATGGCGCCCACATGTCTGTGCAGCACTAATCACGTGTCGCTTCCTGTCACGCCCCTTGCCATTGCAGGGCATCCCAATCCGGGATGCCCCAAGGAGGGGTACTCGTTGGCCTTGGAGTCTTTTAGCCTAAGTCCCCCTTTAATGTGTGTGTCGCTCCACTCCTGCAGGCCAGTAGCGGGCGCCCCAGGCACTTGCCCCCTTCCCTCCTTTGGTGCCCGGGCACTTGCCCCCTTCCCTCCTCGGTGCCCAGACACATGCCCCCTTCCCTCCTCGGTGCCCAGGCACTTGCCCCCTTCCCTCCTCGGTGCCCGGGGCCCAGCAGAGCCGACATGTCTATAATAGGATGAGGTGCGCGCCCCCCTCACCGCTGATAGATGTCACAGCCAAGGTGCCCAAATAACCTGCTGAGCTCCCACAATGCATTGCTCCCGAGACAGACGTGTTTTTCCTATTAGACCTTCTATTAATATCCAGCCACGTGTGGGAAAGGTCACCTCTGCCCGTCCCCGCAGCAGCCGCACCATAGACAGGCTCCAGGGAGGGGGCAGCCGCAGCAGCCGCAGTCACACACCTGGGAGGAAAGGGGGCGCTGCCGCTATGCAAGGGGGGAGAGGGGGGCCCATCATGGGGGGGAGGGTATTATCTGGGGGCCTCCATGTATCTGCTCCGAGACGTCATCTATCTGCCCCAAGATGAGCCGCCATGTATCTGCCCCGAGACACAACCCAAGACGAGTCGCCATGTATCTGCCCCAAGACACAACCCAAGACGAGCCGCCATGTATCTGCCCCAAGACACAACCCAAGACGAGCCGCCATGTATCTGCCCCAAGACACAACCCAAGATGAGCCGCCATGTATCTGCCCCAAGACACAACCCAAGACGAGCCGCCATGTATCTGCCCCAAGACACAACCCAAGACGAGCCGCCATGTATCTGCCCCAAGACACAACCTAAGACGAGCCGCCATGTATCTGCCCAAGACACAACCCAAGACGAGCCGCCATGTATCTGCCCCAAGACACAACCCAAAATGAGCCACCATGTATCTGCCCGAGACTCAACCCAAGACAAGTCGCCATGTATCTGCCCCAAGATGAGCCGCCATGTATCTGCCCCAAGACTCAACCCAAGACGAGCCACCATGTATCTGCCCCAAGACACAACCCAAGATGAGCTGCCATGTATCTGCCCCAAGACTCAACTCAAGACGAGCCACCATGTATCTGCCCCAAGACTCCACCCAAGAGGAGCCGCCATGTATCTGCCCCGAGACACAAGCCAAGACGAGCCACCATCTATTTGCCCTGAGACACGACCCAAGACGAGCCGCGATGTATCTGCCCCAAGAAGAGCCACCATGTATCTGCCCCAAGACACGACCCAAGACGAGCCGCCATGTATTTGCCCCAAGACACAACCCAAGACGAGCCGCCATGTATCTGCCCCAAGACTCAGCCCATGAGGAGCTGCCATGTATCTGCCCCAAGACACGACCCAAGACGAGCTGCCATGTATCTGCCCCAAGACACGACCCAAGACGAGCCGCCATGTGTCTGCCCCAAGACACAACCCAAAACGAGCCGCCATATATCTGCCCCGAGACACAACCCAAGACGAGCCGCCATGTATCTGCCCCAAGACTCAACCCAAGATGAGCCGCCATGTATCTGCCCCAAGACATGACCCAAGATGAGCCTCTTCCTTCCAGGTGCAGCCACCATCTAAGTCTAAGTTTAAGTTTCCCAGCCATAGGAGTAAAGCTGTTCCCAGTGGTGTCATTTCCCACAGAGCACAGTGCACGCCCCTTCCACCCCTGGGACCTTATAGGCTTCCTATATATAGTCCTGGGCCAGTCTAGGGGAGGAGGGATGGGGTCAGCAGAGTGCATGAGGGGCCCATTGCTATGTGCGGCATGCATTGACATGGGACGTTGCAGATGTCTCCTCCCCCGAGGAGCCGCGTGACATCTCCTCCCCCGAGGAGCCGCGTGACATCTCCTCCCCCGAGGAGCCGCGTGATATCTTCTCCCCCGAGGGGCCATGTGATGTCTCCTCCCCCGAGGAGCCGTGTGATGTCATCCTACTGGTCACTGAGACTAGATCCCAACCTTCACAGCCGCCTCGTCCTTGGAAATAACAGTGACCCGCAGGTGCTGCTCCAGCCTCACAGATAACATGGCCGCCTCATCTCCAGACAGAGGGTCCTCAGCGGTATAGCGGCCGCGCCCCCTTCTGCACTCGTCTTCTCTCGTTTTCCGGCCTTTCTCTCTGTCTCTCGCTTTCTTTTTATTTTTTTCTTCCAGAAAACGAGGGAAGGGCCCCAAACGAAAGCGCAAGAAAATCCGGTACAAATCGCGGCGCTTGTACGTTTGTATCGTGTGCTCACTAAAATTAAACCCCACCCCCATCCAGCATCTTCCATCTTCACCAATGATTCCCATTAATCCGCTGCCTGTGTGTCGTGCAACAAAAAAATCTGACCAATCAGAGGCTTTGCTGCTGGTGACGGGAAACTTCACGCTGCCCTAATGTAGTCGGGAGACGTAGTCTGTGTATGACGGGTCCGCGCCCGTGACCATGGTCTATGGTGACCACACAACATGGTGGTGCTTCATCCGCTCATAGAGGTCCAGGACAGCGAGTCAGCTGATTGGTTGGACCTGACAGCTGTCCTGTTATTGGTTAATCTCTGGCCACAGCTCTCCTGATTATGTTAGTCCAGCGCGAGGGAGGGAGTGGTGGTGGGTTATTGTCTGTGGCCTGGTCTTGGCAGCTGTTGCTTGGCGGCCATGGCTTGGTGGCCTGGTCTTGATGGCCCGGTCTTGGCGGCCTGGTCTTGGCAGCTGATTCTTGGCGTCCCGGTCTTGGCGGCCATGGCTTGGCGGCCTGGTCTTGGCGACCATGGCTTGGCCGTCTGGTCCTGGCGGCCATGGCTTGGTGGCCCGGTCTTGGCGGCCATGGCTTGGTGGCCTGGTCTTGGCGGCCATGGCTTGGTGGCCCGGTCTTGGCGGCCATGGCTTGGCCGTCTGGTCTTGACGGCCTGGTCTTGGCGGCCATGGCTTGGTGGGCCAGTCTTGGCAGCCTGGTCTTGGCAGCTGATTCTTGGCGTCCCGGTCTTGGCGGCCATGGCTTGGCGGCCTGGTCTTGGCGACCATGGCTTGGCCGTCTGGTCCTGGCGGCCATGGCTTGGTGGCCCGGTCTTGGTGGCCATGGCTTGGTGGCCTGGTCTTGGCGACCATGGTTTGGCCGTCTGGTCTTGACGGCCTGGTCCTGGCGGCCATGGCTTGGTGGCCCGGTCTTGGCGGCCATGGCTTGGTGGCCCGGTCTTGGCGACCATGGCTTGGCCGTCTGGTCTTGACGGCCTGGTCTTGGCGGGCCAGTCTTGGCAGCCTGGTCTTGGTGGCCTGGTCTTGGCGGCCTGATCTTGGCGGCCCGGTCTTGGCGGCCTGGTCTTGGTGATCATTGCTTGGTGGCCTGGTCTTTGCAGCTGATTCTTGGCTGCCCGGTCTTGGTGACCATGGCTTGGCTGTCTGGTCTTGGCGGCCTGGTCTTGGCGGCCATGCCTTGGTGGCCTGGTCTTGGCGGCCATGTCTTGGTGACCCGGTCTTGGTGGCCTGGTCTTGGCAGCTGATTCTTGGTGGCCATGGCTTGGCAGCCTGGTCTTGGTGGCCTTGGCTTGGTGACCATGGCTTGGCGGCCTGGACTTGGTGGCTATGGCTTGGCGGCCCGGACTTGGTGGCCATGGCTTGGCGGCCCGGACTTGGTGGCCATGGCTTGGTGGCCTGGTCTTGGTGGCCATGGCTTGGCCATCTGGTCTTGGCGGCCCAGTCTTGGCGGCCCGGGCTTGGTGGCCTGGTCTTGGCAGCTGATTCTTGGTGGCCATGGCTTGGCGGCCTGGTCTTGGTGGCCTTGGCTTGGTGACCATGGCTTGGCGGCCTGGACTTGGTGGCCATGGCTTGGCGGCACCGGACTTGGTGGCCATGGCTTGGCGGCCCGGACTTGGTGGCAATGGCTTGGTGGCCTGGTCTTGGTGGCCATGGCTTGGCCATCTGGTCTTGGCGGCCCAGCCTTGGCGGCCCGGTCTTGGCACATTGATCGTGATACTGACAAGATGGCAGGCCTCAGGATTACGGTCCCGCCAGTGACCATAACACTTGATCCTCACCCGCAACCATTTCAAGTACATGCGGAGCCGCTCAGGGGGGCGATCCCTTCTAATGGCTGACGTGTGACTCCCTGATTGGCCACTAAATATTCTGGTCACTGGCCGCCATGTCCTTTATTACGAAGACTGTCATCAATGCGGTCACTCCCCCGCCATCCCGGCTGCTCTCTGTATGAGCCAAAGAGAAGCTCTCCAATGGTCGGCAATCACAACTGACCATCACTATTGGCTGTGACTTCTCCATGCACCTTTCCTGCACGGCCCCATCGCCCGCTTGTCTCGGGGCCTGACCCGCTTCACCTTGGCTCATGCGGTCATGTGATGATGCTCCGTTACCCGTGCCCTGCGGATGGCAGAAGAGGCAAAATGGCTGACCTCCTCGGTGGAAGCGCGGCTTACCTGCACCTGATAGTGACGTGTGCAGGCCGTGGGCGGCGCTGTGAGGCGGAGGCAGCCATTTTGTTCTGAAAACCATTTTTCCACGGCGGTGACGTGGCACGCTTCCTCTTCTTGTTTGCTCGCTGTACTCACATTCCGCTCTAATCCCCAAGCGCTGCATTTGGAAGGCTCGTCACCCGTCGCCCATAATCCTCCATTTTCCCGGCCTCGTCTCTCATTTAATTCCAACGAGCCCTCCGGTCAGCGCCTTCCAAATGTGGCGCCGCTTCCTTACGCTTTGCATTGCCACCTGTCGCCCTGCGTCTCCTGAGCAGAGAGAAGACGGAGGTTGTGGGGGGCCCCTGTGCTTTGCTATGGATGAAGCCGGTGTCCGGCACCCGGGCCGGCGGGTGTTGGGGGTCCCTTGTGCTTCATGGCACCTGGGCGGGCGGGTATTGGGGGTTGGTAATATGTTGAGCAGTTTTGCATGATGACATTTCTCTTGCTGATGTGCTGTAGACGGGGAGCTGTGGGGTGGCCCCTGTGCTTTGCTATGGATGAAGCTGTGGTGGTGTCCGGCACACGGGCGGGGGGGTGGGTCATTGGGCGGCCCCTGTGCTTTGCTATGGGTGGCACCCGGGTGGGTATTGGGGGGCCCCTGTGCTTTGCTATGGATGGCACCCGGGTGGGTATTGGGGGGCCCCTGTGCTTTGCTTTGAATGGCACCCGGAAGGGTATTGGGGGCCCCTGTGCTTTTCTATGCATGGCATCTGGGTGGTCGGGTGGGTATTGGGCAGCCCCTGTGCTTTGCTATAGATGGCACCGGGCAGGCAGGCCGGTGGGTACTGGGCAGCCCCTGTGCTTTGCTATGGATGGCACCCCAGTCGGTGGTCGGGTGGGTATTGGGGGGTCCCTGTGCTTTGCTATGGATGGCACCCCAATCGGTGGTTGGGTGGGTATTGGGGGGTCCCGGGGCTTTGCTATGGATGCCACCCCAGTCGGTGGTCGGGTGGGTATCGGGGGTCCCTGTGCTTTGCTATGGATGCCACCCCGGTGGGCGGGTAGGTGGCCGGGTGGGTATCGGGGGGTCCCCTGTGCTTTGCTATGGATGGCACCCCGGTGGGCGGGTAAGTGGCCGGGTGGGTATTGGGGGGTCCCTGTGCTTTGCTATGGATGGCACCCCGGTGGGCGGGTAGGTGGCCGGGTGGGTATTGGGGGGTCCCTGTGCTTTACTATGGATTGCGCCCCGGTGGGCGGGTAAGTGGCCGGGTGGGTATTGGGGGGTCCCTGTGCTTTGCTATGGATGGCACCCTGGTGGGCGGGTAGGTGGCCGGGTGGGTATTGGGGGGTCCCTGTGCTTTGCTATGGATGGAACCCCGGTGGGCAGGTAGGTGGCCGGGTGGGTATTGGGGGGTCCCTGTGCTTTGCTATGGATGGCACCCCGGTGGGCGGGTAGGTGGCCGGGTGGGTATTGGGGGGTCCCTGTGCTTTGCTATGGATGGCACCCCGGTGGGCAGGTAGGTGGGTGGGTATTGGGGCTTGGTAATGTTTTGCATGATGACGTTTCTCTTGCTGATGCGCTGTAGACGGGGAGCTGTGGGGCGGCCCTGTGCTTTGCTATGGATGGAGCGGTACCCGGGCGGGTAGGTAGGTAGGTGGGTGGGTATTGGGGGCGTGGTAATGTTTTGCATGATGACGTTTCTCTTGCTGATGCGCTGTAGCTTAGAACTTCTCTTGTTTTTGTTCCTTTTTGCTTTTTGCAGTCACTGTGAGCCCTGCACAGACACAGAGAGGAGGAGACACTTATTTGTCCAGGACCCTCACACCTGTAAATGTTCCTGTAAAAACACAGACTCACGTTGCAAATCGCGGCAGCTTGAGTTAAACGAGAGGACGTGCAGGTTGGTTCCGCCCCCGCTCACAGATTAGCCACGCCTCTTCCTGCTGAATGGCTGCCTGATCACTGTCCCTGTGTCTGTCCTGATCACTGTCCCTGTGTCTGTCCTGCTGTCTCTGCTCCGTGTGGGAAGGGGCCGCTCGCTGGGGATGGGGGGGGTCCGGATCCCACAAATCCCAGGACGGACCCTAGGGGTTCCAGTGGCTTCTCTACACCCAGCATTAAGCGGGGGTGGGTACTTCCTTAGGGGTTCCAAGGACCCATCCTTATCCGGTGGTGGGGGGTCTGGATCCCACAAATCCCAGGCCGGAGCCTCAGGGTGCCAAGGACCCGACGTTCCACTGGCTTCCTTATCCGGCCATATTGCTTATGTGTGGGGCAAATGTATGGATTGTATGAATAGCCCCTGAGTCATGGCTGCTGCGGGGGGGGGGGGGGAAGGGGTGTTATTCTATTGTACCGGCGCTTCCGAAAAGGGACCCGACTAGAGCCGTTTGTTGTTTTCCACTAGGAGAGGAAAGATGCCCCGAGCACTGCAGACATATGGGGCCCCTCTGCCCGCTGACTACGCCCACTAACATGCGCTGTGCAGCCAAGTAAGTTACCCCCCAATAACCCCGCTTCTTCCTACCCTGTCCTGCTACTATCTGCCCCTGAGACCCCTCACCCCTGAGTGCAGGCGGCCATGTCTGATGATGGGCCCGGCGTAGAGACCCCTCACCCCTGAGTGCAGGCGGCCATGTCTGATGATGGGCCCGGCGTAGAGACCCCCATAGTGAGAGACCCCTCACCCCTGAGTGCAGGCGGCCATGTCTGATGATGGGCCCGGCATTGAGACCCCCATAGTGAGAGACCCCTCACCCCTGAGTGCAGGTGGCCATGTCTGATGATGGGCCCGGCATTGAGACCCCCATAGTGAGAGACCCCTCACCCCTGAGTGCAGGTGGCCATGTCTGATGATGGGCCCGGTGTAGAGACCCCTCACCCCTGAGTGCAGGCGGCCATGTCTGATGATGGGCCCGGCGTAGTGACCCCTCACCCCTGAGTGCAGGCGGCCATGTCTGATGATGGGCCCGGCGTAGAGACCCCCATAGTGAGAGACCCCTTACCCCTGAGTGCAGGCGGCCATGTCTGATGATGGGCTCGGCATAGAGACCCCTAACCCCTGAGTGCAGGCGGCCATGTCTGATGATGGGCCCGGCGTAGAGACCCCTCACAGCTGAGTGCAGGCGGCCATGTCTGATGATGGGCCCGGCATAGAGACCCCCATAGTGAGAGACCCCTCACCCCTGAGTGCAGGCGGCCATGTCTGATGATGGGCTCGGTCTAGTGATGCCCCCCTCCTCCTCTCCCCAGGTGCCCCCCTCCTCCTCTCCCCAGGTGCCTCCCTCCTCCTCTCCCCCCCCCCTCCTCCTCTCCCTAGGTGCCCCCCTCCTCCTCTCCCTAGGTGCCCCCCTCCTCCTCTCCCCAGGTGCCTCCCTCCTCCTCCTCTCCCTAGGTGCCCCCCTCCTCCTCTCCCCAGGTGCCCCCCTCCTCCTCTCCCCAGGTGCCCCCCTCCTCCTCTCCCTAGGTGCCCCCCCTCCTCCTCTCCCCAGGTGCCTCCCTCCTCCTCTCCCCCCCTCCTCCTCTCCCCAGGTGCCCCCCTCCTCCTCTCCCCAGGTGCCCCCCTCCTCCTCTCCCCAGGTGCCTCCCTCCTCCTCTCCCCCCCCTCCTCCTCTCCCTAGGTGCCCCCCTCCTCCTCTCCCCAGGTGCCCCCCCTCCTCCTCTCCCTAGGTGCCCCCCTCTTCCTCTCCCCAGGTGCCCCCCTCTTCCTCTCCCCAGGTGCCCCCCTCCTCCTCTCCCCAGGTGCCCCCCTCCTCTCCCCAGGTGCCCCCCTCCTCCTCTCCCTAGGTGCCCCCCTCTTCCTCTCCCCAGGTGCCCCCCTCTTCCTCTCCCCAGGTGCCCCCCTCTTCCTCTCCCCAGGTGCCCCCCCTCCTCCTCTCCCCAGGTGCCCCCCTCCTCCTCTCCCTAGGTGCCCCCCTCTTCCTCTCCCCAGGTGCCCCCCCTCCTCCTCTCCCCAGGTGCCCCCCTCCTCCTCTCCCTAGGTTCCCCCCCCCTCCTCCTCCCCCCCAGGTGCCCCCCTCCTCCTCTCCCCAGGTGCCCCCCCTCCTCCTCTCCCCAGGTGCCCCCCTCCTCCTCCCCCTAGATGCTCCCCATTGGCTTGTGTGTGTCCTCCGCCCTCACCTGCATGGCTTGTGTGATGCTCCTCTGGGTGCCCTGGAAGGTTAGTGGGCCTTGGTTGGGGGGGGGGGTCTGCGCTCACCTGGGTGACCCCTTAGACTTAGCCCCCGGGCCCTTAGTGGGAGCAGTGTCTTTAATCCTTAATGCTTTGTCAGTGTGTAACTGCCGCGCACTCACAGCCCTTTCTCTCCCTCAGATGTGAAAAGCCGCGGCGGTGAGATCGGTGGAAGAGAGACAAAGATGGAGGAAAAAGAAAAGAAAAGAAAGAAAGCAAATGAAGGATGGGAGCACAGCACTTTGGTTGTCATGCATTCCGTGCCCCGTGGAGGGGCATCCTCACCTATCATTTCTCCTTTAACACATTGATGCTGCTACACACCGAGAGCCACAACAGCGGGGGCGACAACTGCTTCGTATTTTCTCTCTCTGGATACTTTTTAAATATATTATTTTAAGTAAATATAGATATATATATATATGAATATATATATATTTCCATGTGTACATATATATATATATATATTGGATTTTTCTTAACACGATAGTAAGTGACTGGACGGCGGTGGCGCGGCGCACTCGAACCACAGCTTTTATTTTATTTTGTAGACGCCGAGGCCGCCACTAATATTAATCGTTCTGGATTGTAACCGATCCGTGCTAGAACTTCGCTACTTTACACCACAAAAACCACAACAACAACAACAACGCAATTACAGATCAAAGGTCAAAAAGGAAAAAAACCTGCTGATGTGCGACTGCTAATCCGATCCTTCTCGCCAAGCTGCCCCCGCCGCCCCCCGCCAACCCGCCGCCCGCTCCAAGGAAAAGAGACTCCCTCCAGCCAATGGCGTCCTGAGCAGGGCTCGCCCCGGGGGAGAAGGGGGGGCAGTGTTTTTTTTTCTTTTCTTGGTGTCCGCCCGCCCCGGAGGAGCTGTGTGGACCTGGACACTTGCAGCCGTGGACTCGACGCCACACAACGGCTTTGACTTGGATGCTTTTCATTATATTTCCAGCTAAAAGGAGAAATAAAAAAAAAAAGGATATTTTTGAAATGCCGGAATGTGACCCTCAAGCCCCGTGTTAGCAGGTGCGTGCCGCGCCCGGGCTCCTCCGTGCGTTCCTCCATAACAACACCGCAGCAGGAGAGTGTACATGACTGGCTCTGTTGCGAGCCCCTGGCACCACCGTTCAGAGCCTATCTGGATTGGTCACATGACTGCATCCGAGCCCCTGGCACCATTGCTCGGTGCCTATTGGGTGGTCACATGACTGCATCCGAGCCCCTGGCACCAATGCCCATATGGAGGTCACACGACCGGATCTAAGACTCCACCACCACCACTCAGCGCCCAAGGGGGGACCCCATAACCGGATCCAAGTCCCCGGCACCACCGCTCAGAGCCTACCTGGACTGGTCACATGACTGCATCCATGCCCCTGGCACCAGTGCCCACAGGGAGGTCACATGACTGTGTCCGAGCCTTCGCCACCACTTCTCAGCGCCCATCGGGGAGATCACCTAACCGGATCCAAGCCCCCGGCACCAGTGCTCAGCGCCTATCGGGGAGGTCCCATGACTGGGTCTGAGCCCTTGACACTAGCGCCCACAGGGAGGTCACACGATCGGTTCCGAGCCCCCGGCACCAGCGCTCAGCAGCCACGGGGACTGGTCTAAAGTGGACTTGTGTACGTGGAGTTATTTACTCACCCCAGTGAGGACGACTCACTCATAATGAGTGGAAACGCCTTTAATAAGAGTAAGACTGGCTCAATGAGCGCAGCTTGCTGTTTAATGAATGAGACTTGTTTATGTTGAGTGAGACTCTGCCTTCCAGCGGGTGAACGCTTCCCCCATCGCCACCCCCCCCCCCCCGCCACCGCTGCCACGCCCCAACCACGGACTGGCTCAGCATGTCTGAGAATGTGAAGCAAAGCCGGTCCAGGCACGCCATACGTGTGTGTGTGTAACCCCCCGAGTCCTGGAGCGGCACCATCTTGTGGGTGCGCGTCACTGGAGTCTATAGAAATGTGTTCACTGTAACTTGTCTCTGTCGCTCATGTACACACACGCGCACACACAGCACCCCGCATGGCTTGTGCAGCCAGCAGGGAGGGCCCCCGGCACCAACCGGCCCCCCAGCCCCATGACACCAGGGGGGCCCCCTGTTCCAACAGGCACCATGGCACCAGGAGGGCCCCCTGCATCAACAGGCCCCATGGCTCCAGGAGGGCCCCCTGTTCCAACAGGCACCATGACACCAGGAGGGCCCCCTGTTCCAACAGGCACCATGGCACCAGGAGGGCCCCCTGCACCAACAGGCTCCATGGCACCAGGAGGGCCCCCTGTACCAACAGGTACCATGGCACCAGGAGGGCCCCCTGCACCAACAGGCTCCATGGCACCAGGAGGGCCCCCTGTTCCAACAGGCACCATGGCACCAGGAGGGCCCCCTGCATCAACAGGCCCCATGGCTCCAGGAGGGCCCCCTGTTCCAACAGGCACCATGGTACCAGGAGGGCCCCCTGTTCCAACAGGCACCATGACACCAGGAGGGCCCCCTGTACCAACAGGCACCATGGCACCAGGAGGGCCCCCTGTACCAACAGGCACCATGGCACCAGGAGGGCCCCCTGTACCAACAGGTACCATGGTACCAGGAGGGCCCCCTGTACCAACAGGTACCATGGTACTAGGAGGGCCCCCTGTTCCAACAGGCACCATGGCACCAGGAGGGCCCCCTGCATTAACAGGCACCATGGCACCAGGAGGGCCCCCTGTACCAACAGGTACCATGGTACCAGGAGGGCCCCCTGTACCAACAGGTACCATGGTACCAGGAGGGCCCCCTGTACCAACAGGTACCATGGTACTAGGAGGGCCCCCTGTTCCAACAGGCACCATGGCACCAGGAGGGCCCCCTGCATTAACAGGCACCATGGCACCAGGAGGGCCCCCTGTACCAACAGGCACCATGGCACCAGGAGGGCCCCCTGTACCAACAGGTACCATGGTACCAGGAGGGCCCCCTGTACCAACAGGTACCATGATACTAGGAGGGCCCCCTGTTCCAACAGGCACCATGGCACCAGGAGGGCCCCCTGCATTAACAGGCACCATGGCACCAGGAGGGCCCCCTGTACCAACAGGTACCATGGTACCAGGAGGGCCCCCTGTACCAACAGGTACCATGGTACCAGGAGGGCCCCCTGTACCAACAGGTACCATGGTACTAGGAGGGCCCCCTGTTCCAACAGGCACCATGGCACCAGGAGGGCCCCCTGCATTAACAGGCACCATGGCACCAGGAGGGCCCCCTGTACCAACAGGCACCATGGCACCAGGAGGGCCCCCTGTACCAACAGGTACCATGGTACCAGGAGGGCCCCTGTACCAACAGGTACCATGGTACTAGGAGGGCCCCCTGTTCCAACAGGCACCATGGCACCAGGAGGGCCCCCTGTTCCAACAGGCACCATGGCACCAGGAGGGCCCCCTGCACCAACAGGTACCATGGTACCAGGAGGGCCCCCTGTACCAACAGGCATCATGGCACCAGGAGGGCCCCCTGTACCAACAGGTACCATGGTACCAGGAGGGCCCCCTGTACCAACAGGCATCATGGCACCAGGAGGGCCCCCTGTACCAACAGGCACCATGGCACCAGGAGGGCCCCCTGTACCAACAGGCCCCATGGCACCAGGAGGGCCCCCTGTACCAACAGGCACCATGGCACCAGGAGGCCCCCCTGTACTAACAAGCACCATGGCACTAGGAGGGCCCCCTGTACCAACAGGCCCCCTGGCACCATTAGGGCCCCCTGCACCAACAGGCCCCCTGGCACCATGGCACTAGGAGGGCCCCCTGTACCAACAGGCCCCCTGGCACCATTAGGGCCCCCTGCACCAACAGGTCCCATTCTGTGCCATGACTGCCTGCACCAATAAAGGGGCCCCTCCCTGCAGTCTGCTGCTGCCGGGCCATGCGTCTACGTGCTCGTTGAAACGTCCTCCCCAGGACGCAGGAAGTCATCTTCCCAGTGATCGCATTGCAGGCCGCCCTCCGTTACCTGCAGAAACCCGATTCTATAGGGAGGTGTAATATTACTCACCTAACCCCTTCCCCTCCTCTAGTGCCAAATCCATCGCCCTGTACAAGTGCCTTTCTACAATGTAAAGCACATGATAAAGCTACTGACGCCCCTCCCCCAGCTCCGCACTATAGAGCCGCAGCGCGTGCGCGTGTGTGTACGTGGGTGTGCGCGCAGTTCACCGCATCGTACTCCTTTATTTAAATATCCTTTTTTTTGTTTTCTTTTTTTGTCGGTAAATTAATGAAATTTCGTGGGTACAGTATTTTTTTTGTTATATATATTTAAAGATAATTTATGAAAAATACATGAATTTCTCCAATGTTTTTACCCGTTTTCTGTGGTGGTCTTTAATTCCTTATATCCCGGAGTGGGGGTGGGATGCCCCTGGTGCATTGCCCCGTGTGGTGGTCTTTAATTCCTTATATCCCGGGGTGGGATGCCCCTGGTGCATTGCCCCGTGTGGTGGTCTTTAATTCCTTATATCCCGGGGTGGGGGTGGGATGCCCCTGGTGCATTGCCCCGTGTGGTGGTCTTTAATTCCTTATATCCCGGAGTGGGGGTGGGATGCCCCTGGTGCATTGCCCCGTGTGGTGGTCTTTAATTCCTTATATCCCGGGGTGGGGGGGTGGGGTGCCCCTGGTGCATTGCCCCGTGTGGTGGTCTTTAATTCCTTATATCCCGGGGTGGGATGCCCCTGGTGCATTGCCCCGTGTGGTGGTCTTTAATTCCTTATATCCCGGGGTGGGGGTGGGATGCCCCTGGTGCATTGCCCCGTGTGGTGGTCTTTAATTCCTCATATCCCGGGGTGGGGGGGTGGGGTGCCCCTGGTGCATTGCCCCGTGTGGTGGTCTTTAATTCCTTATATCCCGGGGTGGGGGGGTGGGGTGCCCCTGGTGCATTGCCCCGTGTGGTGGTCTTTAATTCCTTATATCCCGGGGTGGGGGTGGGATGCCCCTGGTGCATTGCCCTGTGTGGTGGTCTTTAATTCCTTATATCCCGGGGTGGGGGTGGGATGCCCCTGGTGCATTGCCCCGTGTAGTGGTCTTTAATTCCTTATATCCTGGAGTGGGGGTGGGATGCCCCTGGTGCATTGCCCCGTGTGGTGGTCTTTAATTCCTTATATCCCGGAGTGGGGGTGGGATGCCCCTGGTGCATTGCCCTGTGTGGTGGTCTTTAATTCCTTATATCCCAGGGTGGGGGGGTGGGATGCCCCTGGTGCATTGCCCCGTGTGGTGGTCCTTAATTTGGGTTTCTCACAGGGAGGCATCCCACACTGCGGTGCACACATGAAGAGCATGAGGTATCCTCAGAGGCCCCCCTTAGGATCACCTATGAGGGGCGTCACCTTATAAGGGGAGCCACACATAGTTCAGGGGCACCACGGGCCCACCGGGGGATGTGGGCCAGTCCGAGCCGGTGCTGGTATTACTCCATCACAGTGTGTGTATGTTCAGGGGCCCACCGGGGGATGTGGGCCAGTCCGAGCCGGTGCTGGTATTACTCCATCACAGTGTGTGTATGTGCAGGGGCCCACCGGGGGATGTGGGCCAGTCCGAGCCGGTGCTGGTATTACTCCATCACAGTGTGTGTATGTTCAGGGGCCCACCGGGGGATGTGCGGGCTCTCATCCAATCGGAGCCCTTTGTCTTGACTATGTCATTGGGTGAAGGGCTCTGATTGCATTCAATGCGGATGTGCCCCATATCCCCAGCAGCGCGCGCGCGCGCGCTCCCGCCCCAGCCTCCTATCTGATTGGCTTATGCAGGGAGCGTGCACATGCCTCCGGGGATGCTTCAGCGCACACTCGCCATTGTAAACAATCGGAGCCCTGGAGGAGAGCCGCACATGCGCCATTGCACCGGGAGAAAGGTGAGTTATTATGGGTGCCCCGGGGGGTTATACACAGCGGGGCATCCCGATCCGGCTGAACATCCACAGTCCATGGAGCCACTCCATAAAACCCCTTATTGCCCCCCCCCCCCCCCCGGGCGCTGCAGCTGGAGCAGCCCAACGTTTCGGGTACGTGGCCCGTCTCATGGCACCGTGCGCAGGCTTACCATGGCCACATATGTCTGTACAGCCAGGCCACGCCCCCCGGCAGGTGAGGGGGTCAGTACCTGTGTGTGAGCGCCCCCCGCGCATGGCCTTATGTAAATAGAGATGGGAGGGGCCTGGGCACAACCCCACCCACTGTGTACAATGTGTATTTATTGGTGCTACTCCCCCCTCCTGTGTTGTGAGCCGACACCCTTAACCTGTCCCCCATCCTGACCCCCACCCTGATTCCTGACCCCCACCCTGATTCCTGACCCCCACCCTGATTCCTGACCCCCACCCTGATTCCTGACCCCCACCCTGATTCCTGACCCCCACCCTGATTCCTGACCCCCACCCTGACCCCAACCCTCACTCCTGACCCCCACCCTGATTCCTGACCCCCACCCTGATTCCTGACCCCAACCCTCACTCCTGACCCCCACCCTGATTCCTGACCCCAACCCTCACTCCTGACCCCCACCCTGATTCCTGACCCCCACCCTGATTCCTGACCCCCACCCTGATTCCTGACCCCCACCCTGAACCTGTCCCCCATCCTGACCCCAACCCTCACTCCTGACCCCCACCCTGATTCCTAACCCCCACCCTCACTCCTGACCCCCACCCTGATTCCTGATCCCCACCCTCACTCCTGACCCCCACCCTGATTCCTAACCCCCACCCTGATTCCTGACCCCCACCCTGATTCCTGACCCCCACCCTGATTCCTGACCCCCACCCTGAACCTGAACCCCTCACTCTGACCCCAACCCTCACTCCTGACCCCCACCCTGAACCTGTCCCCCATCCTGACCCCCACCCTGATTCCTGACCCCCACCCTGACCCCAACCCTCACTCCTGACCCCCACCCTGATTCCTGACCCCCACCCTGAACCTGAACCCCTCACTCTGACCCCAACCCTCACTCCTGACCCCCACCCTGAACCTGTCCCCCATCCTGACCCCCACCCTGATTCCTGACCCCCACCCTGGGGGGAGGGGAGGAGCTTTGTAGGTTAGTGTTAGAAGAACTGAACCCTGTGAGAGACAGGAAACCAATGTAAGGAGTGACAGAGGGGGCGCGGCACCGGAGAGTCCACAGGAGGGCAGCAGAGGTCACAATAGATTGAAGGGGGGTCGTCTATTGGTTAACTGCCAATGAGGGTGATGCAGTAATCCAGCCGGGATATGACCGGAGCGTGCACTAACATTATAGTGGTGTCAGGTGAGAGGAAGGGGCGGGGCCATGAGAAGAAGGTGCTGACTAGGGAGGGCACCAGACCAGACACCTAACCCTCCAACTGCTCCCCAGACACCTAACCCTCCAACTGCTCCCCCGACACCTAACCCTCCAACTGCTCCCCCGACACCTAACCCTCCAACTGCTCCCCCGACACCTAACCCTCCAACTGCTCCCCAGACACCTAACCTTCCAACTGCTCCCCAGACACCTAACCCTCCAACTGCTCTCCAGACACCTAACCCTCCAACTGCTCCCCAGACACCTAACCCTCCAACTGCTCTCCAGACACCTAACCCTCCAACTGCTCCCCAGACACCTAACCCTCCAACTGCTCCCCAGACACCTAACTGCCTCCAACTGCTCCCCAGACACCTAACCCTCCAACTGCTCCCCAGACACCTAACCCTCCAACTGCTCCCCAGACACCTAACCCCCCAACTGCTGCCCAGACACCTAACCCTCCAACTGCTCCCCAGACACCTAACCCCCCAACTGCTCCCCAGACACCTAACCCTCCAACTGCTCCCCAGACACCTAACCCTCCAACTGCTCCCCAGACACCTAACCCCCCAACTGCTGCCCAGACACCTAACCCTCCAACTGCTCCCCAGACACCTAACCCCCCAACTGCTCCCCAGACACCTAACCCTCCAACTGCTCCCCAGACACCTAACCCTCCAACTGCTCCCCAGACACCTAACCCCCCAACTGCTCCCCAGACACCTAACCCTCCAACTGCTCTCCAGACACCTAAACCCTCCAACTGCTCCCCAGACACCTAACCCTCCAACTGCTCCCCAGACACCTAACCCCCCAACTGCTTCCAGACACCTAACCTCCAACTGCTCCCCAGACACCTAAACCCTCCAACTGCTCCCCAGACACCTAACCCTCCAACTGCTCCCCAGACACCTAACCTCCAACTGCTCCCCAGACACCTAAACCCTCCAACTGCTCCCCAGACACCTAAACCCTCCAACTGCTCCCCAGACACCTAACCCTCCAACTGCTCCCCAGACACCTAACTGCCTCCAACTGCTCCCCAGACACCTAAACCCTCCAACTGCTCCCCAGACACCTAACCCTCCGACTGGTCCCCAGACACCTAACCCTCCACCTGCTCCCCAGACACCTAACCCTCCAACTGCTCCCCAGACACCTAACCCTCCAACTGCTCCCCAGACACCTAACCCTCCAACTGCTCCCCAGACACCTAACCCTCCAACTGCTCCCCAGACACCTAACCCCCCAACTGCTCCCCAGACACCTAACCCCCCAACTGCTCCCCAGACACCTAACCCCCCAACTGCTCCCCAGACACCTAACCCTCCAACTGCTCCCCAGACACCTAACCCTCCAACTGCTCCCCAGACACCTAACCCTCCAACTGCTCCCCAGACACCTAACCCTCCAACTGCTCCCCAGACACCTAACCCCCCAACTGCTCCCCAGACACCTAACCCCCCAACTGCTCCTCAGACACCTAACCCTCCAACTGCTCCCCAGACACCTAACCCTCCAACTGCTCCCCAGACACCTAACCCCCAACTGCTCCCCAGACACCTAACCCTCCAACTGCTCCCCAGACACCTAAACCCTCCAACTGCCCCCCAGACACCTAACCTTCCAACTGCTCCCCAGACACCTAACCCTCCAACTGCTCCCCAGACACCTAACCCTCCAACTGCTCCCCAGACACCTAACCCTCCAACTGCTCCCCAGACACCTAAACCCTCCAACTGCTCCCCAGACACCTAACCCTCCAACTGCTCTCCAGACACCTAAACCCTCCAACTGCTCCCCAGACACCTAACCTCCAACTGCTCCCCAGACACCTAAACCCTCCAACTGCTCCCCAGACACCTAACCCTCCAACTGCTCCCCAGACACCTAACCCTCCAACTGCTCCCCAGACACCTAACCCTCCAACTGCTCCCCAGACACCTAACCCTCCAACTGCTCCCCAGACACCTAACCTCCAACTGCTCCCCAGACACCTAACCTCCAACTGCTCCCCAGACACCTAACCTCCAACTGCTCCCCAGACACCTAACCCTCCAACTGCTCCCCAGACACCTAAACCCTCCAACTGCTCCGCAGACACCTAACCCTCCGACTGGTCCCCAGACACCTAACTGCCTCCAACTGCTCCCCAGACACCTAACTGCCTCCAACTGCTCCCCAGACACCTAACCCTCCAACTGCTCCCCAGACACCTAACCCTCCAACTGCTCCCCAGACACCTAACTGCCTCCAACTGCTCCCCAGACACCTAACCCTCCAACTGCTCCCCAGACACCTAACCCTCCAACTGCTCCCCAGACACCTAACCCTCCAACTGCTCCCCAGACACCTAACCCCCCAACTGCTCCCCAGACACCTAAACCCTCCAACTGCTCCCCAGACACCTAACCCTCCAACTGCTCCCCAGACACCTAAACCCTCCAACTGCTCCCCAGACACCTAACCTTCCGACTGCTCCCCAGACACCTAACCTCCAACTGCTCCCCAGACACCTAAACCCTCCAACTGCTCCCCAGACACCTAACCTTCCGACTGCTCCCCAGACACCTAACCCTCCAACTGCTCCCCAGACACCTAACCTTCCGACTGCTCCCCAGACACCTAACCTCCAACTGCTCCCCAGACACCTAAACCCTCCAACTGCTCCCCAGACACCTAAACCCTCCAACTGCTCCCCAGACACCTAACCCTCCAACTGCTCCCCAGACACCTAACCCCCCAACTGCTCCCCAGACACCTAACCCTCCAACTGCTCCCCAGACACCTAACCCTCCAACTGCTCCCCAGACACCTAACCCTCCAACTGCTCCCCAGACACCTAACCCTCCAACTGCTCCCCAGACACCTAAACCCTCCAACTGCTCCCCAGACACCTAAACCCTCCAACTGCTCCCCAGACACCTAACCCTCCAACTGCTCCCCAGACACCTAACCTCCAACTGCTCCCCAGACACCTAAACCCTCCAACTGCTCCCCAGACACCTAAACCCTCCAACTGCTCCCCAGACACCTAAACCCTCCAACTGCTCCCCAGACACCTAACCCTCCAACTGCTCCCCAGACACCTAACCCTCCAACTGCTCCCCAGACACCTAAACCCTCCAACTGCTCCCCAGACACCTAAACCCTCCAACTGCTCCCCAGACACCTAACCCTCCAACTGCTCCCCAGACACCTAACTGCCTCCAACTGCTCCCCAGACACCTAAACCCTCCAACTGCTCCCCAGACACCTAACCCTCCGACTGGTCCCCAGACACCTAACTGCCTCCAACTGCTCCCCAGACACCTAACCCTCCAACTGCTCCCCAGACACCTAACCCTCCAACTGCTCCCCAGACACCTAACCCTCCAACTGCTCCCCAGACACCTAACCCTCCAACTGCTCCCCAGACACCTAACCCTCCAACTGCTCCCCAGACACCTAACCCTCCAACTGCTCCCCAGACACCTAACCCCCCAACTGCTCCCCAGACACCTAACCCTTCAACTGCTCCCCAGACACCTAACCCTCCAACTGCTCCCCAGACACCTAACCCCCCAACTGCTCCCCAGACACCTAACCCCCCAACTGCTCCCCAGACACCTAACTGCCTCCAACTGCTCCCCAGACACCTAACCCTCCAACTGCTCCCCAGACACCTAACCCTCCAACTGCTCCCCAGACACCTAACCCTCCAACTGCTCCCCAGACACCTAACCCTCCAACTGCTCCCCAGACACCTAACCCTCCAACTGCTCCCCAGACACCTAACCCTCCAACTGCTCCCCAGACACCTAACCCTCCAACTGCTCCCCAGACACCTAACCCTCCAACTGCTCCCCAGACACCTAACTGCCCCCAACTGCTCCCCAGACACCTAACCCTCCAACTGCTCCCCAGACACCTAACTGCCCCCAACTGCTCCCCAGACACCTAACCCTCCAACTGCTCCCCAGACACCTAACTGCCTCCAACTGCTCCCCAGACACCTAACCCCCCAACTGCTCCCCAGACACCTAACCCCCCAACTGCTCCCCAGACACCTAACCCTGCAACTGCTCCCCGGACACCTAACCCTCCAACTGCTCCCCAGACACCGAACCCTCCAACTGCTCCCCAGACACCTAACCCTCCAACTGCTCCCCAGACACCTAACCCTCCAACTGCTCCCCAGACACCTAACCCTCCAACTGCTCCCCAGACACCTAACCCTCCAACTGCTCCCCAGACACCTAACCCTCCAACTGCTCCCCAGACACCTAACTGCCTCCAACTGCTCCCCAGACACCTAACTGCCTCCAACTGCTCCCCAGACACCTAACCCTCCAACTGCTCCCCAGACACCTAACTGCCTCCAACTGCTCCCCAGACACCTAACCCTCCAACTGCTCCCCAGCCACCTAACCCTCCAACTGCCCCCCAGACACCTAACCCCCAACTGCTCCCCAGACACCTAACCCCCCAACTGCTCCCCAGACACCTAACCCTCCAACTGCTCCCCAGACACCTAACCCCCCAACTGCTCCCCAGACACCTAACCCTCCAACTGCTCCCCAGACACCTAACCCTCCAACTGCTCCCCAGACACCTAACCCTCCAACTGCTCCCCAGACACCTAACCCTCCAACTGCTCCCCAGACACCTAACCCCCCAACTGCTCCCCAGACACCTAACCCTCCAACTGCCCCCCAGACACCTAACCCTCCAACTGCTCCCTAGACACCTAACTGCCTCCAACTGCTCCCCAGACACCTAACCCCCCAACTGCTCCCCAGACACCTAATCCTCCAACTGCTCCCCAGACACCTAACCCTCCAACTGCTCCCCAGAGACCTAACCCTCCAACTGTTCCCCAGACACCTAAACCCTCCAACTGCCCCCCAGACACCTAACCCTCCAACTGCTCCCCAGACACCTAACCCTCCAACTGCTCCCCAGACACCTAACCCTCCAACTGCTCCCCAGACACCTAACCCTCCAACTGCTCCCCAGACATCTAACCCCCCAACTGCTCCCCAGACACCTAACCCTCCAACTGCTCCCCAGACACCTAACCCTCCAACTGCTCCCCAGACACCTAACCCTCCAACTGCTCCCCAGACACCTAACCCTCCAACTGCTCCCCAGACACCTAAACCCTCCAACTGCTCCCCAGACACCTAAACCCTCCAACTGCTCCCCAGACACCTAACCCTCCAACTGCTCCCCAGACACCTAACCCTCCAACTGCTCCCCAGACACCTAACCCTCCAACTGCTCCCCAGACACCTAAACCCTCCAACTGCTCCCCAGACACCTAACCCTCCAATTGCTCTCCAGACACCTAACCCTCCAACTGCTCTCCAGACACCTAACCCTCCAACTGCTCCCCAGACACCTAACCCTCCAACTGCTCTCCAGAC
Organism: Gastrophryne carolinensis; assembly: GCA_027917425.1. Lineage (NCBI taxonomy): Eukaryota > Metazoa > Chordata > Amphibia > Anura > Microhylidae > Gastrophryne > Gastrophryne carolinensis. Next base: position 488,176,150 of record CM051237.1, on the reverse strand, counting down.
ACCTAAACCCTCCAACTGCTCCCCAGACACCTAACCTCCAACTGCTCCCCAGACACCTAAACCCTCCAACTGCTCCCCAGACACCTAACCCTCCAACTGCTCCCCAGACACCTAGCCTCCAACTGCTCCCCAGACACCTAAACCCTCCAACTGCTCCCCAGACACCTAACCCTCCAACTGCTCCCCAGACACCTAACCTCCAACTGCTCCCCAGACACCTAAACCCTCCAACTGCTCCCCAGACACCTAACCCTCCAACTGCTCCCCAGACACCTAACCCTCCAACTGCTCCCCAGACACCTAACCCTCCAACTGCTCCCCAGACACCTAACCCTCCAACTGCTCCCCAGACACCTAACCTCCAACTGCTCCCCAGACACCTAAACCCTCCAACTGCTCCCCAGACACCTAAACCCTCCAACTGCTCCCCAGACACCTAAACCCTCCAACTGCTCCCCAGACACCTAACCCTCCAACTGCTCCCCAGACACCTAAACCCTCCAACTGCTCCCCAGACACCTAAACCCTCCAACTGCTCCCCAGACACCTAAACCCTCCAACTGCTCCCCAGACACCTAACTGCCTCCAACTGCTCCCCAGACACCTAAACCCTCCAACTGCTCCCCAGACACCTAACCCTCCACCTGCTCCCCAGACACCTAACTGCCTCCAACTGCTCCCCAGACACCTAACCCTCCAACTGCTCCCCAGACACCTAACCCTCCAACTGCTCCCCAGACACCTAACCCCCCAACTGCTCCCCAGACACCTAAACCCTCCAACTGCTCCCCAGACACCTAACCCTCCAACTGCTCCCCAGACACCTAAACCATCCAACTGCTCCCCAGACACCTAACCCTCCAACTGCTCCCCAGACACCTAACCTTCCGACTGCTCCCCAGACACCTAACCTCCAACTGCTCCCCAGACACCTAAACCCTCCAACTGCTCCCCAGACACCTAAACCCTCCAACTGCTCCCCAGACACCTAACCCTCAAACTGCTCCCCAGACACCTAAACCCTCCAACTGCTCCCCAGACACCTAAACCCTCCAACTGCTCCCCAGACACCTAACCCTCCAACTGCTCCCCAGACACCTAACCTCCAACTGCTCCCCAGACACCTAAACCCTCCAACTGCTCCCCAGACACCTAAACCCTCCAACTGCTCCCCAGACACCTAACCCTCCAACTGCTCCCCAGACACCTAACTGCCTCCAACTGCTCCCCAGACACCTAAACCCTCCAACTGCTCCCCAGACACCTAACCCTCCGACTGGTCCCCAGACACCTAACCCTCCACCTGCTCCCCAGACACCTAACTGCCTCCAACTGCTCCCCAGACACCTAACCCTCCAACTGCTCCCCAGACACCTAACCCCCCAACTGCTCCCCAGACACCTAACCCCCCAACTGCTCCCCAGACACCTAACCCTCCAACTGCTCCCCAGACACCTAACCCTCCAACTGCTCCCCAGACACCTAACCCTCCAACTGCTCCCCAGACACCTAACCCTCCAACTGCTCCCCAGACACCTAACCCCCCAACTGCTCCCCAGACACCTAACCCTCCAACTGCTCCCCAGACACCTAACCCTCCAACTGCTCCCCAGACACCTAACCCTCCAACTGCTCCCCAGACACCTAACCCCCCAACTGCTCCCCAGACACCTAACCCTCCAACTGCTCCCCAGACACCTAACCCTCCAACTGCTCCCCAGACACCAAACCCTCCAACTGCTTCCCAGACACCTAACCCTCCAACTGCTCCCCAGACACCTAACCCTCCAACTGCTTCCCAGACACCTAACCCTCCAACTGCACCCCAGACACCTAACCCCCCAACTGCTCCCCAGACACCTAACCCTCCAACTGCTCCCCAGACACCTAACCCTCCAACTGTTACCCAGACACCTAACCCTCCAACTGCTCCCCAGACACCTAACCCTCCAACTGCTCCCCAGACACCTAACCCTGCAACTGCTCCCCAGACACCTAACCCTGCAACTGCTCCCCAGACACCTAACCCTCCAACTGCTCCCCAGACACCTAACCCTGCAACTGCTCCCCAGACACCTAACCCTGCAACTGCTCCCCAGACACCTAACCCTGCAACTGCTCCCCAGACACCTAACCCTCCAACTGCTCCCCAGACACCTAACCCTCCAACTGCTCCCCAGACATCTAACCCTCCAACTGTTACCCAGACACCTAACCCTCCAACTGCTCCCCAGACACCTAACCCTCCAACTGCTCCCCAGACACCTAACCCTCCAACTGCTCCCCAGACACCTAACCCTCCAACTGCTCCCCAGACACCTAACCCTCCAACTGCTCCCCAGACACCTAACCTTCCAACTGCTCCCCAGACACCTAACCCTCCAACTGCTCCCCAGACACCTAACCCTCCAACTGCTCCCCAGACACCTAACCCCCAACTGCTCCCCAGACACCTAAACCTCCAACTGCTCCCCAGACACCTAACCCTCCAACTGCTCCCCAGACACCTAACTGCCCAACTGCTCCCCAGACACCTAACCTTCCAACTGCTCCCCAGACACCTAACCCTCCAACTGCTCCCCAGACACCTAACCCCCCAACTGCTCCCCAGACACCTAACCCTCCAACTGCCACCCAGACACCTAACCCTCCAACTGCTCCCCAGACCCCTAACTGCCTCCAACTGCTCCCCAGACACCTAACCCCCCAACTGCTCCCCAGACACCTAACCCTCCAACTGCTCCCCAGACACCTAACCCCCCAACTGCTCCCCAGACACCTAACCCTCCAACTGCCACTCAGACACCTAACCCCCCAACTGCTCCCCAGACACCTAACTGCCCAACTGCTCCCCAGACACCTAACCTTCCAACTGCTCCCCAGACACCTAACCCTCCAACTGCTCCCCAGACACCTAACCCCCAACTGCTCCCCAGACACCTAACCCTCCAACTGCCACCCAGACACCTTACCCTGCAACTGCTCCCCAGACACCTAACCCCCCAACTGCTCCCCAGACACCTAACCCCCCAACTGCTCCCCAGACACCTAACTGCCCAACTGCTCCCCAGACACCTAACCTTCCAACTGCTCCCCAGACACCTAACCCCCCAACTGCCCCCCAGACACCTAACCCTCCAACTGCCACCCAGACACCTAACCCTCCAACTGCTCCCCAGACCCCTAACTGCCTCCAACTGCTCCCCAGACACCTAACCCCCCAACTGCTCCCCAGACACCTAACCCTCCAACTGCTCCCCAGACACCTAACCCCCCAACTGCTCCCCAGACACCTAACCCTCCAACTGCCACCCAGACACCTAACCCCCCAACTGCTCCCCAGACACCTAACTGCCCAACTGCTCCCCAGACACCTAACCTTCCAACTGCTCCCCAGACACCTAACCCTCCAACTGCTCCCCAGACACCTAACCCCCCAACTGCTCCCCAGACACCTAACCCTCCAACTGCCACCCAGACACCTAACCCTGCAACTGCTCCCCAGACACCTAACCCTCCAACTGCTCCCCAGACACCTAACCCCCCAACTGCTCCCCAGACACCTAACTGCCAAACTGCTCCCCAGACACCTAACCTTCCAACTGCTCCCCAGACACCTAACCCTCCAACTGCTCCCCAGACACCTAACCCTCCAACTGCTCCCCAGACACCTAACCCTCCAACTGCTCCCCAGACACCTAACCCTCCAACTGCTCCCCAGACACCTAACCCTCCAACTGCTCCCCAGACACCTAACCCTCCAACTGCTCCCCAGACACCTAACCCTCCAACTGCTCCCCAGACACCTAACCCTCCAACTGCTCCCCAGACACCTAACCCTCCAACTGCTCCCCAGACACCTAACCCTCCAACTGCTCCCCAGACACCTAACCCTCCAACTGCTCCCCAGACACCTAACCCTCCAACTGCTCCCCAGACACCTAACTGGAACCCAACCAGCAGCCCACGACACAGCTGGAAAAGGAAGGCGGAGGCCATGTGCTGCTGCCTGGAATCAACTGATATAACTGACACTGCCCAGCAGCACTTCCTGATTGCAGGCAGCCTGCAGATGCATGAGCCGCCATTTTGTTTCTAAAATTTACCACAGCAGGAGTTAGAAAAAAAGGTAAATTAATTTTTCTAAATTGCTCCTGGGAGGGGGCGTGGCACAGAAGCGCTGATTATTGTGTAGGTCTCCTTTAAAGGGCCACCTGCCCTAAATGGCTGGATGTCATCCTGTTCTCCCAGCTGCAGCATGGCTGAGCCACCGACCTGTAACAGGTAACTACACCTGACCCAGGTAAGCTGAAGCTGGATGACTGGCAGGTGAGTAGTTCTCAGGAAATAGCATTGGAGCAATGTCTGATCACATGACCATGGAGGAGATTCCTTATGGCTTACCGGCTCATACCCCCCAAGTGTCCCTGATTTGGAGGGACTGTCCCTCTTTGGAGTCCATTTGCCCCTGTCCTTCGCTGTTCCCATTTGTCCCTCTTTGAGGTGTAACATGCAGATCTGCAGCAATAAATGATTTATTCGCCTATTCAAAGTGTTTCTATTGTTGTAACTGTTACATTGTATCTCCTATCCATCCCTCAATGAGAGGACGTGGCTTCATTCATCCCTCAATGAGGGGGCGTGGCTTCATCTATCCCTCAATGAGAGAGTGTGGCTTCATCTATCCCTCAATGAGAGAGTGTGGCTTCATCCATCCCTCAATGAGAGAGTGTGGCTTCATCTATCCCACAATGAGAGAGTGTGGCTTCATCTATCCCTCAATGACGGGGTGTGGCTTCATCCATCCCTCAATGAGGGGGCGTGGCTTCATCCATCCCTCAATGAGAGAGCGTGGCTTCATCTATCCCTCAATGACGGGGCGTGGCTTCATCTCTCCCTCAATGAGAGAGTGTGGCTTCATCTAACCCTCAATGAGGGGGTGTGGCTTCATCTATCTCTCAATGAGGGGGCGTGGCTTCATCTCTCCCTCTATGAGAGAGTGTGGCTTCATCTATCCCTCAATGAGGGGGCGTGGCTTCATCTCTCCCTCTATGAGAGAGCGTGGCTTCATCTATCCCTCAATGAGGGGGCGTGGCTTCATCTATCCCTCAATGAGAGAGCGTGGCTTCATCTATCCCTCAATGAGAGAGCGTGGCTTCATCTATCCCTCAATGAGAGGGCGTGGCTTCATCTATCCCTCAATGAGAGAGCGTGGCTTCATCTATCCCTCAATGAGAGGGCGTGGCTTCATCTATCCCTCAATGAGAGAGCGTGGCTTCATCTATCCCTCAATGAGAGGGCGTGGCTTCATCTATCCCTCAATGAGAGAGCGTGGCTTCATCTATCCCTCAATGAGAGAGCGTGGCTTCATCTATCCCTCAATGAGAGAGCGTGGCTTCATCTATCCCACAATGAGAGAGCGTGGCTTCATCTATTCCTCAATGAGAGAGTGTGGCTTCATCTATCCCTCAATGAGAGAGCGTGGCTTCATCTATCCCTCAATGAGAGAGCGTGGCTTCATCTATCCCTCAATGAGAGAGCGTGGCTTCATCTATCCCTCAATGAGAGAGTGCGGCTTCATCTATCCTTCAATGAGAGAGTGTGGCTTCATCCATCCCTCAATGAGAGAGAGCGTGGCTTCATCTATCCCTCAAGGAGAGAGCGTGGCTTCATCTATCCCTCAATGAGAGAGCGCGGCTTCATCTATCCCTCAATGAGAGAGCGTGGCTTCATCTATCCCTCAATGAGAGAGCGTGGCTTCATCTATCCCTCAATGAGAGAGTGCGGCTTCATCTATCCTTCAATGAGAGAGTGTGGCTTCATCCATCCCTCAATGAGAGAGAGCGTGGCTTCATCTATTCCTCAATGAGAGAGCGTGGCTTCATCTATTCCTCAATGAGAGGGTGTGGCTTCATCTATCCCTCAATGAGGGGGCGTGGCTTCATCTATCCCTCAATGAGAGAGCGTGGCTTCATCCATCACTCAATGAGAGAGTGTGGCTTCATCAATCCCTCAATGAGGGGGCGTGGCTTCATCTATCCCTCAATGAGAGAGCGTGGCTTCATCTATCCCTCAATGAGAGAGCGTGGCTTCATCTATCCCTCAATGAGAGAGCGTGGCTTCATCTATCCCTCAATGAGGGGGCGTGGCTTCATCTATCCCTCAATGAGAGAGTGTGGCTTCATCTATCCCTCAATGAGAGAGTGTGGCTTCATCTATCCCTCAATGAGGGGCGAGGCTTCATCTATCCCTCAATGAGAGATCGTGGCTTCATCTATCCCTCAATGAGGGGGCGTGGCTTCATCTATTCCTCAATGATAGAGCGTGGCTTCATCTATCCCTCAATGAGAGTGTGGCTTCATCTATCCCTCAATGAGAGAGCGTGGCTTCATCTATCCCTCAATGAGAGGGCGTGGCTTCATCTATCCCTCAATGAGAGAGCGTGGCTTCATCCATCCCTCAATGAGAGAGCGTGGCTTCATCTATCCCTCAATGAGAGAGCGTGGCTTCATCTATCCCTCAATGAGAGAGCGTGGCTTCATCTATCCCTCAATAAGAGGGCGTGGCTTCATCTATCCCTCAATGAGAGAGCGTGGCTTCATCTATCCCTCAATGAGAGAGCGTGGCTTCATCTATTCCTCAATGAGAGAGCGTGGCTTCATCTATCCCTCAATGAGAGAGTGTGGCTTCATCCATCCCTCAATGAGAGAGAGCGTGGCTTCATCTATCCCTCAATGAGAGAGTGTGGCTTCATCCATCCCTCAATGAGAGAGAGCGTGGCTTCATCTATCCCTCAATGAGAGAGCGCGGCTTCATCTATCCCTCAATGAGAGAGCGCGGCTTCATCTATCCCTCAATGAGAGAGAGCGTGGCTTCATCTATCCCTCAATGAGAGAGCGTGGCTTAATCTATCCCTCAATTAGAGAGCGTGGGTTCATCTATCCCTCAATGAGAGAGCGTAGCTTCATCTATCCCTCAATGAGAGAGTGTGGCTTCATCTATCCCTCAATGAGGGGGCGTGGCTTCATCTATCCCTCAATGAGAGAGCGTGGCTTCATCCATCCCTCAATGAGAGAGTGTGGCTTCATCCATCCCTCAATGAGGGGGCGTGGCTTCATCTATCCCTCAATGAGAGAGCGTGGCTTCATCTATCCCTCAATGAGAGAGTGTGGCTTCATCCATCCCTCAATGAGAGAGCGTGGCTTCATCTATCCCTCAATGAGAGAGTGTGGCTTCATTTATCCCTCAATGAGAGAGCGTGGCTTCATCTTTTCCTCAATGAGAGAGCGTGGCTTCATCTATCCCTCAATGAGAGAGTGTGGCTCCATCTATCCCTCAATGAGAGAGCGTGGCTTCATCTATCCCTCAATGAGAGAGTGTGGCTCCATCTATCCCTCAATGAGAGAGCGTGGCTTCTTCTATTCCTCAATGAGAGAGTGTGGCTTCATCTATCCCTCAATGAGAGAGCGTGGCTTCATCTATCCCTCAATGAGGGGGCGTGGCTTCATCAATCCCTCAATGAGAGGGTGTGGCTTCATCTATCCCTCAATGAGAGAGCGTGGCTTCATCTATCCCTCAATGAGAGGGCGTGGCTTCATCTATCCCTCAATGAGAGAGCGTGTCTTCACCCATCCCTCAATGAGAGAGCGTGGCTTCATCTATCCCTCAATGAGAGAGAGCGTGGCTTCATCTATCCCTCAATGAGAGAGCGCGGCTTCATCTACCCCTCAATGAGAGAGAGCGTGGCTTCATCTATCCCTCAATGAGAGAGTGTGGCTTCATCCATCCCTCAATGAGAGAGAGCGTGGCTTCATCTATCCCTCAATGAGAGAGCGTGGCTTCATCTATCCCTCAATGAGAGAGCGCGGCTTCATCTACCCCTCAATGAGAGAGAGCGTGGCTTCATCTATCCCTCAATGAGAGAGCGTGGCTTCATCTATCCCTCAATAAGAGGGCGTGGCTTCATCTATCCCTCAATGAGAGAGCGTGGCTTCATCTATCCCTCAATGAGAGAGCGTGGCTTCATCTATTCCTCAATGAGAGAGCGTGGCTTCATCTCTCCCTCAATGAGAGAGCGTGGCTTCATCCATCCCTCAATGAGAGAGAGCGTGGCTTCATCTATCCCATAATGAGAGAGCGTGGCTTCATCTATCCCTCAATGAGAGAGCGCGGCTTCATCTATCCCTCAATGAGAGAGCGTGGCTTCATCTATCCCTCAATGAGAGAGCGTGGCTTCATCTATCCCTCAATGAGAGAGCGTGGCTTCATCTATCCCTCAATGAGAGAGCGTGGCTTCATCTATCCCTCAATGAGAGAGTGTGGCTTCATCCATCCCTCAATGAGGGGGCGTGGCTTCATCTATCCCTCAATGAGAGAGCGTGGCTTCATCTATCCCTCAATGAGAGAGTGTGGCTTCATCCATCCCTCAATGAGAGAGCGTGGCTTCATCTATCCCTCAATGAGAGAGTGTGGCTTCATTTATCCCTCAATGAGAGAGCGTGGCTTCATCTATTCCTCAATGAGAGAGCGTGGCTTCATCTATCCCTCAATGAGAGAGTGTGGTTCCATCTATCCCTCAATGAGAGAGCGTGGCTTCATCTATCCCTCAATGAGAGAGCGTGGCTTCATCCATCCCTCAATGAGGGGGCGTGGCTTCATCTATCCCTCAATGAGAGAGCGTGGCTTCATCTATCCCTCAATGAGAGAGTGTGGCTTCATACATCCCTCAATGAGAGAGCGTGGCTTCATCTATCCCTCAATGAGAGAGTGTGGCTTCATTTATCCCTCAATGAGAGAGCGTGGCTTCATCTATTCCTCAATGAGAGAGCGTGGCTTCATCTATCCCTCAATGAGAGAGTGTGGCTCCATCTATCCCTCAATGAGAGAGCGTGGCTTCATCTATTCCTCAATGAGAGAGTGTGGCTCCATCTATCCCTCAATGAGAGAGCGTGGCTTCTTCTATTCCTCAATGAGAGAGTGTGGCTTCATCTATCCCTCAATGAGAGAGCGTGGCTTCATCTATCCCTCAATGAGGGGGCGTGGCTTCATCAATCCCTCAATGAGAGGGTGTGGCTTCATCTATCCCTCAATGAGAGAGCGTGGCTTCATCTATCCCTCAATGAGAGGGCGTGGCTTCATCTATCCCTCAATGAGAGAGCGTGTCTTCATCCATCCCTCAATGAGAGAACGTGGCTTCATCTATCCCTCAATGAGAGAGCGTGGCTTCATCTATCCCTCAATGAGAGAGTGTGGCTACATCTATCCCTCAATGAGAGAGCGTGGCTTCATCTATACCTCAATGAGAGAGCGTGGCTTCATCCATCCCTCAATGAGAGAGCGTGGCTTCATCCATCCCTCAATGAGGGGGCGTGGCTTCATCTATCCCTCAATGAGAGAGCGTGGCTTCATCTATCCCTCAATGAGAGAGTGTGGCTTCATCCATCCCTCAATGAGAGAGCGTGGCTTCATCTATCCCTCAATGAGAGAGTGTGGCTTTATTTATCCCTCAATGAGAGAGCGTGGCTTCATCTATTCCTCAATGAGAGAGCATGGCTTCATCTATCCCTCAATGAGAAAGTGTGGCTCCATCTATCCCTCAATGAGAGAGCGTGGCTTCATCTATCCCTCAATGAGAGAGCGTGGCTTCATCTATTCCTCAATGAGAGAGCGTGGCTTCATCTATCCCTCAATGAGAGAGCCTGGCTTCATCTATCCCTCCATGAGAGAGCGTGGCTTCATCTATCCCTCAATGAGAGAGTGTGGCTACATCTATCCCTCAATGAGAGAGTGTGGCTTCATCTATCCCTCAATGAGAGAGCGTGGCTTCATCTATCCCTCAATGAGAGAGCGTGGCTTTATCTATCCTCAATGAGAGAGCGTGGCTTCATCTATCCCTCAATGATAGAGCGTGGCTTCATCTATCCCTCAATGAGAGAGCGTGGCTTCATCTATCCCTCAATGAGAGGGCGTGGCTTCATCTATCCCTCAATGAGAGAGCGTGGCTTCATCTATTCCTCAATGAGAGAGCGTGGCTTCATCTATCCCTCAATGAGAGAGTGTGGCTTCATCCATCCCTCAATGAGAGAGAGCGTGGCTTCATCTATCCCTCAAAGAGAGAGCGCGGCTTCATCTACCCCTCAATGAGAGAGAGCGTGGCTTCATCTATCCCTCAATGAGAGAGCGTGGCTTCATCTATCCCTCAATGAGAGAGCGTGGCTTCATCTATCCCTCAATGAGAGAGCGTGGCTTCATCTATCCCTCAATGAGAGAGCGTGGCTTCATCTATCCCTCAATGAGAGAGCGTGGCTTCATCTATCCCTCAATGAGAGAGCGTGGCTTCATCTATCCCTCAATGAGAGAGCGTGGCTTCATCTATCCCTCAATGAGAGAGCGTGGCTTCATCTATCCCTCAATGAGAGAGCGTGGCTTCATCTATCCCTCAATCAGAGAGCCTGGCTTCATCTATCCCTCCATGAGAGAGCGTGGCTTCATCTATCCCTCAATGAGAGAGTGTGGCTTCATCTATCCCTCAATGAGAGAGTGTGGCTTCATCTATCCCTCAATGAGAGAGCGTGGCTTCATCTATCCCTCAATGAGAGAGCGTGGCTTCATCTATCCCTCAATGAGAGAGCATGGCTTCATCTATCCCTCAATGAGAGAGCGTGGCTTCATCCATCCCTCAATGAGAGAGCGTGGCTTCATCTATCCCTCAATGAGAGAGCGTGGCTTCATCTATCCCTCAATGAGAGAGTGTGGCTTCATCTATCCCTCAATGAGAGAGTGTGGCTTCATCTATCCCTCAATGAGAGAGCGTGGCTTCATCTATCCCTCAATGAGAGAGCGTGGCTTCATCTATCCCTCAATGAGAGAGCATGGCTTCATCTATCCCTCAATGAGAGAGCGTGGCTTCATCCATCCCTCAATGAGAGAGCGTGGCTTCATCTATCCCTCAATGAGAGAGCGTGGCTTCATCTATCCCTCAATGAGAGAGCGTGGCTTCATCTATCCCTCAATGAGAGAGCGTGGCTTCATCTATCCCTCCATGAGAGAGCGTGGCTTCATCTATCCCTCAATGAGAGAGTGTGGCTACATCTATCCCTCAATGAGAGAGTGTGGCTTCATCTATCCCTCAATGAGAGAGCATGGCTTCATCTATCCCTCAATGAGAGAGCGTGGCTTCATCTATCCCTCAATGAGAGAGCGTGGCTTTATCTATCCTCAATGAGAGAGCGTGGCTTCATCTATCCCTCAATGAGAGAGCGTGGCTTCATCCATCCCTCAATGAGAGAGCGTGGCTTCATCCATCCCTCAATGAGAGAGCGTGGCTTCATCTATCCCTCAATGAGAGAGCGTGGCTTCATCTATCCCTCAATGAGAGAGCGTGGCTTCATCTATCCCTCAATGAGAGAGTGTGGCTACATCTATCCCTCAATGAGAAGGGTGGCTTCATCTATACCTCAATGAGAGAGCGTGGCTTCATCCATCCCTCAATGAGAGAGCGTGGCTTCATCTATCCCTCAATGAGAGAGTGTGGCTACATCTATCCCTCAATGAGAGAGTGTGGCTTCATCTATCCCTCAATGAGAGAGCGTGGCTTCATCTATCCCTCAATGAGAGAGCGTGGCTTCATCCATCCCTCAATGAGAGAGCGTGGCTTCATCTATCCCTCAATGAGAGAGCGTGGCTTCATCTATCCCTCAATGAGAGAGTGTGGCTACATCTATCCCTCAATGAGAGAGTGTGGCTTCATCTATCCCTCAATGAGGGGGCGTGGCTTCATCTATCCCTCAATGAGAGAGCGTGGCTTCATCCATCCCTCAATGAGAGAGTGTGGCTTCATCCATCCCTCAATGAGGGGGCGTGGCTTCATCTATCCCTCAATGAGAGAGCGTGGCTTCATCTATCCCTCAATGAGAGAGTGTGGCTTTATCCATCCCTCAATGAGAGAGCGTGGCTTCATCTATCCCTCAATGAGAGAGTCTGGCTTCATTTATCCCTCAATGAGAGAGCGTGGCTTCATCTATTCCTCAATGAGAGAGCGTGGCTTCATCTATCCCTCTATGAGAGAGCGTGGCTTGTTCTATTCCTCAATGAGAGAGTGTGGCTTCATCTATCCCTCAATGAGAGAGTGTGGCTTCATCTATCCCTCAATGAGAGAGTGTGGCTTCATCTATCCCTCAATGAGAGAGCGTGGCTTCATCTATCCCTCAATGAGAGAGCGTGGCTTCATCTATCCCTCAATGAGAGAGCATGGCTTCATCTATCCCTCAATGAGAGAGCGTGGCTTCATCCATCCCTCAATGAGAGAGCGTGGCTTCATCTATCCTTCAATGAGAGAGCGTGGCTTCATCTATCCCTCAATGAGAGAGCGTGGCTTCATCTATCCCTCAATGAGAGAGCGTGGCTTCATCTATCCCTCAATGAGAGAGCGTGGCTTCATCTATCCCTCAATGAGAGAGCCTGGCTTCATCTATCCCTCCATGAGAGAGCGTGGCTTCATCTATCCCTCAATGAGAGAGTGTGGCTACATCTATCCCTCAATGAGAGAGTGTGGCTTCATCTATCCCTCAATGAGAGAGCGTGGCTTCATCTATCCCTCAATGAGAGAGCGTGGCTTTATCTATCCTCAATGAGAGAGCGTGGCTTCATCTATCCCTCAATGAGAGAGCGTGGCTTCATCCATCCCTCAATGAGAGAGCGTGGCTTCATCCATCCCTCAATGAGAGAGCGTGGCTTCATCTATCCCTCAATGAGAGAGCGTGGCTTCATCTATCCCTCAATGAAAGTGTGTGGCTACATCTATCCCTCAATGAGAGAGCGTGGCTTCATCTATCCCTCAATGAGAGAGTGTGGCTTTATCCATCCCTCAATGAGAGAGCGTGGCTTCATCTATCCCTCAATGAGAGAGTCTGGCTTCATTTATCCCTCAATGAGAGAGCGTGGCTTCATCTATTCCTCAATGAGAGAGCGTGGCTTCATCTATCCCTCTATGAGAGAGCGTGGCTTGTTCTATTCCTCAATGAGAGAGTGTGGCTTCATCTATCCCTCAATGAGAGAGTGTGGCTTCATCTATCCCTCAATGAGAGAGTGTGGCTTCATCTATCCCTCAATGAGAGAGCGTGGCTTCATCTATCCCTCAATGAGAGAGCGTGGCTTCATCTATCCCTCAATGAGAGAGTGTGGCTTCATCTATCCCTCAATGAGAGAGTGTGGCTCCATCTATCCTTCAATGAGAGAGTGTGGCTTCATCTATCCCTCAATGAGAGAGCGTGGCTTCATCTATCCCTCAATGAGAGAGCGTGGCTTCATCTATCCCTCAATGAGAGAGTGTGGCTTCATCTATCCCTCAATGAGAGAGTGTGGCTCCATCTATCCTTCAATGAGAGGGTGTGGCTTCATCTATCCCTCAATGAGAGAGCGTGGCTTCATCTATCCCTCAATGAGAGAGTGTGGCTTCATCTATCCCTCAATGAGAGAGTGTGGCTTCATCCATCCCTCAATGAGAGAGCGTGGCTTCATCTATCCCTCAATGAGAGAGCGTGGCTTCATCTATCCCTCAATGAGAGAGCGTGGCTTCATCTATCCCTCAATGAGAGAGTGTGGCTACATCTATCCCTCAATGAGAGAGTGTGGCTTCATCTATCTCCCAATGAGGGGGCGTGGCTTTATCCATCCCTCAATGAGGGGGCGTGGCTTCATCTATCCCACAATGAGAGGGTGTGGCTTTATCCATCCCTCAATGAGGGGGCGTGGCTATATCTATCCCACAATGAGAGGGTGTGGCTTTATCCATCCCTCAATGAGGGGGCATGGCTTAATCTATCCCTCAATGAGGGGGCGTGGCGTCATCCATCCCTCAATGAGGGGGAGTGGCTTCATCTATCCCACAATGAGAGGGTGTGGCTTCGTCCATCCATCAATGAGGGGGCGTGGCTTCATCTATCCCACAATGAGAGCTTGTGGCTTCATCCATCCCTCAATGAGGGGGTGTGGCTTCATCCATCGTTTAATTAGGGGGCCAGGCTTCATACATACCTCAATGAGGGGGTGTGGCTTCCTCCATGCCTCAATGAGGGGGCGTGGCTTCATACATACCTTAATGAGGGGGTGTGGCTTCATTAACAATTGCCCCTCTTTCCCACCCTGAAAAGTTGATTGGTGTGCCTGGCATCAGTGTAGGAAGTAATACATCAGGATTTAACCCCTCCTCTTAGTGTAGGCCTTGGGGTCAGTGTGGGTCCTGGGATCAGTGTGGACCTTGGGGTCAGTGTGGGCCCTGGGGTAAATGTGGGCCTTGGGGCAGTGTGGGCCCTGGGGTGAGTGTGGGCCTTGGGATCAGTGTGAGCCTTGGGGTCAGTGTGGGTCTGGGTTCAGTATGGGCCCTGGGGTCAGTGTGGGCCCTGGGGTCACTGTGGGCCTGGGTTCAGAATGGACCTTGGGGTCGGTATGGGCCTTGGGGTCAGTGTGGGCCCTGTGGTCAGTGTGGGCCTTGGGGTCAGTATGGGCCATGGGGTCAGTGTGGGCCCTGGGGTCAGTATGTGTCTTGGGGTCAGTGTAGGCCTTGGGATCAGTGTAGGCCTTGGGGTCAGTATGTGTCTTGGGGTCAGAATGGGCCTTGGGGTCAGTATCGGCCCTGGAGTCAGTGTAGACCCTGGGGTCAGTATGTGTCTTGGGGTCAGTGTAGGCCTTGGGGTCAGTGTGGGCCCTGGGGTCAGAATGGGCCTTGGGGTCAGTTTCGGCCCTGGAGTCAGTGTAGGCCCTGGGGTCAGTATGTGTCTTGGGGTCAGTATGGGCCTTGGGGTCAGTATGGGCCCTGTGGTCAGTGTAGGCCTTGGGGTCAGTGTCGGCCCTGGAGTCAGTGTAGGCCCTGGAGTCAGTGTAGGCCCTGGGGTCAGTATGTGTCTTGGGGTCAGTATGGGCCTGGGGTCAGTGTAGGCCTTGGGGTCAGAATGGGCCCTGTGGTCAGTGTGGGTCTGGGGTCAGTGTAGGCCCTGGAGTCAGTGTAGGCCCTGGGGTCAGTATGTGTCTTGGGGTCAGTATGGGCCTTGGGGTCAGTATGGGCCCTGTGGTCAGTGTAGGCCTTGGGGTCAGTGTCGGCCCTGGAGTCAGTGTAGGCCCTGGAGTCAGTGTGGGCCCTGGGGTCAGAATGGGCCTTGGGGTCAGTGTCGGCCCTGGAGTCAGTGTAGGCCCTGGGGTCAGTATGTGTCTTGGGGTCAGTATGGGCCTTGGGGTCAGTATGGGCCCTGTGGTCAGTGTAGGCCTTGGGGTCAGTGTCGGCCCTGGAGTCAGTGTAGGCCCTGGAGTCAGTGTAGGCCCTGGGGTCAGTATGTGTCTTGGGGTCAGTATGGGCCTGGGGTCAGTGTGGGTCTGGGGTCAGTGTAGGCCCTGGAGTCAGTGTAGGCCCTGGGGTCAGTATGTGTCTTGGGGTCAGTGTGGGCCCTGGGGTCAGAATGGGCCTTGGGGTCAGTGTCGGCCCTGGAGTCAGTGTAGGCCCTGGAGTCAGTATGTGTCTTGGGGTCAGTATGGGCCCTGTGGTCAGTGTAGGCCTTGGGGTCAGAATGGGCCCTGTGGTCAGTGTGGGTCTGGGGTCAGTGTAGGCCCTGGAGTCAGTGTAGGCCCTGGAGTCAGTATGTGTCTTGGGATCAGTATGGGCCCTGTGGTCAGTGTAGGCCTTGGGGTCAGTGTGGGCCCTGGGGTCAGAATGGGCCTTGGGGTCAGTGTCGGCCCTGGAGTCAGTGTAGGCCCTGGGGTCAGTATGTGTCTTGGGGTCAGTGTGGGCCCTGGGGTCAGAATGGGCCTTGGGGTCAGTGTCAGCCCTGGAGTCAGTGTAGGCCCTGGAGTCAGTATGTGTCTTGGGGTCAGTATGGGCCCTGTGGTCAGTGTAGGCCTTGGGGTCAGAATGGGCCCTGTGGTCAGTGTGGGTCTGGGGTCAGTGTAGGCCCTGGAGTCAGTGTAGGCCCTGGAGTCAGTATGTGTCTTGGGATCAGTATGGGCCCTGTGGTCAGTGTAGGCCTTGGGGTCAGTGTGGGCCCTGGGGTCAGAATGGGCCTTGGGGTCAGTGTCGGCCCTGGAGTCAGTGTAGGCCCTGGGGTCAGTATGTGTCTTGGGGTCAGTATGTGTCTTGGGGTCAGTATGGGCCCTGTGGTCAGTGTAGGCCCTGGGGTCAGTGTGGGCCCTGGGGTCAGAATGGGCCCTGTGGTCAGTGTGGGTCTGGGGTCAGTATGGACCCTGTGGTCAGTGTAGGCCTTGGGGTCAGAATGGGCCCTGGAGTCAGAATGGGCCTTGGGGTCAGAATGGGCCCTGTGGTCAGTGTGGGTCTGGGGTCAGTATGGGCCCAGTACATATTATCAGTGCGGGTGAAGCAGGAGCAATGTGAGCCCTCAGGTGGCCAGTGGCAGCTCTCAGGTTAGGTTGCGCCTCTCTCACACAATCTTAGGCCCGGGGGCCCGGCAGGTCCAGGTGTGGCTGCAGCGTGTGCTGAGATCTATAGGGTGTGACGGGGACTAAGGAGACTACGGTGGACATGTTGGGACATTCCTCCTCCATTCCAGACATAGCAGAGGGGGGCGGGGGCGTGGCTGGGGAGGGGGGGATGCAGGGGGCGTGGTTGGGGGGGGTCAGGTGTCTCTTTACATCCACATCAGTCACAGAAGAAACTCCTCAGCTAAATAATGATTCAAATCTGTGATGTCACATTTCTCATTATTATGTGTAGGAGCAAGAGAAAGGTACATGGGGAAATGTGGGGTGCAGGAGGGTGGTGGGGGGAAATGTGGGGTGCAGGGGGGTGGTGGGGGCAAATGTGGGGTGCAGGAGGGTGGTGATGGGAAATGTGGGGTGCAGGAGGGTGGTGGGAGAAAATGTGGGGTGCAGGAGGGTGGTGGGGGGAAATGTGGGGTGCAGGAGGGTGGTGGGGGGAAATGTGGGGGGCAGGAGGGTGGTGGGGGGAAATGTGGGGGGCAGGAGGGTGGTGGGGCCAAACGTGGGGTGCAGGAGGGTGGTGGGGGCAAACGTGGGGTGCAGGATGGTGGTGAGGGGAAATGTGTGGGTGCAGGAGGGTGGTGGGGGCAAACATGGGGTGCAGGAGGGTAGTGGGGGAAACGTGGGGTGCAGGAGGGTGGTGAGGAGAAACGTGGGGTGCAGAAGGGTGGTGGGGGGAAATGTGGTGTGCAGAAGGGTGGTGGGGGCAAACGTGGTGTGCAGGAGGATGGTGGGGGCAAACATGGGATGCAGGAGGGTGGTGGGGGCAAATGTGGGGTTCAGGAGGGTGGTGGAGGAAAACGTGGGGTGCAGGAGGGTGTTGGGGGAAACGTGGGGTTTAAGAGGGTGGTAGGAGGAAACATGGGGTGCAGGGAGGTGGTGGGGGCAAACGTGGGGTGCAGGAGGGTAGTGGAGGGAAACATGAGGTGCAGGAGAGTAGTGGGGGGAAACATGGGCTGCCGGAGGGTGGTGGGGGAAATGTGGGGTGCAGGACAGTGCAGGAGGGTGGTGGGGGCAAACGTGGGATGCAGGAGGGTGGTGGGGGGATCTGTGGGGTGCAGGAGGGTGGTGGGGGAAAACGTGGGGTGCAGGAGGGTGGTGGGGGAAACGTGGGGTGCCGGAGGCTGGGGGGGGGAAACGTGGGGTGCCGGAGGGTGGTGGGGGCAAACGTAGGGTGCAGGAGGGTGGTGGGGGAAAACGTGGGGTTTAAGAGGGTGGTGGGAGGAAACATGGGGTGCCGTAGGGTGGTGGGGCAAACGTGAGGTGCAGAAGGGTGGTGGAGGGGAAACGTGGGGTGCAGGAGGGTGGTGGGGTAAATGTGGGGTGCAGGAGGGTAGTGTGTGGAAATGTGCGGTGCAGGAGGGTGGTGAGGGGAAATGTGGGGTGCAGGAGGGTGGTGAAGGTAAACGTGGGGTGCAGGAGGGTGGTGGGGGGAAACGTAGGGTGCAGAAGGGTGGTGGGGGAAAACGTGGGGTGCAGAAGGGTGGTGGGGGCAAACGTGGGATGCAGGAGGGTGGTGGGGGGATCTGTGGGGTGCAGAAGGGTGGTGGGGGAAAACATGGAGTGCAGTAGGGTGGTGGGGGAAAACATGGGGTGCAGGAGAGTGGTGGGGGCAAACGTAGGGTGCAGGAGGGTGGTGGGGGCAAACGTAGGGTGCAGGAGGGTGGTGGGGGAAAACGTGGGGTGCAGGAGGGTGGTGGGGGCAAATGTGGTGTTTAAGAGGGTGGTGGGAGGAAACATGGGGTGCCGTAGGGTGGTGGGGCAAACGTGAGGTGCAGAAGGGTGGTGGAGGAAACATGGGGTGCAGGACGGTGCAGGAGGGTGGTGGGGGGAAATGAGGGGTGCAGGAGGGTGGTGAGGGGAAACGTGGGGTGCAGGAGGGTGGTGGGGTAAATGTGGGGTGCAGGAGGGTAGTGTGTGGAAATGTGCGGTGCAGGAGGGTGGTGAGGGGAAATGTGGGGTGCAGGAGGGTGGTGAAGGTAAACGTGGGGTGCAGGAGGGTGGTGGGGGAAACGTAGGGTGCAGAAGGGTGGTGGGGGAAAACGTGGGGTGCAGAAGGGTGGTGGGGGCAAACGTGGGATGCAGGAGGGTGGTGGGGGGATCTGTGGGGTGCAGAAGGGTGGTGGGGGAAAACATGGAGTGCAGTAGGGTGGTGGGGGAAAACATGGGGTGCAGGAGAGTGGTGGGGGCAAACGTAGGGTGCAGGAGGGTGGTGGGGGCAAACGTAGGGTGCAGGAGGGTGGTGGGGGAAAACGTGGGGTGCAGGAGGGTGGTGGGGGCAAATGTGGTGTTTAAGAGGGTGGTGGGAGGAAACATGGGGTGCCGTAGGGTGGTGGGGCAAACGTGAGGTGCAGAAGGGTGGTGGAGGAAACATGGGGTGCAGGACGGTGCAGGAGGGTGGTGGGGGGAAATGAGGGGTGCAGGAGGGTGGTGAGGGGAAACGTGGGGTGCAGGAGGGTGGTGGGGTAAATGTGGGGTGCAGGAGGGTGGTGAAGGTAAACGTGGGGTGCAGGAGGGTGGTGGGGGGAAACGTAGGGTGCAGAAGGGTGGTGGGGGCAAACGTGGGGTGCAGAAGGGTGGTGGGGCAAACGTGGGATGCAGGAGGGTGGTGGGGGGATCTGTGGGGTGCAGAAGGGTGGTGGGGGAAAACATGGAGTGCAGGAGGGTGGTGGGGGAAAACATGGGATGCAGGAGGGTTGTGGGGGGATCTGTGGGGTGCCGGAGGGTGGTGGGGGGAAATGTGGGGTGCAGGAGGGTGGTGGGGCAAACGTAGGGTGCAGGAGGGTGGTGGGGGGATCTGTGGGGTGCAGAAGGGTGGTGGGGGAAAACATGGAGTGCAGGAGGGTGGTGGGGGAAAACATGGGGTGCAGGAGAGTGGTGGGGGCAAACGTGGGATGCAGGAGGGTTGTGGGGGGATCTGTGGGGTGCCGGAGGGTGGTGGGGGGAAATGTGGGGTGCAGGAGGGTGGTGGGGCAAACGTAGGGTGCAGGAGGGTGGTGGGGGCAAATGTGGGGTGCAGGGGGGTGGTGGGAGGGAATGTGGGGTGCAGGAGGGTGGTGGGGGGAATTGTGGGGTTTAAGAGGGTGGTGGGAGGAAACGTGGGGTGCAGGAGGGTGGTGGGGTAAATGTGGGGTGCAGGAGGGTGGTGAAGGTAAACGTGGGGTGCAGGAGGGTGGTGGGGGGAAACGTAGGGTGCAGAAGGGTGGTGGGGGCAAACGTGGGGTGCAGAAGGGTGGTGGGGGCAAACGTGGGATGCAGGAGGGTGGTGGGGGGATCTGTGGGGTGCAGAAGGGTGGTGGGGGAAAACATGGAGTGCAGGAGGGTGGTGGGGGAAAACATGGGGTGCAGGAGAGTGGTGGGGGCAAACATGGGATGCAGGAGGGTTGTGGGGGGATCTGTGGGGTGCCGGAGGGTGGTGGGGGGAAATGTGGGGTGCAGGAGGGTGGTGGGGCAAACGTAGGGTGCAGGAGGGTGGTGGGGGGATCTGTGGGGTGCAGAAGGGTGGTGGGGGAAAACATGGAGTGCAGGAGGGTGGTGGGGGAAAACATGGGGTGCAGGAGAGTGGTGGGGGCAAACGTGGGATGCAGGAGGGTTGTGGGGGGATCTGTGGGGTGCCGGAGGGTGGTGGGGGAAAATGTGGGGTGCAGGAGGGTGGTGGGGCAAACGTGGGGTGCAGGAGGGTGGTGGGGGCAAATGTGGGGTGCAGGAGGGTGGTGGGAGGGAATGTGGAGTGCAGGAGGGTGGTGGGGGGAATTGTGGGGTTTAAGAGGGTGGTGGGAGAAAACATGGGGTGCAGGAGAGTGGTGGGGCAAACGTGGGGTGCAGGAGGGTGATGGGGAAACATGGGGTGCAGGAGGGTGGTGGGGGAAACATGGGGTGCAGGAGGGTGGTGGGGGAGACATGGGCTGCAAGAGGGTGTTGGGGTAATTGTGGGGTGCAGGAGGGTAGTGGGGGGAAATGTGCAGTGCAGGAGGGTGGTGGGGGGAAATGTGGGGTGCAGGAGAGTGGAGAGGGGATGCGTGGGGTGCAGATGGTTGGTGGGGGCAAACGTAGGGTGCAGGAATTAGGTGGGAGAAAACGTGGGATGCAGAAGGGAGGTGGGGGTATACGTGGGGTGCAGGAGGGTGGTGGGGGAAATGTGGGGTGCACAAGTGTGGTGAGGGGAAACGTGGGGTGCAGGAGGGTGGTGGGCGGAAACGTGGGGTGCAGGAGGGTGGTGGGGGAAACGTGGGGTGCCGGAGGGTGGGGGGGGAAATGTGGGGTGCCGGAGGGTGGGGGGGGGGGAAATGAGATGTTTAAGAGGGTGGTGGGAGGAAACATGGGGTGCAGTAGGGTGGTGGGGGCAAACGTGAGGTGCAGAAGGGTGGTGGGTGAAACATGGGGTGCAGGACAGTGCAGAAGGGTGGTGGGGGGAAATGAGGGGTGCATGAGGGTGGTGAGGGGAAACGTGAGGTGCAGGAGGGTGGTCGGGTAAATGTGGGGTGCAGGAGGGTAGTGGGGGGAAATGTGCGGTGCAGGAGGGTGGTGGGGGGAAATGTGGGGTGCAGGAAAGTGGAGAGGGGATGCGTGGGGTGCAGAAGGGTGGTGGGGGCAAACGTGGGGTGCAGGAAGGAGGTGGGGGAAACGTGGGATGCAGGAGGGAGGTGGGCGGAAATGTGGGGTGCAGGAGGGTGGTGGGGGCGAACGTGGAGTGCAGGAGGGTGGTGGGGGATACGTGGGGTGCAAAAGGGTGGTGGGGGAAAACGTGGTGTGCAGGAGGGTGGTGGGGGAAATGTGGGGTGCAGGAGGGTGGTGGGGGAAAACGTGGGGTGCAGGAGGGTGGTGGGGCAAATGTGGGGTGCAGGAGGGTGGTGGGGGAAAACGTGGTGTGCAGGAGGGTGGTGGGGGAAATGTGGGGTGCAGGAGGGTGGTGGGGGAAAACGTGGTGTGCAGGAGGGTGGTGGGGCAAATGTGGGGTGCAGGAGGGTGGTGGGGGAAACATGGGGTGCAGAAGGGTGGTGGGAGGAAATGTGGGGTTTAGGAGGGTGGTTGGGGGAAACATGGGGTGCAGGAGGGTGGTGAAGGTAAACGTGGGGTGCAGGAGGGTGGTGGGGGGAAATGTAGGGTGCAGAAGGGTGGTGGGGGAAAACGTAGGGTGCAGAAGGGTGGTGGGGGCAAATGTGGGATGCAGGAGGGTGGTGGGGGCAAACGTGGGATGCAGGAGGGTGGTGGGGGGATCTGAGGGGTGTCAGAGGGTGGTGGGGGAAATGTGGGGTGCCGGAGGGTGGGGGTGGGGGAAATGTGGGGTGCAGGAGGGTGGGGGGGGCAAACGTAGGGTGCAGGAGGGTGGTGGGGGCAAACGTGGGGTGCAGAAGGGTGCTGGGAGGAAATGTGGGGTTTAGGAGGGTGGTGGGGGGAAATGTGGGGTATAAGAGGGTGGTGGGAGAAAACATGGGGTGCAGGAGGGCGATGGGGGAAACATGGGCTGCAGGAGGGTGGTGGGGAGAAACTTGGGGTGCAGGACGGTGCAGGAGGGTGGTGGGGGAAATGAGGGGTGCAGGAGGGTGGTGAGGGGAAACGTGGAGTGTAGGAGGGTGGTGGGGTAAATATGGGGTGCAGGAGGGTAGTGGGGGGAAATGTGCAGTGCAGGAGGGTGGTGGGGGGAAATGTGGGGTGCAGGAGTGTGGTGAGGGGAAATGTGGGTGCAGTGCAGAAGGGTGCTGGGAGGAAATGTGGGGTTTAGGAGGGTGGTGGGGGGAAATGTGGGGTATAAGAGGGTGGTGGGAGAAAACATGGGGTGCAGGAGGGTGATGGGGGAAACATGGGCTGCAGGAGGGTGGTGGGGAGAAACTTGGGGTGCAGGACGGTGCAGGAGGGTGGTGGGGGAAATGAGGGGTGCAGGAGGGTGGTGAGGGGAAACGTGGAGTGTAGGAGGGTGGTGGGGTAAATATGGGGTGCAGGAGGGTAGTGGGGGGAAATGTGCAGTGCAGGAGGGTGGTGGGGGGAAATGTGGGGTGCAGGAGTGTGGTGAGGGGAAACGTGGGGTGCAGGAGGGTGGTCGGGGCAAACGTGGGGTGCAGGAAGGAGGTGGGGGAAAACGTGGGATGCAGGAGGGTGGTGGGGGAAACGTGGGGTGCAGGAGGGGGGTGGGGGAAACATGGGGTGCAGGATCGTGGTGGGGCAAACGTGGGGTGCAGGAGGGTGGCGGGGCAAATGTGGGGTGCAGGAGGGTGGTGGGGGAAACGTGGGGTGCAGGTTGGGGGTGGGGGAAACATGGGGTGCAGGATCGTGGTGGGGCAAACGTGGGGTGCAGGAGGGTGGTGGGACAAACGTGGGGTGCAGGAGGGTGGTGGGGAAAAGGTAGGGTGCAGGAGGGTGGTGTGGGTAAACGTGAGGTGCAGGAGGGTGGTGGGGGAAATGTGGGGTGCAGGATGGTGGTGGGAGGAAATGTGGGGTGCAGGAGGGTGGTGGGAGGAAATGTGGGGTGCAGGAGGGTGGTGGGGAAACGTGGGGTGCAGGAGGGTGATGGGTGAAATTGTGTGGTGCAGAAGGGTGGGGGGGAAATGTGAGGTGCAGGAGGGTGGTGGGGAAAATGTGGGGTGCAGGAGGGTGGTGGGGGGAAACGTGGGGTGCAGGAGAGTGGTGGGGGGAAACGTGGGGTGCAGGAGGGTGGTGGGGGAAACGTGGGGTGCAGGAGGGTGGTGGGGGAAATGTGTGGTGCAGGAGGGTGGTGGGGGAAAATGTGGGGTGCAGGAGGATGGTGGGGGAAACGTGGGGTGCAGGAGGGGGGTGGGGGAAACATGGGGTGCAGGATCGTGGTGGGGCAAACGTGGGGTGCAGGAGGGTGGCGGGGCAAATGTGGGGTGCAGGAGGGTGGTGGGGGAAACGTGGGGTGCAGGTTGGGGGTGGGGGAAACATGGGGTGCAGGATCGTGGTGGGGCAAACGTGGGGTGCAGGAGGGTGGTGGGACAAACGTGGGGTGCAGGAGGGTGGTGGGGAAAAGGTAGGGTGCAGGAGGGTGGTGTGGGTAAACGTGAGGTGCAGGAGGGTGGTGGGGGAAATGTGGGGTGCAGGATGGTGGTGGGAGGAAATGTGGGGTGCAGGAGGGTGGTGGGAGGAAATGTGGGGTGCAGGAGGGTGGTGGGGAAACGTGGGGTGCAGGAGGGTGATGGGTGAAATTGTGTGGTGCAGGAGGGTGGGGGGGAAATGTGAGGTGCAGGAGGGTGGTGGGGAAAATGTGGGCTGCAGGAGGGTGGTGGGGAGAAACTTGGGGTGCAGGACGGTGCAGGAGGGTGGTGGGGGAAATGAGGGGTGCAGGAGGGTGGTGAGGGGAAACGTGGAGTGTAGGAGGGTGGTGGGGTAAATATGGGGTGCAGGAGGGTAGTGGGGGGAAATGTGCAGTGCAGGAGGGTGGTGGGGGGAAATGTGGGGTGCAGGAGTGTGGTGAGGGGAAACGTGGGGTGCAGGAGGGTGGTCGGGGCAAACGTGGGGTGCAGGAAGGAGGTGGGGGAAAACGTGGGATGCAGGAGGGTGGTGGGGGAAACGTGGGGTGCAGGAGGGGGGTGGGGGAAACATGGGGTGCAGGATCGTGGTGGGGCAAACGTGGGGTGCAGGAGGGTGGCGGGGCAAATGTGGGGTGCAGGAGGGTGGTGGGGGAAACGTGGGGTGCAGGTTGGGGGTGGGGGAAACATGGGGTGCAGGATCGTGGTGGGGCAAACGTGGGGTGCAGGAGGGTGGTGGGACAAACGTGGGGTGCAGGAGGGTGGTGGGGAAAAGGTAGGGTGCAGGAGGGTGGTGTGGGTAAACGTGAGGTGCAGGAGGGTGGTGGGGGAAATGTGGGGTGCAGGATGGTGGTGGGAGGAAATGTGGGGTGCAGGAGGGTGGTGGGAGGAAATGTGGGGTGCAGGAGGGTGGTGGGGAAACGTGGGGTGCAGGAGGGTGATGGGTGAAATTGTGTGGTGCAGAAGGGTGGGGGGGAAATGTGAGGTGCAGGAGGGTGGTGGGGAAAATGTGGGGTGCAGGAGGGTGGTGGGGGAAACGTGGGGTGCAGGAGGGTGGTGGGGGAAATGTGTGGTGCAGGAGGGTGGTGGGGGAAAATGTGGGGTGCAGGAGGATGGTGGGGGAAACGTGGGGTGCAGGAGGGGGGTGGGGGAAACATGGGGTGCAGGATCGTGGTGGGGCAAACGTGGGGTGCAGGAGGGTGGCGGGGCAAATGTGGGGTGCAGGAGGGTGGTGGGGGAAACGTGGGGTGCAGGTTGGGGGTGGGGGAAACATGGGGTGCAGGATCGTGGTGGGGCAAACGTGGGGTGCAGGAGGGTGGTGGGACAAACGTGGGGTGCAGGAGGGTGGTGGGGAAAAGGTAGGGTGCAGGAGGGTGGTGTGGGTAAACGTGAGGTGCAGGAGGGTGGTGGGGGAAATGTGGGGTGCAGGATGGTGGTGGGAGGAAATGTGGGGTGCAGGAGGGTGGTGGGAGGAAATGTGGGGTGCAGGAGGGTGGTGGGGAAACGTGGGGTGCAGGAGGGTGATGGGTGAAATTGTGTGGTGCAGAAGGGTGGGGGGGAAATGTGAGGTGCAGGAGGGTGGTGGGGAAAATGTGGGGTGCAGGAGGGTGGTGGGGGGAAACGTGGGGTGCAGGAGAGTGGTGGGGGGAAACGTGGGGTGCAGGAGGGTGGTGGGGGAAACGTGGGGTGCAGGAGGGTGGTGGGGGAAATGTGTGGTGCAGGAGGGTGGTGGGGGAAAATGTGGGGTGCAGGAGGATGGTGGGGGAAACGTGGGGTGCAGGAGGGGGGTGGGGGAAACGGGGGGTGCAGGATCATGGTGGGGAAAACGTGGGGTGCAGGAGAGTGGTGGGGGAAAGGTGGGGTGCAGGAGGGTGGTGTGGGTAAACATGGGGTGCAGGAGGGTGGTGTGGGTAAACATGGGGTGCAGGAGGGTGGTGCAGGGAAATGTGGGGTGCAGGATGGTGGTGGGAGGAAATGTGGGGTGCAGGATGGTGGTGGGAGAAAATGTGGGGTGCAGGAGGGTGGTGGGAGGAAATGTGGGGTGCAGGAGGGTGGTGGGGAAACGTGGGGTGCAGGAGGGTGATGGGTGAAATTGTGTGGTGCAGAAGGGTGGGGGGGAAATGTGGGGTACAGGAGGGTGGTGGGGAAAATGTGGGGTGCAGGAGGGTGGTGGGGGGAAACGTGGGGTGCAGGAGAGTGGTGGGGGGAAACGTGGGGTGCAGGAGGGTGGTGGGGGAAACGTGGGGTGCAGGAGGGTGGTGGGGGAGAATGTGGGGCGCAGGAGGATGGTGGGGGAAACGTGGGGTGCAGGAGGGGGGTGGGGGAAACGGGGGGTGCAGGATCATGGTGGGGAAAACGTAGGGTGCAGGAGAGTGGTGGGGGAAAGGTGGGGTGCAGGAGGGTGGTGTGGGTAAACATGGGGTGCAGGAGGGTGGTGTGGGTAAACATGGGGTGCAGGAGGGTGGTGCAGGGAAATGTGGGGTGCAGGAGGGTGGTGGGGAAAACGTGGGGTGCAGGAGGGTGGTGGGGGAAATGTGTGGTGCAGGAGGGTGGTGGGGCAAACGTGGGGTACAGGAGGGTGGTGGAGGGAAACGTGGGGTGCAGGACAGCGGTGGGAGGAAATTTGGGGTGCAGGAGTGTGGTGGGGAAAACGTGGGGTGCAGAAGGGTGGTGGGGGAAATGTGGGGTACAGGAGGGTGGTGGGGCAAATGTGGGGTGCAGGAGGGTGGGGAGGGAAATGTGGGGTGCAGGAGGGTGGTGGGGCAAACGTGGGGTGCAGGAGGGTGGTGGGGGAAATGTGGGGTGCAGGAGGGTGGTGGGGGAAACATGGGGTGCAGGAGGGTGGTGGGGCAAACGTGGGGTGCAGGAGGGTGGTGGGGCAAATGTGGGGTGCAGGAGGGTGGTGGGGGAAATGTGGGGTGCAGGAGGGTGGTGGGGGAAATTTGGGGTGCATGAGGGTGGTGGGGGAAATGTGGGGTGCAGGAGGACAGTGAGGTACATGGGGAGCTGATGAGGGGAGGGGGCAGTTGGGGTGCAAGTGAGAAGTGGGGTAGTTATTGGTCAGGTGAGTGATGGGTTAGATGGGCAGCTGATGGGGGAGGGGGCAGTTGGGATGCAGGTGAGAGGTGGGGGAGTTTTGGTCAGATGAGTGATGGGTTAGAGGGGCAGCTGATGGGGGAGGGGGCAGTTGGGGTGCAGGTGAGAGGTGGGGGAGTTTTGGTCAGATGAATGATGGGTTAGAGGGGCAGCTGATGGGGGAGGGGGCAGTTGAGTTGCAGGTGAGAGGTAGGGTAGTTTTTGGTCAGGTGAGTGATGGGTTAGAGGGGCAGCTGATGGGGGAGGGGGCAGTTGGGGTGCAGGCGAGAAGTGGGGAAATTTTGGTCAGGTGAGTAATGGGCTAGAGGGGCAGAAAATGGGGGAGGGGGCAGTTGGGGTGAAGGTGAGAAGTGGGGTAGTTTTTGGTCAGGAGAGTGATGGGTTAGATGGGCAGCTGATGGGAGGAGGGGGCAGTTGGGATGCAGGTGAGAGGTGGGGTAGTTTTTGGTCAGGTGAGTGATGGGTTAGAGGGGCAGCTGATGCGGGAGGGGCAGTACAATTCTCTGTTCTGACCCTGGAAAAGTGCAGGGGAGGGGTACTACAATTGCAGGGTTCGTGCAGTCGGGGGTATAATTAGTGGTCATTTCAGGCATCAGACAGAGCCGGGATTGTGTGCGGAGGAGCTGCGTCAGGGGACAGACAGAACGGGGGCCTCTATCTCTCTGTGCCCCCTCTCCAGCCCTTTCTGTCTCTCTGTGCCCCCTCTCCAGCCCTTTCTGTCTCTCTGTGTCCCCTCTCCAGCCCGTTCTGTCTCTCTGTGCCCCCTCTCCAGCCCTCTCTGTCTCTCTGTGCCCCCTCTCCAGCCCTTTCTATCTCTCTGTGTCCCCTCTCCAGCCCTTTCTGTCTCTCTGTGCCCCCTCTCCAGCCCTTTCTGTCTCTCTGTGCCCCCTCTCCAGCCCTTTCTGTCTCTCTGAGTCTCTTCTCCAACTTGTTCTGTCTCTCTGTGTCCCCTCTCCAGCCCTCTCTGTCTCTCTGTGCCCCCTCTCCAGCCCTTTCTGTCTCTCTGTGCCCCCTCTCCAGCCCTTTCTGTCTCTCTGTGCCCCCTCTCCAGCCCTTTCTGTCTCTCTGTGCCCCCTCTCCAGCCCTTTCTGTCTCTCTGTGCCCCCTCTCCAGCCCTTTCTGTCTCTCTGTGCCCCCTCTCCAGCCCTTTCTGTCTCTCTGTGCCCCCTCTCCAGCCCTTTCTGTCTCTCTGTGTCCCCTCTCCAGCTCATTCTGTCTCTCTGTGCCCCCTCTCCAGCCCTTTCTGTCTCTCCGTGCCCCCTCTCCAGCCCTTTCTGTCTCTCTGTGCCCCCTCTCCAGCCCTTTCTGTCTCTCTGTGCCCCCTCTCCAGCCCTTTCTGTCTCTCTGTGCCCCCTCTCCAGCCCTTTCTGTCTCTCTGTGCCCCCTCTCCAGCCCTTTCTGTCTCTCTGTGCCCCCTCTCCAGCCCTTTCTGTCTCTCTGTGCCCCCTCTCCAGCCCTTTCTGTCTCTCTGTGCCCCCTCTCCAGCCCTTTCTGTCTCTCTGTGCCCCCTCTCCAGCCCTTTCTGTCTCTGTGCCCCTCTCCAGCCCTTTCTGTCTCTCTGTGCCCCCTCTCCAGCCCGTTCTGTCTCTCTGTGCCCCCTCTCCAGCCCGTTCTGTCTCTCTGTGCCCCCTCTCCAGCCCTTTCTGTCTCTCTGTGCCCCCTCTCCAGCCCTTTCTGTCTCTCTGTGTCTCCTCTCCAGCTCATTCTGTCTCTCTGTGTTTCCTCTCCAGCCCTTTCTGTCTCTGTGCCCCTCTCCAGCCCTTTCTGTCTCTCTGTGCCCCCTCTCCAGCCCGTTCTGTCTCTCTGTGCCCCCTCTCCAGCCCTTTCTGTCTCTCTGTGCCCCCTCTCCAGCCCTTTCTGTCTCTGTGCCCCTCTCCAGCCCTTTCTGTCTCTCTGTGCCCCCTCTCCAGCCCGTTCTGTCTCTCTGTGCCCCCTCTCCAGCCCGTTCTGTCTCTCTGTGCCCCCTCTCCAGCCCTTTCTGTCTCTCTGTGCCCCCTCTCCAGCCCTTTCTGTCTCTCTGTGTCTCCTCTCCAGCTCATTCTGTCTCTCTGTGTTTCCTCTCCAGCCCTTTCTGTCTCTGTGCCCCTCTCCAGCCCTTTCTGTCTCTCTGTGCCCCCTCTCCAGCCCGTTCTGTCTCTCTGTGCCCCCTCTCCAGCCCGTTCTGTCTCTCTGTGCCCCCTCTCCAGCCCTTTCTGTCTCTCTGTGCCCCTCTCCAGCCCTTTCTGTCTCTCTGTGCCCCCTCTCCAGCCCTTTCTGTCTCTCTGTGCCCCTCTCCAGCCCTTTCTGTCTCTCTGTGCCCCCTCTCCAGCCCTTTCTGTCTCTCTGTGCCCCTCTCCAGCCCTTTCTGTCTCTCTGTGTCCCCTCCCCAACTTGTTCTGTCTCTCTGTGTCGCCTCTCCAGCCCTTTCTGTCTCTCTGTGCCCCCTCTCCAGCCCGTTCTATCTCTCTGTGTCCCCTCTCCAGCCCTTTCTGTCTCTCTGTGCCCCCTCTCCAGCCCTTTCTGTCTCTCTGTGCCCCCTCTCCAGCCCGTTCTATCTCTCTGTGTCCCCTCTCCAGCCCTTTCTGTCTCTCTGTGCCCCCTCTCCAGCCCTTTCTGTCTCTCTGTGTCCCCTCTCCAGCCCTTTCTGTCTCTCTGTGTCTCCTCTCCAGCCCTTTCTGTCTCTCTGTGCCCCCTCTCCAGCCCTTTCTGTCTCTCTGTGCCCCCTCGCCAGCCCTTTCTGTCTCTCTGTGTACCCTCTCCAGCCCTTTCTGTCTCTCTGTGTCTCCTCTCCAGCTCATTCTGTCTCTCTGTGTTTCCTCTCCAGCCCTTTCTGTCTCTCTGTGTCCCCTCTCCAGCCCTTTCTGTCTCTCTGTGCCCCCTCTCCAGCCCTTTCTGTCTCTCTGTGTCCCCTCTCCAGCCCTTTCTGTCTCTCTGTGCCCCTTCTCCAGCCCTTTCTGTCTCTCTGTGTCTCCTCTCCAGCCCTTTCTGTCTCTATATGTCCCCTCTCCAGCCCTTTCTGTCTCTCTGTGCCCCCTCTCCAGCCCTTTCTGTCTCTCTGTGTCCCCTCTCCAGCCCTTTCTGTCTCTCTGTGTCCCCTCTCCAGCCTTTCTGTCTCTCTGTGCCCCCTCTCCAGCCCTTTCTGTCTCTCTGAGTCTCTTCTCCAACTTGTTCTGTCTCTCTGTGTCCCCTCACCAGCCCTTTCTGTCTCCCTGTGCCCCCTCTCCAGCCCTTTCGGTCTCTCTGTG
Organism: Gastrophryne carolinensis; assembly: GCA_027917425.1. Taxonomy (NCBI): domain Eukaryota; kingdom Metazoa; phylum Chordata; class Amphibia; order Anura; family Microhylidae; genus Gastrophryne; species Gastrophryne carolinensis. The sequence continues at coordinate 488,146,371 of CM051237.1, read as the reverse complement.
CCCCCTCTCCAGCCCTTTATGTCTCTCTCTGCCCCCTCTCCAGCCCTTTCTGTCTCTCTGTGCCCCATCTCCAGCCCTTTCTGTCTCTCTGAGTCTCTTCTCCAACTTGTTCTGTCTCTCTGTGTCCCCTCTCCAGCCCTTTCTGTCTCTCTGTGCCCCCTCTCCAGCCCTTTCGGTCTCTCTGTGCCCCCTCTCCAGCCCTTTATGTCTCTCTCTGCCCCCTCTCCAGCTCATTCTGTCTCTCTGTGTCCCCTCTCCAGCCCTTTCTGTCTCTATATGTCCCCTCTCCAGCCCTTTCTGTCTCTCTGTGCCCCCTCTCCAGCCCTTTCTGTCTCTATATGTCCCCTCTCCAGCCCTTTCTGTCTCTCTGTGCCCCCTCTCCAGCCCTTTCTGTCTCTCTGTGTCCCCTCTCCAGCCCTTTCTGTCTCTCTGTGCCCCCTCTCCAGCTCATTCTGTCTCTCTGTGCCCCCTCTCCAGCTCATTCTGTCTCTCTGTGCTTCCTCTCCAGCCCTTTCTATCTCTCTGTGCCTCCTCTCCAGCCCTTTCTGTCTCTCTGTGCCCCCTCTCCAGCTCATTCTGTCTCTCTGTGTCCCCTCTCCAGCCCTTTGTCTCTCTGTGCACCCTCTCCAGCCCTTTCTGTCTCTCCGTGCCCCCTCTCCAGCCCTTTCTGTCTCTATATGTCCCCTCTCCAGCCCTTTCTGTCTCTCTGTGCCCCCTCTCCAGCCCTTTCTGTCTCTCTGTGCCCCCTCTCCAGCCCTTTCTCTCTCTATATGTCCCCTCACCAGCCCTTTCTGTCTCTCTGTGCCCCCTCTCCAGCCCTTTCTGTCTCTCTGTGTCCCCTCTCCAGCCCTTTCTGTCTCTCTGTGCACCCTCTCCAGCCCTTTCTGTCTCTCTGTGTCCCCTCTCCAGCCCTTTCTGTCTCTATATGTCCCCTCTCCAGCCCTTTCTGTCTCTCTGTGCCCCCTCTCCAGCTCATTCTATCTCTCTGTGCCTCCTCTCCAGCCCTTTCTGTCTCTCTGTGTCCCCTCTATAGCCCTTTCTGTCTCTCTGTGCCCCCTCTCCAGCCCATTCTGTCTCTCTGTGCCCCCTCTCCAGCTCATTCTGTCTCTCTGTGTCCCCTCTCCAGCCCTTTGTCTCTCTGTGCACCCTCTCCAGCCCTTTCTGTCTCTCCGTGCCCCCTCTCCAGCCCTTTCTGTCTCTATATGTCCCCTCTCCAGCCCTTTCTGTCTCTCTGTGCCCCCTCTCCAGCCCTTTCTGTCTCTCTGTGCCCCCTCTCCAGCCCTTTCTCTCTCTATATGTCCCCTCGCCAGCCCTTTCTGTCTCTCTGTGCCCCCTCTCCAGCCCTTTCTGTCTCTCTGTGTCCCCTCTCCAGCCCTTTCTGTCTCTCTGTGCACCCTCTCCAGCCCTTTCTGTCTCTCTGTGTCCCCTCTCCAGCCCTTTCTGTCTCTATATGTCCCCTCTCCAGCCCTTTCTGTCTCTCTGTGCCCCCTCTCCAGCCCTTTCTGTCTCTCTGTGTCCCCTCTCCAGCCCTTTCTGTCTCTCTGTGCCCCCTCTCCAGCTCATTCTGTCTCTCTGTGCCCCCTCTCCAGCTCATTCTGTCTCTCTGTGCTTCCTCTCCAGCCCTTTCTGTCTCTCTGTGCCCCCTCTCCAGCCCTTTCTGTGTCTCTGTGCCCCCTCTCCAGCCCTTTCTGTCTCTCTGTGCTTCCTCTCCAGCCCTTTCTATCTCTCTGTGTCCCCTCTCCAGCCCTTTCTGTCTCTCTGTGCCCCCTCTCCAGCCCTTTCTGTGTCTCTGTGCCCCCTCTCCAGCCCTTTCTGTCTCTCTGTGCTTCCTCTCCAGCCCTTTCTATCTCTCTGTGCCCCCTCTCCAGCCCTTTCTGTGTCTCTGTGCCCCCTCTCCAGCCCTTTCTATCTCTCTGTGCCCCCTCTCCAGCCCTTTCTATCTCTCTGTGCCCCCTCTCCAGCCCTTTCTGTCTCTCTGTGCCCCCTCTCCAGCCCTTTCTGTCTCTCTGTGCTTCCTCTCCAGCCCTTTCTGTCTCTCTGTGCCCCCTCTCCAGCCCTTTCTGTCTCTCTGTGCTTCCTCTCCAGCCCTTTCTATCTCTCTGTGTCCCCTCTCCAGCCCTTTCTGTCTCTCTGTGCCCCCTCTCCAGCTCATTCTGTCTCTCTGTGCTTCCTCTCCAGCCCTTTCTATCTCTCTGTGCCTCCTCTCCAGCCCTTTTTGTCTCTCTGTACCCCCTCTCCAGCTCATTCTGTCTCTCTGTGTCCCCTCTCCAGCCCTTTCTGTCTCTCTGTGCCCCCTCTCCAGCTCATTCTGTCTCTCTGTGCCCCCTCTCCAGCCCTTTCTGTCTCTCTGTGCCCCCTCTCCAGCCCTTTCTGTCTCTCTGTGCCCCCTCTCCAGCCCTTTCTGTCTCTCTGTGTCCCCTCTCCAGCCCTTTCTGTCTCTCTGTGTCCCCTTTCCAGCCCTTTCTGTCTCTCTGTGTCCCCTCTCCAGCTTGTCCTGTCTCTCTGTGCCCCCTCTCCAGTCCTGTATGTCTCTCTGTATCTCCTCTCTAGTGATTCCTGTCTCTCTGTGTCACCTCACACATTCTGTGTCCCCAGTCACCAGTAGGGGATTATGCGAGATCACCAGTAAGAGATTATGGGAGATCACCAGCAGGGGATTATGGGAGATCGCTAGAAGGGGATTATGGGAGATCGCTAGAAGGGGATTATGGGAGATCGCTAGAAGGGGATTATGGGAGATCGCTAGAAGGGGATTATGGGAGATCGCTAGCAGGGGATTATGGGAGATCACCAGTAAGGGATTATGGGAGATCACCAGCAGGGGGTAATTGGAGATCGCCAGCAAGGGATTTTGGAAGATCACCAGTAAGGGATTATAGACCGCCATCAGGGGATTATGGGAGATCACCAGCAGGGGATTATGGGAGATCACCAGCAGGGGATTATGGGAGATCACCAGCAGGGGATTATGCGAGATCACCAGTAAGGGATTATAGGAGACCGCCATCAGGGGATTATGGGAGATCACAAGCAGGGGATTATGGGAGATCACCAGCAGGGGATTATGGGAGATCACCAGCAGGGGATTATGCGAGATCACCAGTAAGGGATTATGGGAGATCACCAGCAGGAGATTATGGGAGATCACCAGTAGAGGATTATGGGAGATCACCAGCAAGGGATTATGGGAGATCACCAGCAGGAGAATATGGGAGATCACCAGCAGGGGATTATGCGAGATCACCAGTAAGGGATTACGGGAGATCACCAGCAGGAGATTATGGGAGATCACCAGTAGAGGATTATGGGAGATCACCAGCAGGGGATTATGGGAGATCAGCAGCAGGAGATTATGGGAGATCACCAGCAGGGGATTATGGGAGATCACCAGTAAGGGATTATGGGAGATCACTAGTAAGGGATTATGGGAGATCACCAGCAGGGGATTATGGGAGATCACCAGCAGGGGATTATGGGAGATCACCAGCAGGGTTTTATGGGAGATCACCAGCAGGGGATTATGGGAGATCACCAGCAGGGGATTATGGGAGATCACCAGCAGGGGGTTATGGGAGATCACCAGTAAGGGTTTATGGGAGATCACCAGCAGGGGATTATGGGAGATCACCAGTAAGGGATTATGGGAGATCACCAGCAGGGGATTATGGGAGATCACCAGCAGGGGATTATGGGAGATCACCAGCAGGGGATTATGGGAGATCACCAGTGGAGGATTATGGGAAATCACCAGCAGGGGATTATGCAAGATCACCGGTAAGGGATTATGGGAGATCACAAGCAGGGGATTATGGGAGATCACCAGCAGGGGGTTATGGGAGATCACCAGCAGGGGATTATGGGAGATCACCAGCAGGGGATTATGGGAGATCACCAGCAGGGTTTTATGGGAGATCACCAGCAGGGGATTATGGGAGATCACCAGCAGGGGATTATGGGAGATCACCAGCAGGGTTTTATGGGAGATCACCAGCAGGGGATTATGGGAGATCACCAGCAGGGGATTATGGGAGATCACCAGCAGGGGATTATGGGAGATCACCAGCAGGGGGTTATGGGAGATCACCAGTAAGGGATTATGGGAGATGACCAGCAGGGGATTATGGGAGATCACCAGTAAGGGATTATGGGAGATCACCAGCAGGGGATTATGGGAGATCACCAGCAGGGGATTATGGGAGATCACCAGCAGGGGATTATGGGAGATCACCAGCAGGGGATTATGGGAGATCACCAGTAGAGGATTATGGGAAATCACCAGCAGGGGATTATGCAAGAACACCGGTAAGGGATTATGGGAGATCACCAGCAGGGGATTATGGGAGATCACCAGCAGGGGATTATGGGAGATCACCAGCAGGGTTTTATGGGAGATCACCAGCAGGGGATTATGGGAGATGACCAGCAGGGGATTATGGGAGATCACCAGCAAGGGATTATGGGAGATCACCAGCAGGGGATTATGGGAGATCACCAGCAGGGGATTATGGGAGATCACCAGCAGGGGATTATGGGAGATCACCAGCAGGGGATTATGGGAGATCACAAGGAGAGGATGATGGGAGATCACCAGCAGGGGATTATGGGAGATCACCATCAGGGGATTATGGGAGATCACCAGCAGGGGATTATGGGAGATCACCAGCAGGGGGTTATGGGAGATCACCAGTAAGGGTTTATGGGAGATCACCAGCAGGGGATTATGGGAGATCACCAGTAAGGGATTATGGGAGATCACCAGCAGGGGATTATGGGAGATCACCAGCAGGGGATTATGGGAGATCACCAGCAGGGGATTATGGGAGATCACCAGTGGAGGATTATGGGAAATCACCAGCAGGGGATTATGCAAGATCACCGGTAAGGGATTATGGGAGATCACAAGCAGGGGATTATGGGAGATCACCAGCAGGGGGTTATGGGAGATCACCAGCAGGGGATTATGGGAGATCACCAGCAGGGGATTATGGGAGATCACCAGCAGGGTTTTATGGGAGATCACCAGCAGGGGATTATGGGAGATCACCAGCAGGGGATTATGGGAGATCACCAGCAGGGTTTTATGGGAGATCACCAGCAGGGGATTATGGGAGATCACCAGCAGGGGATTATGGGAGATCACCAGCAGGGGATTATGGGAGATCACCAGCAGGGGGTTATGGGAGATCACCAGTAAGGGATTATGGGAGATGACCAGCAGGGGATTATGGGAGATCACCAGTAAGGGATTATGGGAGATCACCAGCAGGGGATTATGGGAGATCACCAGCAGGGGATTATGGGAGATCACCAGCAGGGGATTATGGGAGATCACCAGCAGGGGATTATGGGAGATCACCAGTAGAGGATTATGGGAAATCACCAGCAGGGGATTATGCAAGAACACCGGTAAGGGATTATGGGAGATCACCAGCAGGGGATTATGGGAGATCACCAGCAGGGGATTATGGGAGATCACCAGCAGGGTTTTATGGGAGATCACCAGCAGGGGATTATGGGAGATGACCAGCAGGGGATTATGGGAGATCACCAGCAAGGGATTATGGGAGATCACCAGCAGGGGATTATGGGAGATCACCAGCAGGGGATTATGGGAGATCACCAGCAGGGGATTATGGGAGATCACCAGCAGGGGATTATGGGAGATCACAAGGAGAGGATGATGGGAGATCACCAGCAGGGGATTATGGGAGATCACCATCAGGGGATTATGGGAGATCACCAGCAGGGGATTATGGGAGATCAGCAACTTCCTCCACCCATACTGAAGCCAGTGAGCCAACAGAGCTGACACTCGGTCGCAGAACATACATCCGCCTCTTCCCTGGCAGAGCGCCATCATACGCAGTGGTGTTGTACAATGTATAGAGCACGTGAGCTGACACTCTACGCGGGCAGAGCGCCATCATACGCAGTGGTGTTGTACAATGTATAGAGCACGTGAGCTGACACTCTACACGGACAGAGCGCCATCATACGCAGTGGTGTTGTACAATGTATAGAGCACGTGAGCTGACACTCTACACGGGCAGAGCGCCATCATACGCAGTGGTGTTGTACAATGTATAGAGCACGTGAGCTGACACTCTACACGGGCAGAGCGCCATCATACGCAGTGGTGTTGTACAACATATAGAGCACGTGAGCTGACACTCTACACAGGCAGAGCGCCATCATACGCAGTGGTGTTGTACAATGTATAGAGCACCTGAGCTGACACTCTACACGGGCAGAGCGCCATCATACGCAGTGGTGTTGTACAATGTATAGAGCACGTGAGCTGACACTCTACACGGGCAGAGCGCCATCATACGCAGTGGTGTTGTACAATGTATAGAGCACGTGAGCTGACACTCTACGCGGGCAGAGCGCCATCATACGCAGTGGTGTTGTACAACGTATAGAGCACGTGAGCTGACACTCTACAAGGTCGGGGTGCTCGGGAGACATCGGAGTCGCACTTACCTTGATTTAACCCCTAGTGCCCGCTACATGTGACACAATTGGGGGGAGGGGCGTATTTGGGAGCAGAGAGAAGCCCCTGATTGGCCGGGAGCAAAGAATGACATTGTGGCTATAAATAGACCCGGCAGATATTTCTGGGAAGCGTGACCCGGAAGAAAAGTCTAAAAATAGAAGAAGTGATGGGATGGCGCGAGACGCGCGCACGTGGGGCTATTCTCACCCCTCCCCCCCCCCCCCCGGGGCATTATCACCTGATAGGACGCTGTGCTATATATATATAGCTCAGCCGCATGATGGAACCTTCCGGGCTCACCTGCACCTATATCACTGACAGCCAATCACCACACTCGCCATACAAGCCCCGCCCCCTGAGAAAGATAGAGGGAATGTGGGAGAGAGAGAAAGATGGAGGGAATGTGGGAGAGAAAGATGGAGGGAATGTGGTAGAGAGAGAAAGATGGAGGGAATGTGGGAGAGAGAGAAAGATGGAGGGAATGTGGGAGAGAGAGAAACACATGAGGGGGTTTCAGTAGTTTGGGGCCATGATGATATCCAGCAGCGCTCTCACATCACCCGGTGCCAGACGATTGTTTGCCCTCATCTCTCACGTCATCCCTGTGTTGTTCTTGGCAGCGCTAAGCGATCGGGGCAATTAGCGGGAATATCAGAACAGAGGACATGGGAGCCGCAATCCCCACTGCTCCCACCCGCTCCCTCACACTGTTATTATACATTATATAGCGCTGACATATACCACAGCGCTGTACATAGAAGCAGTCACATGACCTCCTGTCCCTCAGAGCTCACACTCTAATGTCTCCTCCACACTCACACACTGTTATTATACATTATATAGCGCCGACATATACCACAGCGCTGTACATAGAAGCTGTCACATTGCTGGATTCCCAGGAAAGTTGCCGGCTCAGCAGGTTTATTTTAATGTCCTTTCTGCTGTGGGAAAATAAAAGGAGACTCGGCCGCCCAATCAGAGAGAAGCAGCCAACCAATAGCAGTGTCGACATTGGTGTGCTCTAACACTATGGGGGTCACCACCATCACTAGAGGGGTCACCACCATCACTAGAGGAGTCACCGCCATCACTAGAGGAGTCACCACCATCACTAGAGGAGTCCCCGCCATCACTAGAAGGGTCACCGCCATCACTAGAGGAGTCACCGCCATCACTAGAGGAGTCACCGCCATCACTAGAGGGGTCACCGCCATCACTAGAGGGGTCACCACCATCACTAGAGGAGTCACCGCCATAACTAGAGGAGTCACCACCATCACTAGAGGAGTCACCGCCATCACTAGAGGGGTCACCGCCATCACTAGAGGGGTCACCGCCATAACTAGAGGAGTCACCGCCATCACTAGAGGGGTCACCGCCATCACTAGAGGGGTCACCGCCATCACTAGAGGGGTCACCGCCATCACTAGAGGGGTCACCGCCATCACTAGAGGGGTTACCGCCATAACTAGAGGAGTCACCGCCATCACTAGAGGGGTCACCGCCATCACTAGAGGAGTCACCGCCATAACTAGAGGGGTCACCGCCATCACTAGAGCAGTCACTTCCATCACTAGAGGAGTCACCGCCATCACTAGAGGAGTCACCGCCATCACTAGAGGAGTCACCGCCATCACTAGAGGGGTCACCGCCATCACTAGAGGAGTCACCGCCATAACTAGAGGGGTCACCGGCATCACTAGAGGGGTCACCGCCATCACTAGAGGAGTCACCGCCATAACTAGAGGGGTCACCGCCATAACTAGAGGAGTCACCGCCATCACTAGAGGGGTCACCGCCATCACTAGAGGAGTCACCGCCATAACTAGAGGAGTCACCGCCATAACTAGAGGGGTCACCGCCATAACTAGAGGAGTCACCGCCATCACTAGAAGGGTCACCGCCATCACTAGAGGGGTCACCGCCATTACTAGAGGAGTCACCGCCATCACTAGAGGGGTCACCGCCATCACTAGAGGAGTCACCGCCATAACTAGAGGGGTCACCGCCATAACTAGAGGAGTCACCGCCATCACTAGAGGGGTCACCGCCATCACTAGAGGGGTCACCGCCATCACTAGAGGGGTCACCGCCATAACTAGAGGAGTCACCGCCATCACTAGAGGGGTCACCGCCATCACTAGAGGAGTCACCGCCATAACTAGAGGGGTCACCGCCATCACTAGAGGGGTCACCACCATCACTAGAGGAGTCACCACCATCACTAGAGGGGTCACCGCCATCACTAGAGGGGTCACCGCCATCACTAGAGGGGTCACTGCCATCACTAGAGGGGTCACCGCCATCACTAGAGGGGTCACCGCCATCACTAGAGGGGTCACCGCCATCACTAGAGGGGTCACCACCATCACTAGAGGAGTCACCGCCATCACTAGAGGAGTCACCACCATCACTAGAGGAGTCACCGCCATCACTAGAGGGGTCACAACCATTACTAGAGGGTCACCACCATCACTAGAGGAGTCACCGCCATCACTAGAGGAGTCACCACCATCACTAGAGGGGTCACCGCCATCACTAGAGGAGTCACCACCATCACTAGAGGAGTCACCACCATCACTAGAGGGGTCACCACCATCACTAGAGGAGTCACCGCCATCACTAGAGGAGTCACCGCCATCACTAGAGGAGTCACCGCCATCACTAGAGGAGTCACCGCCATCACTAGAGGGGTCACCGCCATCACTAGAGGAGTCACCGCCATCACTAGAGGGGTCACCGCCATCACTAGAGGGGTCACCGCCATCACTATAGGGGTCACCGCCATCACTAGAGGAGTCACCGCCATCACTAGAGGGGTCACCGCCATCACTAGAGGGGTCACCGCCATCACTAGAGGGGTCACCGCCATCACTAGAGGGGCCACCGCCATCACTAGAGGGGTCACCGCCATCACTAGAGGAGTCACCGCCATCACTAGAGGGGTCACCGCCATCACTAGAGGGGTCACCGCCATCACTAAAGGAGTCCCCACCATCACCATCACTAGAGGGGTCACCGCCATCACTAGAGGGGTCACCGCCATCACTAAAGGAGTCCCCACCATCACCATCACTAGAGGGGTCATCGCCATCACTAGAGGAGTCACCGCCATCACTAGAGGAGTCACCGCCATCACTAGAGGGGTCACCGCCATCACTAGAGGGGTCACCGCCATCACTAGAGGGGTCACCGCCATAACTAGAGGAGTCACCGCCATCACTAGAGGGGTCACCGCCATCACTAGAGGAGTCACCACCATCACTAGAGGAGTCACCGCCATCACTAGAGGGGTCACAACCATTACTAGAGGGTCACCACCATCACTAGAGGAGTCACCGCCATCACTAGAGGAGTCACCACCATCACTAGAGGGGTCACCGCCATCACTAGAGGAGTCACCACCATCACTAGAGGAGTCACCACCATCACTAGAGGGGTCACCACCATCACTAGAGGAGTCACCGCCATCACTAGAGGAGTCACCGCCATCACTAGAGGGGTCACCGCCATCACTAGAGGGGTCACCGCCATCACTAGAGGGGTCACCGCCATCACTAGAGGGGTCACCGCCATAACTAGAGGAGTCACCGCCATCACTAGAGGGGTCACCGCCATCACTAGAGGAGTCACCGCCATAACTAGAGGGGTCACCGCCATAACTAGAGGAGTCACCGCCATCACTAGAGGGGTCACCGCCATCACTAGAGGAGTCACCGCCATAACTAGAGGGGTCACCGCCATCACTAGAGGGGTCACCGCCATCACTAGAGGGGTCACCGCCATCACTAGAGGAGTCACCACCATCACTAGAGGAGTCACCACCATCACTAGAGGGGTCACCGCCATCACTAGAGGGGTCACCGCCATCACTAGAGGAGTCACCGCCATCACTAGAGGAGTCACCACCATCACTAGAGGGGTCACCACCATCACTAGAGGAGTCACCGCCATCACTAGAGGAGTCACCGCCATCACTAGAGGGGTCACCGCCATCACTAGAGGGGTCACCGCCATCACTAGAGGAGTCACCACCATCACTAGAGGGGTCACCACCATCACTAGAGGGGTCACCGCCATCACTAGAGGGGCCACCGCCATCACTAGAGGGGTCACCGCCATCACTAGAGGGGTCACCGCCATCACTAGAGGGGTCACCGCCATCACTAGAGGAGTCACCGCCATCACTAGAGGGGTCACCGCCATCACTAGAGGAGTCACCGCCATCACTAGAGGAGTCACCGCCATCACTAGAGGGGTCACCGCCATCACTAGAGGGGTCACTGCCATCACTAGAGGAGTCACCGCCATCACTAGAGGAGTCACCTCCATCACTAGAGGGGTCACCGCCATCACTAGAGGGGTCACCGCCATCACTAGAGGGGTCACCACCATCACTAGAGGGGTCACCGCCATCACTAGAGGAGTCACCGCCATCACTAGAGGAGTCACCTCCATCACTAGAGGGGTCACCGCCATCACTAGAGGAGTCACCGCCATCACTAGAGGGGTCACCGCCATCACTAGAGGAGTCACCGCCATCACTAGAGGGGTCACCGCCATCACTAGAGGAGTCACCACCATCACTAGAGGAGTCACCACCATCACTAGAGGAGTCACCGCCATCACTAGAGGGGTCACCGCCATCACTAGAGGGGTCACCGCCATCACTAGAGGAGTCACCACCATCACTAGAGGAGTCACCACCATCACTAGAGGAGTCACCGCCATCACTAGAGGGGTCACCGCCATCACTAGAGGGGTCACCGCCATCACTAGAGGGGTCACCGCCATCACTAGAGGGGTCACCGCCATCACTAGAGGGGTCACCAGCATCACTAGAGGGGTCACCGCCATCACTAGAGGAGTCACCGCCATCACTAGAGGGGTCACCACCATCACTAGAGGAGTCACCGCCATCACTAGAGGGGTCACCGCCATCACTAGAGGGGTCACCACCATCACTAGAGGAGTCACCGCCATCACTAGAGGAGTCACCACCATCACTAGAGGAGTCACTGCCATCACTAGAGGGGTCACCACCATCACTAGAGGGGTCACCTCCATCACTAGAGGAGTCACCACCATCACTAGAGGGGTCACCGCCATCACTAGAGGGGTCACCGCCATCACTAGAGGGGTCACCACCATCACTAGAGGGGTCACCTTTGGGCACAGGTTTTATAATATAGGACATTGGCCCCTGTAAATCTTTTGTCTGTCCCTGGTCACTGGTTGCGGTTGAACCCTTCCTCACTGTATCCGGCGCTCATACAAAGCGCGGTGCGGAGGCTCCGTGTTGGCGGCTGCTCCCTGCAGAGTGAGGCATGATGGGAGGTGACAGGTAAGTGGTGCTGGTGATCTCTGGAGCAGAGATAAGAGGGGAGCTGAGTGCGTCAGCATCTCGCCATCGGAATCACAGATCCGGAGACGCTTCACTGGAGCAACGAGAGGCCGGAACATGAGCAGGGAGCTGAGAGGCTGCTAACGCACTACATGTACCAGCATGACCGTCCAGACATTGTCAGATATACAGGTCCCCAACCCACCCGACCACCTCATGTGATTTATAATCAGGGGCCCCATGTGATCTATAATCAGGGGCCCCATGTGACCTATAATCAGGGGCCCCATGTGATCTATAATCAGGGGTTCCATGTGATCTATAATCAGGGGCTCCATGTGATCTATAATCAGGGGCCCCATGTGATCTATAATCAGGGGCTCCATGTGATCTATATTCAGGGGCCCCATGTGATCTATAATCAGGGGCCCCATGTGACCTATAATCAGGGGTCCCATGTGATCTATAATCAGGGGTCCCATGTGATCTATAATCAGGGGTCCCATGTGACATATAATCAGGGGTCCCATGTGATCTATAATCAGGGGTCCCATGTGACCTATAATCAGGGGTCCCATGTGACCTATAATCAGGGGCCCCATGTGACCTATAATCAGGGGTCCCATGTGACCTATAATCAGGGGCCCCATGTGATCTATATTCAGTGGCCCCATGTGACCTTTAATCAGGGGTCCCATGTGACATATAATCAGGGGTCCCATGTGATCTATAATCAGGGGCTCCATGTGATCTATATTCAGGGGCCCCATGTGATCTATAATCAGGGGTCCCATGTGACCTATAATCAGGGGTCCCATGTGACCTATAATCAGGGGCCCCATGTGATCTATATTCAGTGGCCCCATGTGACCTTTAATCAGGGGTCCCATGTGACATATAATCAGGGGTCCCATGTGATCTATAATCAGGGGCTCCATGTGATCTATATTCAGGGGCCCCATGTGATCTATAATCAGGGGGCCCATGTGATCTATAATCAGGGGCCCCATGTGACCTATAATCAGGGGCCCCATGTGAGATATAATCAGGGGCTCCATGTGATCTATAATCAGGGGTCACATGTGATCTATAATCAGGGGCCCCATGTGATCTATAATCAGGGGCTCCATGTGATCTATATTCAGGGGCCCCATGTGATCTATAATCAGGGGCCCCATGTGACCTATAATCAGGGGCCCCATGTGATCTATAATCAGGGGCCCCATGTGACCTATAATCAGGGGCCCCATGTGATCTATAATCAGGGGCCCCATGTGATCTATAATCAGGGGCCCCATGTGATCTATAATCAGGGGTCCCATGTGATCTATAATCAGGGGCCCCATGTGACCTATAATCAGGGGCCCCATGTGATCTATAATCAGGGGTCCCATGTGATCTATAATCAGGGGCCCCATGTGATCTATAATCAGGGGTCCCATGTGATCTATAATCAGGGGCCCCATGTGATCTATAATCAGGGGCTCCATGTGATCTATAATCAGGGGTCCCATGTGATCTATAATCAGGGGCTCCATGTGATCTATAATCAGGGGCCCCATGTGATCTATAATCAGGGGCTCCATGTGATCTATATTCAGGGGCCCCATGTGATCTATAATCAGGGGCCCCATGTGACCTATAATCAGGGGTCCCATGTGATCTATAATCAGGGGCTCCATGTGATCTATAATCAGGGGTCCCATGTGATCTATAATCAGGGGTCCCATGTGATCTATAATCAGGGGCCCCATGTGATCTATAATCAGGGGCCCCATGTGATCTATAATCAGGGGCCCCATGTGATCTATAATCAGGGGTCCCATGTGATCTATAATCAGGGGCCCCATGTGATCTATAATCAGGGGCCCCATGTGACCTATAATCAGGGGTCCCATGTGATCTATAATCAGGGGTCCCATGTGATCTATAATCAGGGGTCCCATGTGACATATAATCAGGGGTCCCATGTGATCTATAATCAGGGGTCCCATGTGACCTATAATCAGGGGTCCCATGTGACCTATAATCAGGGGCCCCATGTGATCTATATTCAGTGGCCCCATGTGACCTTTAATCAGGGGTCCCATGTGACATATAATCAGGGGTCCCATGTGATCTATAATCAGGGGTCCCATGTGATCTATAATCAGGGGCCCCATGTGATCTATATTCAGTGGCCCCATGTGATCTATAATCAGGGGTCCCATGTGATCTATAATCAGGGGTCCCATGTGATCTATAATCAGGGGTCCCATGTGATCTATAATCAGGGGTCCCATGTGATCTATAATCAGGGGCCCCATGTGATCTATAATCAGGGGCCCCATGTGACCTATATTCAGGCCCCTGTGTGGTGGGATGCCCCCGGGTCATGGCATGGGGGGTCCTCGATGTTATAGTGATCGCACGCCCCTGTGACGGGCACAGGAAGATGGGGTGACCCTCCTCAGCCCCACCCTGGACATTGCGGTGGGATGCCCCAGGGGGGGCAGGGGAGTGGCCCATCTGGTTCCAGGACTGGTCAGGCTTTCCCAGGCGTATTTATATCACCCCAGGCCCCGGGGGCCCGTCTGGGCGGCGTGGGACCCGGACTCGCTCTGGACCCCGGCCAGGGATGTTCTGGATGAGATGACCCCGCTGCTCCTGCATGGCCGCTCCCCCACAGACAGGGCCTGAGAGCAGACGGGCGAGGATCAAACCCCAGCCTGAGAGCCGGGCCCCTCCATCCCCAGCCTGAGAGCTGGGCCCCTCCATCCCCAGCCTGAGAGCCGGGCCCCTCCATCCTGAGAGCCGGGCCCTCCATCCCCAGCCTGAGAGCCGGGCCCCTCCATCCCCATCCTGAGAGCCAGGCCCCTCCATCCCCAGCCTGAGAGCCGGGCCCCTCCATCCCCAGCCTGAGAGCCGGGCCCCTCCATCCCCATCCTGAGAGCCAGGCCCCTCCATCCCCATCCTGAGAGCCGGGCCCCTCCATCCCCAGCCTGAGAGCCGGGCCCCTCCATCCCCAGCCTGAGAGCCGGGCCCCTCCATCCCCAGCCTGAGAGCCGGGCCCCTCCATCCCCATCCTGAGAGCCAGGCCCCTCCATCCCCAGCCTGAGAGCCGGGCCCCTCCATCCCCAGCCTGAGAGCCGGGCCCCTCCATCCTGAGAGCCGGGCCCCTCCATCCGCATCCTGAGAGCCGGGCCCCTCCATCCTCAGCCTGAGAGCCAGGCCCCTCCATCCCCAGCCTGAGAGCCGGGCCCCTCCATCCCCAGCCTGAGAGCCGGGCCCCTCCATCCTGAGAGCCGGGCCCCTCCATCCCCAGCCTGAGAGCCAGGCCCCTCCATCCCCAGCCTGAGAGCCGGGCCCCTCCATCCCCATCCTGAGAGCCAGGCCCCTCCATCCCCAGCCTGAGAGCCGGGCCCCTCCATCCTGAGAGCCGGGCCCCTCCATCCCCAGCCTGAGAGCCAGGCCCCTCCATCCCCAGCCTGAGAGCCGGGCCCCTCCATCCCCAT